>JAOTQM010000118.1:1800000-2274242 GCA_026939265.1 Oreonectes daqikongensis | reverse complement strand
CCAAACCCTAGTACCTGTGGTGGCAAGTGTTAGCTTTAAGAAAATCTCTTCAGAGGGCGATTGCAGTAGTTAGGTGACGGAAGGGAATTTAATCTCTTTAGCCCCTCCCAGATGGAACGGTCAGGGAGGAGCCTGCCCCAAAGATTCCCCCCTTGAACGTTGCGACAGGGACCACACTGGTTCCAGAGATGTGGGTGTAGCTAAGTTTTCTTTTCACAAATCTTCTGCATTTTCCTAAAGATTTCCGTGGCGTGTTCCCCCACTGTGAGTGAGTGTGTTTTTAGATGTGTTAATGTATTTTTGCTCCGTATGATTGCCTCTGCACATCGTTGTCAGCAGGCTGTTTTTGGCTTCTAAGTTGTTCTCTCCTGCTTGTTGCGAGCTTATTGTCAACACGTACTCAGACATTAAGAAAGTCTAGTACCTGTGGCGCTCTGAAAATGTGTGGTTTTTACTAAGCTGCTTACTTGGCGCTGGAAACAGTTGAATTGCATACCCCCTCCAGGTCGGGAACTGCTTGCGGAGGTGTCCCATATTCTATAGCGGTTAGGATTCCTGGTTTTCACCCAGGCGGCCCGGGTTCAACTCCCGGTATGGGAAATCACTGATTTCTCAGCTGCTTTCTCACTAGAAAATACCTTGTTGGTTTCCAGTGAGGCTCTGTAGGGGCAGCTGTGTAGGCGGTCAAACAAAGTGCTGCTCATCCTGTTAATGAGCCTTTCTGGTCCCCTCGTGCTTTTTAGACCCTTTGCAGCATCCAAAATCGAGTGAGCATACAGCATTTGACCTTCTTTTATTGTGCTTCCTGAGGCCTTGGGCAACAAGTGCTAAATACACAGTGCCGTGTCCTGGGTGCCGACAATTCAAAAGCACAGAAGGTAAAGCGAGGACCTTTCCTGCCACATGTCTTCACATGGTCTGAATATATACCTCGCCTCTACATAGACAAAACCTTAAAAGCAACAGCGTTAAAGTGTACATTCATGTAGCACAAGCAACAGCGTTAAAGCGGACATTCACGTGGAACCGTACGATGCAGCAACGCAGCCAAGGCCACAAACGGGCGACAATGCTAGACGCAGACACGTACACAAGCTTTTTACACACAAGAAACAAACCGTTGACCTCAACGCGATGTGAAAACGCAACCCGATTTGGGGACAGTTGCGCTTTGCGCCAAATGGCCTCTCTGGGTGCGCCGAACAGCGTCGGAAGACGATTCTCACAGACAAAGCTGCACAGAAGCGAAATCGCTGTGCTGTGCGTGGCAACGAAAAGCTCAACGCGTCCCTGGGTGGGCTCGAACCACCACCCTTTCGGTTAACAGCCGAACGCGCTGTCCGATTGCGCCACAGAGACAGACACATTGAGGTCAGGTGCATGGCCAGAACGAGACATGGATGTTTTCACGGACTGAGCACCCGTTTGACTAAGAAATAAACAGCAGAACATTGCAAAATCAGAACCACAAACGTCACAGCACGCCGATATTGCTCAATTTCCAGAGAAGCCCTTTTTGCTGCATGAGGGTTAGGAGTGGTCTGAGCTTTTCTAAGAAGCTTCCCTATGGTCCAAGCCCTAGGCCACAGGTCCAGGCAACGGGGAAAGAAACAGCCTACGCGCCCAACGTGGGGCTTGAACCCACGACCCTGAGATTAAGAGTCTCATGCTCTACCGACTGAGCTAGCCGGGCACAGCAAGCCTCAGGTTCAGGCTGACATTTCAAAACACTGGCAACATGGCATTCAGCAATGACACAGGTGGAAAAATTCCTCACTTTGCAGGAACGCATAGAAAGCGGTAAAAGGCATCTAATGAGCTGGCAATTCATTCAGTAAAGTACTAAAGCAACACTGTGTCGAACACGTTTGCGAATCGCGTGGGCCCGCACCCAAATGCCCGCGTTGGTGTTATGGTGGGGAGCACAGCTGCCCTCCAAGCAGGAGATGGTCGCAGGGCAGGCAAAAGCATCCAATGAATTGCTGTTGGGGAGTTTGGATGTGTGCGGGAGCAAGTCTGAAAGCTCAGAATGTTGTGCAATCTTTCCTAATCCTCTTCTGGTCGTCTTCCAGGGGAATTTTCGTCAAAGAATCGCACCTTTACCTGCTGTGTCGAAAAGAAATTCAATAGAGGCAGAAAGAGGCCTTACCTTGTCCTTGTCCTTGCACTGCATTAGCTAAAATTAGTCAGAAACTGGAGATCTGTTCTTTATTTCCCAGGCAGATCCAAACCCTAGTACCTGTGGTGGGCAGAGTGTTAGCTTTAAGAAAATCTCTTCAGAGGGCGATTGCAGTAGTTAGGTGACGGAAGGGAATTTAATCTCTTTAGCCCCTCCCAGATGGAACGGTCAGGGAGGAGCCTGCCCCAAAGATTACCCCCTTGAACGTTGCGACAGGGACCACACTGGTTCCAGAGATGGTGGGTGTAGCTAGAGTTTCTTTTCACAAATCTTCTGCATTTTCCTAAAGATTTCCGTGGCGTGTTCCCACTGTGAGTGGAGTGTGTTTTTAGATGTGTTAATGTATTTTTGCTCCGTATGATTGCCTCTGCACATCGTTGTCAGCAGGCTGTTTTTGGCTTCTAAGCTGTTCTCTGCTTGTTGCGAGCTTATTGTCAACACGTACTCAGACATTAAGAAAGTCTAGTACCTGTGGCGCTCTGAAAATGTGTGGTTTTTACTAAGCTGCTTACTTGGCGCTGGGAAACAGTTGAATTGCATACCCCCTCCAGGTCGGGAACTGCTTGCGGAGGTGTCCCATATGGTCTAGCGGTTAGGACTCCTGGTTTTCACCCAGGCGGCCCGGGTTCAACTCCCGGTATGGGAAATCACTGATTTCTCAGCTGCTTTCTCACTAGAAAATACCTTGTTGGTTTCCAGTGAGGCTCTGTAGGGGCAGCTGTGTAGGCGGTCAAACAAAGTGCTGCTCATCCTGTTAATGAGCCTTTCTGGTCCCCTCGTGCTTTTTAGACCCTTTGCAGCATCCAAAATCGAGTGAGCATACAGCATTTGACCTTCTTTTTATTGTGCTTCCTGAGGCCTTGGGCAACAAGTGCTAAATACACAGTGCCGTGTCCTGGGTGCCGACAATTCAAAAGCACAGAAGGTAAAGCGAGGACCTTTCCTGCCACATGTCTTCACATGGTCTGAATATATACCTCGCCTCTACATAGACAAAACCTTAAACAAGCAACAGCGTTAAAGTGTACATTCATGTAGCACAAGCAACAGCGTTAAAGCGGACATTCACGTGGAACCGTACGATGCAGCAACGCAGCCAAGGCCACAACGGGCGACAATGCTAGACGCAGACACCGTACACAAGCTTTTTACACACGAAGAACAAACCGTTGACCTCAACGCGATGTGAAAACGCAACCCGATTTGGGGACAGTTGCGCTTTGCGCCAAATGGCCTCTCTGGGTGCGCCGAACAGCGTCGGAAGACGATTCTCACAGACAAAGCTGCACAGAAGCGAAGTCGCTGTGCTGTGCGTGGCAACGAAAAGCTCAACGCGTCCCTGGGTGGGCTCGAACCACCAACCTTTCGGTTAACAGCCGAACGCGCTGTCCTATTGCGCCACAGAGACAGACACATTGAGGTCAGGTGCATGGCCAGAACGAGACATGGATGTTTTCACGGACTGAGCACCCGTTTGACCTAGAAATAAACAGCAGAACATTGCAAAATCAGAACCACAAACATCACAGCACGCCGATATTGCTCAATTTCCAGAGAAGCCCTTTTTGCTGCATGAGGGTTAGGAGTGGTCTGAGCTTTTCTAAGAAGCTTCCCTATGGTCCAAGCCCTAGGCCACAGGTCCAGGCAACGGGGAAAGAAACAGCCTACGCGCCCAACGTGGGGCTTGAACCCACGACCCTGAGATTAAGAGTCTCATGCTCTACCGACTGAGCTAGCCGGGCACAGCAAGCCTCAGGTTCAGGCTGACATTTCAAAACACTGGCAACATGGCATTCAGCAATGACACAGGTGGAAAAATTCCTCACTTTGCAGGAACGCATAGAAAGCGGTAAAAGGCATCTAATGAGCTGGCAATTCATTCAGTAAAGTACTAAAGCAACACTGTGTCGAACACGTTTGCGAATCGCGTGGGCCCGCACCCAAATGCCCGCGTTGGTGTTATGGTGGGGAGCACAGCTGCCCTCCAAGCAGGAGATGGTCGCAGGGCAGGCAAAAGCATCCAATGAATTGCTGTTGGGGTTTGGATGTGTGCGGGAGCAAGTCTGAAAGCTCAGAATGTTGTGCAATCTTTCCTAATCCTCTTCTGGTCGTCTTCCAGGGGAATTTTCGTCAAAGAATCGCACCTTTACCTGCTGTCGAAAAGAAATTCAATAGAGGCAGAAAGAGGCCTTACCTTGTCCTTGTCCTTGCACTGCATTAGCTAAAATTAGTCAGAAACTGGAGATCTGTTCTTTATTTCCCAGGCAGATCCAAACCCTAGTACCTGTGGTGGGCAGAGTGTTAGCTTTAAGAAAATCTCTTCAGAGGGCGATTGCAGTAGTTAGGTGACGGAAGGGAATTTAATCTCTTTAGCCCCTCCCAGATGGAACGGTCAGGGAGGAGCCTGCCCCAAAGATTACCCCCTTGAACGTTGCGACAGGGACCACACTGGTTCCAGAGATGGTGGGTGTAGCTAGAGTTTCTTTTCACAAATCTTCTGCATTTTCCTAAAGATTTCCGTGGCGTGTTCCCACTGTGAGTGGAGTGTGTTTTTAGATGTGTTAATGTATTTTTGCTCCGTATGATTGCCTCTGCACATCGTTGTCAGCAGGCTGTTTTTGGCTTCTAAGCTGTTCTCTGCTTGTTGCGAGCTTATTGTCAACACGTACTCAGACATTAAGAAAGTCTAGTACCTGTGGCGCTCTGAAAATGTGTGGTTTTTACTAAGCTGCTTACTTGGCGCTGGGAAACAGTTGAATTGCATACCCCCTCCAGGTCGGGAACTGCTTGCGGAGGTGTCCCATATGGTCTAGCGGTTAGGACTCCTGGTTTTCACCCAGGCGGCCCGGGTTCAACTCTTGGTATGGGAAATCACTGATTTCTCAGCTGCTTTCTCACTAGAAAATACCTTGTTGGTTTCCAGTGAGGCTCTGTAGGGGCAGCTGTGTAGGCGGTCAAACAAAGTGCTGCTCATCCTGTTAATGAGCCTTTCTGGTCCCCTCGTGCTTTTTAGACCCTTTGCAGCATCCAAAATCGAGTGAGCATACAGCATTTGACCTTCTTTTTATTGTGCTTCCTGAGGCCTTGGGCAACAAGTGCTAAATACACAGTGCCGTGTCCTGGGTGCCGACAATTCAAAAGCACAGAAGGTAAAGCGAGGACCTTTCCTGCCACATGTCTTCACATGGTCTGAATATATACCTCGCCTCTACATAGACAAAACCTTAAACAAGCAACAGCGTTAAAGTGTACATTCATGTAGCACAAGCAACAGCGTTAAAGCGGACATTCACGTGGAACCGTACGATGCAGCAACGCAGCCAAGGCCACAAACGGGCGACAATGCTAGACGCAGACACCGTACACAAGCTTTTTACACACGAAGAACAAACCGTTGACCTCAACGCGATGTGAAAACGCAACCCGATTTGGGGACAGTTGCGCTTTGCGCCAAATGGCCTCTCTGGGTGCGCCGAACAGCGTCGGAAGACGATTCTCACAGACAAAGCTGCACAGAAGCGAAGTCGCTGTGCTGTGCGTGGCAACGAAAAGCTCAACGCGTCCCTGGGTGGGCTCGAACCACCAACCTTTCGGTTAACAGCCGAACGCGCTGTCCTATTGCGCCACAGAGACAGACACATTGAGGTCAGGTGCATGGCCAGAACGAGACATGGATGTTTTCACGGACTGAGCACCCGTTTGACCTAGAAATAAACAGCAGAACATTGCAAAATCAGAACCACAAACATCACAGCACGCCGATATTGCTCAATTTCCAGAGAAGCCCTTTTTGCTGCATGAGGGTTAGGAGTGGTCTGAGCTTTTCTAAGAAGCTTCACTATGGTCCAAGCCCTAGGCCACAGGTCCAGGCAACGGGGAAAGAAACAGCCTACGCGCCCAACGTGGGGCTTGAACCCACGACCCTGAGATTAAGAGTCTCATGCTCTACCGACTGAGCTAGCCGGGCACAGCAAGCCTCAGGTTCAGGCTGACATTTCAAAACACTGGCAACATGGCATTCAGCAATGACACAGGTGGAAAAATTCCTCACTTTGCAGGAACGCATAGAAAGCGGTAAAAGGCATCTAATGAGCTGGCAATTCATTCAGTAAAGTACTAAAGCAACACTGTGTCGAACACGTTTGCGAATCGCGTGGGCCCGCACCCAAATGCCCGCGTTGGTGTTATGGTGGGGAGCACAGCTGCCCTCCAAGCAGGAGATGGTCGCAGGGCAGGCAAAAGCATCCAATGAATTGCTGTTGGGGAGTTTGGATGTGTGCGGGAGCAAGTCTGAAAGCTCAGAATGTTGTGCAATCTTTCCTAATCCTCTTCTGGTCGTCTTCCAGGGGAATTTTCGTCAAAGAATCGCACCTTTACCTGCTGTCGAAAAGAAATTCAATAGAGGCAGAAAGAGGCCTTACCTTGTCCTTGTCCTTGCACTGCATTAGCTAAAATTAGTCAGAAACTGGAGATCTGTTCTTTATTTCCCAGGCAGATCCAAACCCTAGTACCTGTGGTGGGCAGAGTGTTAGCTTTAAGAAAATCTCTTCAGAGGGCGATTGCAGTAGTTAGGTGACGGAAGGGAATTTAATCTCTTTAGCCCCTCCCAGATGGAACGGTCAGGGAGGAGCCTGCCCCAAAGATTACCCCCTTGAACGTTGCGACAGGGACCACACTGGTTCCAGAGATGGTGGGAGTAGCTAGAGTTTCTTTTCACAAATCTTCTGCATTTTCCTAAAGATTTCCGTGGCGTGTTCCCACTGTGAGTGGAGTGTGTTTTTAGATGTGTTAATGTATTTTTGCTCCGTATGATTGCCTCTGCACATCGTTGTCAGCAGGCTGTTTTTGGCTTCTAAGCTGTTCTCTGCTTGTTGCGAGCTTATTGTCAACACGTACTCAGACATTAAGAAAGTCTAGTACCTGTGGCGCTCTGAAAATGTGTGGTTTTTACTAAGCTGCTTACTTGGCGCTGGGAAACAGTTGAATTGCATACCCCCTCCAGGTCGGGAACTGCTTGCGGAGGTGTCCCATATGGTCTAGCGGTTAGGACTCCTGGTTTTCACCCAGGCGGCCCGGGTTCAACTCCCGGTATGGGAAATCACTGATTTCTCAGCTGCTTTCTCACTAGAAAATACCTTGTTGGTTTCCAGTGAGGCTCTGTAGGGGCAGCTGTGTAGGCGGTCAAACAAAGTGCTGCTCATCCTGTTAATGAGCCTTTCTGGTCCCCTCGTGCTTTTTAGACCCTTTGCAGCATCCAAAATCGAGTGAGCATACAGCATTTGACCTTCTTTTTATTGTGCTTCCTGAGGCCTTGGGCAACAAGTGCTAAATACACAGTGCCGTGTCCTGGGTGCCGACAATTCAAAAGCACAGAAGGTAAAGCGAGGACCTTTCCTGCCACATGTCTTCACATGGTCTGAATATATACCTCGCCTCTACATAGACAAAACCTTAAACAAGCAACAGCGTTAAAGTGTACATTCATGTAGCACAAGCAACAGCGTTAAAGCGGACATTCACGTGGAACCGTACGATGCAGCAACGCAGCCAAGGCCACAAACGGGCGACAATGCTAGACGCAGACACCGTACACAAGCTTTTTACACACGAAGAACAAACCGTTGACCTCAACGCGATGTGAAAACGCAACCCGATTGGGGACAGTTGCGCTTTGCGCCAAATGGCCTCTCTGGGTGCGCCGAACAGCGTCGGAAGACGATTCTCACAGACAAAGCTGCACAGAAGCGAAATCGCTGTGCTGTGCGTGGCAACGAAAAGCTCAACGCGTTCCTGGGTGGGCTCGAACCACCAACCTTTCGGTTAACAGCCGAACGCGCTGTCCGATTGCGCCACAGAGACAGACACATTGAGGTCAGGTGCATGGCCAGAACGAGACATGGATGTTTTCACGGACTGAGCACCCGTTTGACCTAGAAATAAACAGCAGAACATTGCAAAATCAGAACCACAAACGTCACAGCACGCCGATATTGCTCAATTTCCAGAGAAGCCCTTTTTGCTGCATGAGGGTTAGGAGTGGTCTGAGCTTTTCTAAGAAGCTTCCCTATGGTCCAAGCCCTAGGCCACAGGTCCAGGCAACGGGGAAAGAAACAGCCTACGCGCCCAACGTGGGGCTTGAACCCACGACCCTGAGATTAAGAGTCTCATGCTCTACCGACTGAGCTAGCCGGGCACAGCAAGCCTCAGGTTCAGGCTGACATTTCAAAACACTGGCAACATGGCATTCAGCAATGACACAGGTGGAAAAATTCCTCACTTTGCAGGAACGCATAGAAAGCGGTAAAAGGCATCTAATGAGCTGGCAATTCATTCAGTAAAGTACTAAAGCAACACTGTGTCGAACACGTTTGCGAATCGCGTGGGCCCGCACCCAAATGCCCGCGTTGGTGTTATGGTGGGGAGCACAGCTGCCCTCCAAGCAGGAGATGGTCGCAGGGCAGGCAAAAGCATCCAATGAATTGCTGTTGGGGAGTTTGGATGTGTGCGGGAGCAAGTCTGAAAGCTCAGAATGTTGTGCAATCTTTCCTAATCCTCTTCTGGTCGTCTTCCAGGGGAATTTTCGTCAAAGAATCGCACCTTTACCTGCTGTCGAAAAGAAATTCAATAGAGGCAGAAAGAGGCCTTACCTTGTCCTTGTCCTTGCACTGCATTAGCTAAAATTAGTCAGAAACTGGAGATCTGTTCTTTATTTCCCAGGCAGATCCAAACCCTAGTACCTGTGGTGGGCAGAGTGTTAGCTTTAAGAAAATCTCTTCAGAGGGCGATTGCAGTAGTTAGGTGACGGAAGGGAATTTAATCTCTTTAGCCCCTCCCAGATGGAACGGTCAGGGAGGAGCCTGCCCCAAAGATTACCCCCTTGAACGTTGCGACAGGGACCACACTGGTTCCAGAGATGGTGGGTGTAGCTAGAGTTTCTTTTCACAAATCTTCTGCATTTTCCTAAAGATTTCCGTGGCGTGTTCCCACTGTGAGTGGAGTGTGTTTTTAGATGTGTTAATGTATTTTTGCTCCGTATGATTGCCTCTGCACATCGTTGTCAGCAGGCTGTTTTTGGCTTCTAAGCTGTTCTCTGCTTGTTGCGAGCTTATTGTCAACACGTACTCAGACATTAAGAAAGTCTAGTACCTGTGGCGCTCTGAAAATGTGTGGTTTTTACTAAGCTGCTTACTTGGCGCTGGGAAACAGTTGAATTGCATACCCCCTCCAGGTCGGGAACTGCTTGCGGAGGTGTCCCATATGGTCTAGCGGTTAGGACTCCTGGTTTTCACCCAGGCGGCCCGGGTTCAACTCCCGGTATGGGAAATCACTGATTTCTCAGCTGCTTTCTCACTAGAAAATACCTTGTTGGTTTCCAGTGAGGCTCTGTAGGGGCAGCTGTGTAGGCGGTCAAACAAAGTGCTGCTCATCCTGTTAATGAGCCTTTCTGGTCCCCTCGTGCTTTTTAGACCCTTTGCAGCATCCAAAATCGAGTGAGCATACAGCATTTGACCTTCTTTTTATTGTGCTTCCTGAGGCCTTGGGCAACAAGTGCTAAATACACAGTGCCGTGTCCTGGGTGCCGACAATTCAAAAGCACAGAAGGTAAACCGAGGCCTTTCCTGCCACATGTCTTCACATGGTCTGAATATATACCTCGCCTCTACATAGACAAAACCTTAAACAAGCAACAGCGTTAAAGTGTACATTCATGTAGCACAAGCAACAGCGTTAAAGCGGACATTCACGTGGAACCGTACGATGCAGCAACGCAGCCAAGGCCACAAACGGGCGACAATGCTAGACGCAGACACCGTACACAAGCTTTTTACACACGAAGAACAAACCGTTGACCTCAACGCGATGTGAAAACGCAACCCGATTTGGGGACAGTTGCGCTTTGCGCCAAATGGCCTCTCTGGGTGCGCCGAACAGCGTCGGAAGACGATTCTCACAGACAAAGCTGCACAGAAGCGAAGTCGCTGTGCTGTGCGTGGCAACGAAAAGCTCAACGCGTCCCTGGGTGGGCTCGAACCACCAACCTTTCGGTTAACAGCCGAACGCACTGTCCGATTGCGCCACAGAGACAGACACATTGCTGTCAGGTGCTTGGCCAGAAAGAGACATGGATGTTTTCATGGACTGAGCACCCGTTTGACCTAGAAATAAACAGCAGAACATTGCAAAATCAGAACCACAAACGTCACAGCACGCCGATATTGCTCAATTTCCAGAGAAGCCCTTTTGAGGGCATGAGGGCGGGAGTGGTCTGAGATTTTCTAAGAAGCTTCCCTATGGTCCAAGCCCTAGGCCACAGGTCCAGGCAACGGGGAAAGAAACAGCCTACGCGCCCAACGTGGGGCTTGAACCCACGACCCTGAGATTAAAAATCTCATGCTCTACCGACTGAGCTAGCCGGGCACAGCAAGCCTCAGGTTCAGGCTGACATTTCACAACACTGGCAACATGGTATTCAGCAATGACACAGGTGGAAAAATTCCTCACTTTGCAGGAACGCATAGAAAGCGGTAAAAGGCATCTAATGAGCTGGCAATTCATTCAGTAAAGTACTAAAGCAACACTGTGTCGAACACGTTTGCGAATCGCGTGGGCCCGCACCCAAATGCCCGCGTTGGTGTTATGGTGGGGAGCACAGCTGCCCTCCAAGCAGGAGATGGTCGCAGGGCAGGCAAAAGCATCCAATGAATTGCTGTTGGGGAGTTTGGATGTGTGCGGGAGCAAGTCTGAAAGCTCAGAATGTTGTGCAATCTTTCCTAATCCTCTTCTGGTCGTCTTCCAGGGGAATTTTCGTCAAAGAATCGCACCTTTACCTGCTGTCGAAAAGAAATTCAATAGAGGCAGAAAGAGGCCTTACCTTGTCCTTGTCCTTGCACTGCATTAGCTAAAATTAGTCAGAAACTGGAGATCTGTTCTTTATTTCCCAGGCAGATCCAAACCCTAGTACCTGTGGTGGGCAGAGTGTTAGCTTTAAGAAAATCTCTTCAGAGGGCGATTGCAGTAGTTAGGTGACGGAAGGGAATTTAATCTCTTTAGCCCCTCCCAGATGGAACGGTCAGGGAGGAGCCTGCCCCAAAGATTACCCCCTTGAACGTTGCGACAGGGTTCAGAGATGGTGGGTGTAGCTAGAGTTTCTTTTCACAAATCTTCTGCATTTTCCTAAAGATTTCCGTGGCGTGTTCCCACTGTGAGTGGAGTGTGTTTTTAGATGTGTTAATGTATTTTTGCTCCGTATGATTGCCTCTGCACATCGTTGTCAGCAGGCTGTTTTTGGCTTCTAAGTTGTTCTCTGCTTGTTGCGAGCTTATTGTCAACACGTACTCAGACATTAAGAAAGTCTAGTACCTGTGGCGCTCTGAAAATGTGTGGTTTTTACTAAGCTGCTTACTTGGCGCTGGGAAACAGTTGAATTGCATACCCCCTCCAGGTCGGGAACTGCTTGCGGAGGTGTCCCATATGGTCTAGCGGTTAGGATTCCTGGTTTTCACCCAGGCGGCCCGGGTTCAACTCCCGGTATGGGAAATCACTGATTTCTCAGCTGCTTTCTCACTAGAAAATACCTTGTTGGTTTCCAGTGAGGCTCTGTAGGGGCAGCTGTGTAGGCGGTCAAACAAAGTGCTGCTCATCCTGTTAATGAGCCTTTCTGGTCCCCTCGTGCTTTTTAGACCCTTTGCAGCATCCAAAATCGAGTGAGCATACAGCATTTGACCTTCTTTTTATTGTGCTTCCTGAGGCCTTGGGCAACAAGTGCTAAATACACAGTGCCGTGTCCTGGGTGCCGACAATTCAAAAGCACAGAAGGTAAAGCGAGGGCCTTTCCTGCCACATGTCTTCACATGGTCTGAATATATACCTCGCCTCTACATAGACAAAACCTTAAACAAGCAACAGCGTTAAAGTGTACATTCATGTAGCACAAGCAACAGCGTTAAAGCGGACATTCACGTGGAACCGTACGATGCAGCAACGCAGCCAAGGCCACAAACGGGCGACAATGCTAGACGCAGACACCGTACACAAGCTTTTTACACACGAAGAACAAACCGTTGACCTCAACGCGATGTGAAAACGCAACCCGATTTGGGGACAGTTGCTCTTTGCGCCAAATGGCCTCTCTGGGTGCGCCGAACAGCGTCGGAAGACGATTCTCACAGACAAAGCTGCACAGAAGCGAAGTCGCTGTTTCCCAGGCAGATCCAAACCCTAGTACCTGTGGTGGGCAGAGTGTTAGCTTTAAGAAAATCTCTTCAGAGGGCGATTGCAGTAGTTAGGTGACGGAAGGGAATTTAATCTCTTTAGCCCCTCCCAGATGGAACGGTCAGGGAGGAGCCTGCCCCAAAGATTACCCCCTTGAACGTTGCGACAGGGACCACACTGGTTCCAGAGATGGTGGGTGTAGCTAGAGTTTCTTTTCACAAATCTTCTGCATTTTCCTAAAGATTTCCGTGGCGTGTTCCCACTGTGAGTGGAGTGTGTTTTTAGATGTGTTAATGTATTTTTGCTCCGTATGATTGCCTCTGCACATCGTTGTCAGCAGGCTGTTTTTGGCTTCTAAGTTGTTCTCTGCTTGTTGCGAGCTTATTGTCAACACGTACTCAGACATTAAGAAAGTCTAGTACCTGTGGCGCTCTGAAAATGTGTGGTTTTTACTAAGCTGCTTACTTGGCGCTGGGAAACAGTTGAATTGCATACCCCCTCCAGGTCGGGAACTGCTTGCGGAGGTGTCCCATATGGTCTAGCGGTTAGGATTCCTGGTTTTCACCCAGGCGGCCCGGGTTCAACTCCCGGTATGGGAAATCACTGATTTCTCAGCTGCTTTCTCACTAGAAAATACCTTGTTGGTTTCCAGTGAGGCTCTGTAGGGGCAGCTGTGTAGGCGGTCAAACAAAGTGCTGTTCATCCTGTTAATGAGCCTTTCTGGTCCCCTCGTGCTTTTTAGACCCTTTGCAGCATCCAAAATCGAGTGAGCATACAGCATTTGACCTTCTTTTTATTGTGCTTCCTGAGGCCTTGGGCAACAAGTGCTAAATACACAGTGCCGTGTCCTGGGTGCCGACAATTCAAAAGCACAGAAGGTAAAGCGAGGACCTTTCCTGCCACATGTCTTCACATGGTCTGAATATATACCTCGCCTCTACATAGACAAAACCTTAAACAAGCAACAGCGTTAAAGTGTACATTCATGTAGCACAAGCAACAGCGTTAAAGCGGACATTCACGTGGAACCGTACGATGCAGCAACGCAGCCAAGGCCACAAACGGGCGACAATGCTAGACGCAGACACCGTACACAAGCTTTTTACACACGAAGAACAAACCGTTGACCTCAACGCGATGTGAAAACGCAACCCGATTTGGGGACAGTTGCGCTTTGCGCCAAATGGCCTCTCTGGGTGCGCCGAACAGCGTCGGAAGACGATTCTCACACACAAAGCTGCACAGAAGCGAAGCCGCTGTGCTGTGCGTGGCAACGAAAAGCTCAACGCGTCCCTGGGTGGGCTCGAACCACCAACCTTTCGGTTAACAGCCGAACGCGCTGTCCGATTGCGCCACAGAGACAGACACATTGCTGTCAGGTGCTTGGCCAGAAAGAGACATGGATGTTTTCATGGACTGAGCACCCGTTTGACCTAGAAATAAACAGCAGAACATTGCAAAATCAGAACCACAAACGTCACAGCACGCCGATATTGCTCAATTTCCAGAGAAGCCCTTTTTGCTGCATGAGGGTTAGGAGTGGTCTGAGCTTTTCTAAGAAGCTTCCCTATGGTCCAAGCCCTAGGCCACAGGTCCAGGCAACGGGGAAAGAAACAGCCTACGCGCCCAACGTGGGGCTTGAACCCACGACCCTGAGATTAAGAGTCTCATGCTCTACCGACTGAGCTAGCCGGGCACAGCAAGCCTCAGGTTCAGGCTGACATTTCAAAACACTGGCAACATGGCATTCAGCAATGACACAGGTGGAAAAATTCCTCACTTTGCAGGAACGCATAGAAAGCGGTAAAAGGCATCTAATGAGCTGGCAATTCATTCAGTAAAGTACTAAAGCAACACTGTGTCGAACACGTTTGCGAATCGCGTGGGCCCGCACCCAAATGCCCGCGTTGGTGTTATGGTGGGGAGCACAGCTGCCCTCCAAGCAGGAGATGGTCGCAGGGCAGGCAAAAGCATCCAATGAATTGCTGTTGGGGAGTTTGGATGTGTGCGGGAGCAAGTCTGAAAGCTCAGAATGTTGTGCAATCTTTCCTAATCCTCTTCTGGTCGTCTTCCAGGGGAATTTTCGTCAAAGAATCGCACCTTTACCTGCTGTCGAAAAGAAATTCAATAGAGGCAGAAAGAGGCCTTACCTTGTCCTTGTCCTTGCACTGCATTAGCTAAAATTAGTCAGAAACTGGAGATCTGTTCTTTATTTCCCAGGCAGATCCAAACCCTAGTACCTGTGGTGGGCAGAGTGTTAGCTTTAAGAAAATCTCTTCAGAGGGCGATTGCAGTAGTTAGGTGACGGAAGGGAATTTAATCTCTTTAGCCCCTCCCAGATGGAACGGTCAGGGAGGAGCCTGCCCCAAAGATTACCCCCTTGAACGTTGCGACAGGGACCACACTGGTTCCAGAGATGGTGGGTGTAGCTAGAGTTTCTTTTCACAAATCTTCTGCATTTTCCTAAAGATTTCCGTGGCGTGTTCCCACTGTGAGTGGAGTGTGTTTTTAGATGTGTTAATGTATTTTTGCTCCGTATGATTGCCTCTGCACATCGTTGTCAGCAGGCTGTTTTTGGCTTCTAAGTTGTTCTCTGCTTGTTGCGAGCTTATTGTCAACACGTACTCAGACATTAAGAAAGTCTAGTACCTGTGGCGCTCTGAAAATGTGTGGTTTTTACTAAGCTGCTTACTTGGCGCTGGGAAACAGTTGAATTGCATACCCCCTCCAGGTCGGGAACTGCTTGCGGAGGTGTCCCATATGGTCTAGCGGTTAGGATTCCTGGTTTTCACCCAGGCGGCCCGGGTTCAACTCCCGGTATGGGAAATCACTGATTTCTCAGCTGCTTTCTCACTAGAAAATACCTTGTTGGTTTCCAGTGAGGCTCTGTAGGGGCAGCTGTGTAGGCGGTCAAACAAAGTGCTGTTCATCCTGTTAATGAGCCTTTCTGGTCCCCTCGTGCTTTTTAGACCCTTTGCAGCATCCAAAATCGAGTGAGCATACAGCATTTGACCTTCTTTTTATTGTGCTTCCTGAGGCCTTGGGCAACAAGTGCTAAATACACAGTGCCGTGTCCTGGGTGCCGACAATTCAAAAGCACAGAAGGTAAAGCGAGGACCTTTCCTGCCACATGTCTTCACATGGTCTGAATATATACCTCGCCTCTACATAGACAAAACCTTAAACAAGCAACAGCGTTAAAGTGTACATTCATGTAGCACAAGCAACAGCGTTAAAGCGGACATTCACGTGGAACCGTACGATGCAGCAACGCAGCCAAGGCCACAAACGGGCGACAATGCTAGACGCAGACACCGTACACAAGCTTTTTACACACGAAGAACAAACCGTTGACCTCAACGCGATGTGAAAACGCAACCCGATTTGGGGACAGTTGCGCTTTGCGCCAAATGGCCTCTCTGGGTGCGCCGAACAGCGTCGGAAGACGATTCTCACAGACAAAGCTGCACAGAAGCGAAATCGCTGTGCTGTGCGTGGCAACGAAAAGCTCAACGCGTCCCTGGGTGGGCTCGAACCACCAACCTTTCGGTTAACAGCCGAACGCGCTGTCCGATTGCGCCACAGAGACAGACACATTGAGGTCAGGTGCATGGCCAGAACGAGACATGGATGTTTTCACGGACTGAGCACCCGTTTGACCTAGAAATAAACAGCAGAACATTGCAAAATCAGAACCACAAACGTCACAGCACGCCGATATTGCTCAATTTCCAGAGAAGCCCTTTTTGCTGCATGAGGGTTAGGAGTGGTCTGAGCTTTTCTAAGAAGCTTCCCTATGGTCCAAGCCCTAGGCCACAGGTCCAGGCAACGGGGAAAGAAACAGCCTACGCGCCCAACGTGGGGCTTGAACCCACGACCCTGAGATTAAGAGTCTCATGCTCTACCGACTGAGCTAGCCGGGCACAGCAAGCCTCAGGTTCAGGCTGACATTTCAAAACACTGGCAACATGGCATTCAGCAATGACACAGGTGGAAAAATTCCTCACTTTGCAGGAACGCATAGAAAGCGGTAAAAGGCATCTAATGAGCTGGCAATTCATTCAGTAAAGTACTAAAGCAACACTGTGTCGAACACGTTTGCGAATTGCGTGGGCCCGCACCCAAATGCCCGCGTTGGTGTTATGGTGGGGAGCACAGCTGCCCTCCAAGCAGGAGATGGATTGCAATGAATTGCTGTTGGGGAGTTTGGATGTGTGCGGGAGCAAGTCTGAAAGTCTGAAAGCTCAGAATGTTGTGCAATCTTTCCTAATCCTCTTCTGGTCGTCTTCCAGGGGAATTTTCGTCAAAGAATCGCACCTTTACCTGCTGTCGAAAAGAAATTCAATAGAGGCAGAAAGAGGCCTTACCTTGTCCTTGTCCTTGCACTGCATTAGCTAAAATTAGTCAGAAACTGGAGATCTGTTCTTTATTTCCCAGGCAGATCCAAACCCTAGTACCTGTGGTGGGCAGAGTGTTAGCTTTAAGAAAATCTCTTCAGAGGGCGATTGCAGTAGTTAGGTGACGGAAGGGAATTTAATCTCTTTAGCCCCTCCCAGATGGAACGGTCAGGGAGGAGCCTGCCCCAAAGATTACCCCCTTGAACGTTGCGACAGGGACCACACTGGTTCCAGAGATGGTGGGTGTAGCTAGAGTTTCTTTTCACAAATCTTCTGCATTTTCCTAAAGATTTCCGTGGCGTGTTCCCACTGTGAGTGGAGTGTGTTTTTAGATGTGTTAATGTATTTTTGCTCCGTATGATTGCCTCTGCACATCGTTGTCAGCAGGCTGTTTTTGGCTTCTAAGCTGTTCTCTGCTTGTTGCGAGCTTATTGTCAACACGTACTCAGACATTAAGAAAGTCTAGTACCTGTGGCGCTCTGAAAATGTGTGGTTTTTACTAAGCTGCTTACTTGGCGCTGGGAAACAGTTGAATTGCATACCCCCTCCAGGTCGGGAACTGCTTGCGGAGGTGTCCCATATGGTCTAGCGGTTAGGACTCCTGGTTTTCACCCAGGCGGCCCGGGTTCAACTCCCGGTATGGGAAATCACTGATTTCTCAGCTGCTTTCTCACTAGAAAATACCTTGTTGGTTTCCAGTGAGGCTCTGTAGGGGCAGCTGTGTAGGCGGTCAAACAAAGTGCTGCTCATCCTGTTAATGAGCCTTTCTGGTCCCCTCGTGCTTTTTAGACCCTTTGCAGCATCCAAAATCGAGTGAGCATACAGCATTTGACCTTCTTTTTATTGTGCTTCCTGAGGCCTTGGGCAACAAGTGCTAAATACACAGTGCCGTGTCCTGGGTGCCGACAATTCAAAAGCACAGAAGGTAAAGCGAGGACCTTTCCTGCCACATGTCTTCACATGGTCTGAATATATACCTCGCCTCTACATAGACAAAACCTTAAACAAGCAACAGCGTTAAAGTGTACATTCATGTAGCACAAGCAACAGCGTTAAAGCGGACATTCACGTGGAACCGTACGATGCAGCAACGCAGCCAAGGCCACAAACGGGCGACAATGCTAGACGCAGACACCGTACACAAGCTTTTTACACACGAAGAACAAACCGTTGACCTCAACGCGATGTGAAAACGCAACCCGATTTGGGGACAGTTGCGCTTTGCGCCAAATGGCCTCTCTGGGTGCGCCGAACAGCGTCGGAAGACGATTCTCACAGACAAAGCTGCACAGAAGCGAAGTCGCTGTGCTGTGCGTGGCAACGAAAAGCTCAACGCGTCCCTGGGTGGGCTCGAACCACCAACCTTTCGGTTAACAGCCGAACGCGCTGTCCTATTGCGCCACAGAGACAGACACATTGAGGTCAGGTGCATGGCCAGAACGAGACATGGATGTTTTCACGGACTGAGCACCCGTTTGACCTAGAAATAAACAGCAGAACATTGCAAAATCAGAACCACAAACATCACAGCACGCCGATATTGCTCAATTTCCAGAGAAGCCCTTTTTGCTGCATGAGGGTTAGGAGTGGTCTGAGCTTTTCTAAGAAGCTTCCCTATGGTCCAAGCCCTAGGCCACAGGTCCAGGCAACGGGGAAAGAAACAGCCTACGCGCCCAACGTGGGGCTTGAACCCACGACCCTGAGATTAAGAGTCTCATGCTCTACCGACTGAGCTAGCCGGGCACAGCAAGCCTCAGGTTCAGGCTGACATTTCAAAACACTGGCAACATGGCATTCAGCAATGACACAGGTGGAAAAATTCCTCACTTTGCAGGAACGCATAGAAAGCGGTAAAAGGCATCTAATGAGCTGGCAATTCATTCAGTAAAGTACTAAAGCAACACTGTGTCGAACACGTTTGCGAATCGCGTGGGCCCGCACCCAAATGCCCGCGTTGGTGTTATGGTGGGGAGCACAGCTGCCCTCCAAGCAGGAGATGGTCGCAGGGCAGGCAAAAGCATCCAATGAATTGCTGTTGGGGAGTTTGGATGTGTGCGGGAGCAAGTCTGAAAGCTCAGAATGTTGTGCAATCTTTCCTAATCCTCTTCTGGTCGTCTTCCAGGGGAATTTTCGTCAAAGAATCGCACCTTTACCTGCTGTCGAAAAGAAATTCAATAGAGGCAGAAAGAGGCCTTACCTTGTCCTTGTCCTTGCACTGCATTAGCTAAAATTAGTCAGAAACTGGAGATCTGTTCTTTATTTCCCAGGCAGATCCAAACCCTAGTACCTGTGGTGGGCAGAGTGTTAGCTTTAAGAAAATCTCTTCAGAGGGCGATTGCAGTAGTTAGGTGACGGAAGGGAATTTAATCTCTTTAGCCCCTCCCAGATGGAACGGTCAGGGAGGAGCCTGCCCCAAAGATTACCCCCTTGAACGTTGCGACAGGGACCACACTGGTTCCAGAGATGGTGGGTGTAGCTAGAGTTTCTTTTCACAAATCTTCTGCATTTTCCTAAAGATTTCCGTGGCGTGTTCCCACTGTGAGTGGAGTGTGTTTTTAGATGTGTTAATGTATTTTTGCTCCGTATGATTGCCTCTGCACATCGTTGTCAGCAGGCTGTTTTTGGCTTCTAAGTTGTTCTCTGCTTGTTGCGAGCTTATTGTCAACACGTACTCAGACATTAAGAAAGTCTAGTACCTGTGGCGCTCTGAAAATGTGTGGTTTTTACTAAGCTGCTTACTTGGCGCTGGGAAACAGTTGAATTGCATACCCCCTCCAGGTCGGGAACTGCTTGCGGAGGTGTCCCATATGGTCTAGCGGTTAGGATTCCTGGTTTTCACCCAGGCGGCCCGGGTTCAACTCCCGGTATGGGAAATCACTGATTTCTCAGCTGCTTTCTCACTAGAAAATACCTTGTTGGTTTCCAGTGAGGCTCTGTAGGGGCAGCTGTGTAGGCGGTCAAACAAAGTGCTGCTCATCCTGTTAATGAGCCTTTCTGGTCCCCTCGTGCTTTTTAGACCCTTTGCAGCATCCAAAATCGAGTGAGCATACAGCATTTGACCTTCTTTTTATTGTGCTTCCTGAGGCCTTGGGCAACAAGTGCTAAATACACAGTGCCGTGTCCTGGGTGCCGACAATTCAAAAGCACAGAAGGTAAAGCGAGGACCTTTCCTGCCACATGTCTTCACATGGTCTGAATATATACCTCGCCTCTACATAGACAAAACCTTAAACAAGCAACAGCGTTAAAGTGTACATTCATGTAGCACAAGCAACAGCGTTAAAGCGGACATTCACGTGGAACCGTACGATGCAGCAACGCAGCCAAGGCCACAAACGGGCGACAATGCTAGACGCAGACACCGTACACAAGCTTTTTACACACGAAGAACAAACCGTTGACCTCAACGCGATGTGAAAACGCAACCCGATTTGGGGACAGTTGCGCTTTGCGCCAAATGGCCTCTCTGGGTGCGCCGAACAGCGTCGGAAGACGATTCTCACAGACAAAGCTGCACAGAAGCGAAATCGCTGTGCTGTGCGTGGCAACGAAAAGCTCAACGCGTCCCTGGGTGGGCTCGAACCACCAACCTTTCGGTTAACAGCCGAACGCGCTGTCCGATTGCGCCACAGAGACAGACACATTGAGGTCAGGTGCATGGCCAGAACGAGACATGGATGTTTTCACGGACTGAGCACCCGTTTGACCTAGAAATAAACAGCAGAACATTGCAAAATCAGAACCACAAACGTCACAGCACGCCGATATTGCTCAATTTCCAGAGAAGCCCTTTTTGCTGCATGAGGGTTAGGAGTGGTCTGAGCTTTTCTAAGAAGCTTCCCTATGGTCCAAGCCCTAGGCCACAGGTCCAGGCAACGGGGAAAGAAACAGCCTACGCGCCCAACGTGGGGCTTGAACCCACGACCCTGAGATTAAGAGTCTCATGCTCTACCGACTGAGCTAGCCGGGCACAGCAAGCCTCAGGTTCAGGCTGACATTTCAAAACACTGGCAACATGGCATTCAGCAATGACACAGGTGGAAAAATTCCTCACTTTGCAGGAACGCATAGAAAGCGGTAAAAGGCATCTAATGAGCTGGCAATTCATTCAGTAAAGTACTAAAGCAACACTGTGTCGAACACGTTTGCGAATCGCGTGGGCCCGCACCCAAATGCCCGCGTTGGTGTTATGGTGGGGAGCACAGCTGCCCTCCAAGCAGGAGATGGATTGCAATGAATTGCTGTTGGGGAGTTTGGATGTGTGCGGGAGCAAGTCTGAAAGTCTGAAAGCTCAGAATGTTGTGCAATCTTTCCTAATCCTCTTCTGGTCGTCTTCCAGGGGAATTTTCGTCAAAGAATCGCACCTTTACCTGCTGTCGAAAAGAAATTCAATAGAGGCAGAAAGAGGCCTTACCTTGTCCTTGTCCTTGCACTGCATTAGCTAAAATTAGTCAGAAACTGGAGATCTGTTCTTTATTTCCCAGGCAGATCCAAACCCTAGTACCTGTGGTGGGCAGAGTGTTAGCTTTAAGAAAATCTCTTCAGAGGGCGATTGCAGTAGTTAGGTGACGGAAGGGAATTTAATCTCTTTAGCCCCTCCCAGATGGAACGGTCAGGGAGGAGCCTGCCCCAAAGATTACCCCCTTGAACGTTGCGACAGGGACCACACTGGTTCCAGAGATGGTGGGTGTAGCTAGAGTTTCTTTTCACAAATCTTCTGCATTTTCCTAAAGATTTCCGTGGCGTGTTCCCACTGTGAGTGGAGTGTGTTTTTAGATGTGTTAATGTATTTTTGCTCCGTATGATTGCCTCTGCACATCGTTGTCAGCAGGCTGTTTTTGGCTTCTAAGCTGTTCTCTGCTTGTTGCGAGCTTATTGTCAACACGTACTCAGACATTAAGAAAGTCTAGTACCTGTGGCGCTCTGAAAATGTGTGGTTTTTACTAAGCTGCTTACTTGGCGCTGGGAAACAGTTGAATTGCATACCCCCTCCAGGTCGGGAACTGCTTGCGGAGGTGTCCCATATGGTCTAGCGGTTAGGACTCCTGGTTTTCACCCAGGCGGCCCGGGTTCAACTCCCGGTATGGGAAATCACTGATTTCTCAGCTGCTTTCTCACTAGAAAATACCTTGTTGGTTTCCAGTGAGGCTCTGTAGGGGCAGCTGTGTAGGCGGTCAAACAAAGTGCTGCTCATCCTGTTAATGAGCCTTTCTGGTCCCCTCGTGCTTTTTAGACCCTTTGCAGCATCCAAAATCGAGTGAGCATACAGCATTTGACCTTCTTTTTATTGTGCTTCCTGAGGCCTTGGGCAACAAGTGCTAAATACACAGTGCCGTGTCCTGGGTGCCGACAATTCAAAAGCACAGAAGGTAAAGCGAGGACCTTTCCTGCCACATGTCTTCACATGGTCTGAATATATACCTCGCCTCTACATAGACAAAACCTTAAACAAGCAACAGCGTTAAAGTGTACATTCATGTAGCACAAGCAACAGCGTTAAAGCGGACATTCACGTGGAACCGTACGATGCAGCAACGCAGCCAAGGCCACAAACGGGCGACAATGCTAGACGCAGACACCGTACACAAGCTTTTTACACACGAAGAACAAACCGTTGACCTCAACGCGATGTGAAAACGCAACCCGATTTGGGGACAGTTGCGCTTTGCGCCAAATGGCCTCTCTGGGTGCGCCGAACAGCGTCGGAAGACGATTCTCACAGACAAAGCTGCACAGAAGCGAAGTCGCTGTGCTGTGCGTGGCAACGAAAAGCTCAACGCGTCCCTGGGTGGGCTCGAACCACCAACCTTTCGGTTAACAGCCGAACGCGCTGTCCTATTGCGCCACAGAGACAGACACATTGAGGTCAGGTGCATGGCCAGAACGAGACATGGATGTTTTCACGGACTGAGCACCCGTTTGACCTAGAAATAAACAGCAGAACATTGCAAAATCAGAACCACAAACATCACAGCACGCCGATATTGCTCAATTTCCAGAGAAGCCCTTTTTGCTGCATGAGGGTTAGGAGTGGTCTGAGCTTTTCTAAGAAGCTTCCCTATGGTCCAAGCCCTAGGCCACAGGTCCAGGCAACGGGGAAAGAAACAGCCTACGCGCCCAACGTGGGGCTTGAACCCACGACCCTGAGATTAAGAGTCTCATGCTCTACCGACTGAGCTAGCCGGGCACAGCAAGCCTCAGGTTCAGGCTGACATTTCAAAACACTGGCAACATGGCATTCAGCAATGACACAGGTGGAAAAATTCCTCACTTTGCAGGAACGCATAGAAAGCGGTAAAAGGCATCTAATGAGCTGGCAATTCATTCAGTAAAGTACTAAAGCAACACTGTGTCGAACACGTTTGCGAATCGCGTGGGCCCGCACCCAAATGCCCGCGTTGGTGTTATGGTGGGGAGCACAGCTGCCCTCCAAGCAGGAGATGGTCGCAGGGCAGGCAAAAGCATCCAATGAATTGCTGTTGGGGAGTTTGGATGTGTGCGGGAGCAAGTCTGAAAGCTCAGAATGTTGTGCAATCTTTCCTAATCCTCTTCTGGTCGTCTTCCAGGGGAATTTTCGTCAAAGAATCGCACCTTTACCTGCTGTCGAAAAGAAATTCAATAGAGGCAGAAAGAGGCCTTACCTTGTCCTTGTCCTTGCACTGCATTAGCTAAAATTAGTCAGAAACTGGAGATCTGTTCTTTATTTCCCAGGCAGATCCAAACCCTAGTACCTGTGGTGGGCAGAGTGTTAGCTTTAAGAAAATCTCTTCAGAGGGCGATTGCAGTAGTTAGGTGACGGAAGGGAATTTAATCTCTTTAGCCCCTCCCAGATGGAACGGTCAGGGAGGAGCCTGCCCCAAAGATTACCCCCTTGAACGTTGCGACAGGGACCACACTGGTTCCAGAGATGGTGGGTGTAGCTAGAGTTTCTTTTCACAAATCTTCTGCATTTTCCTAAAGATTTCCGTGGCGTGTTCCCACTGTGAGTGGAGTGTGTTTTTAGATGTGTTAATGTATTTTTGCTCCGTATGATTGCCTCTGCACATCGTTGTCAGCAGGCTGTTTTTGGCTTCTAAGTTGTTCTCTGCTTGTTGCGAGCTTATTGTCAACACGTACTCAGACATTAAGAAAGTCTAGTACCTGTGGCGCTCTGAAAATGTGTGGTTTTTACTAAGCTGCTTACTTGGCGCTGGGAAACAGTTGAATTGCATACCCCCTCCAGGTCGGGAACTGCTTGCGGAGGTGTCCCATATGGTCTAGCGGTTAGGATTCCTGGTTTTCACCCAGGCGGCCCGGGTTCAACTCCCGGTATGGGAAATCACTGATTTCTCAGCTGCTTTCTCACTAGAAAATACCTTGTTGGTTTCCAGTGAGGCTCTGTAGGGGCAGCTGTGTAGGCGGTCAAACAAAGTGCTGTTCATCCTGTTAATGAGCCTTTCTGGTCCCCTCGTGCTTTTTAGACCCTTTGCAGCATCCAAAATCGAGTGAGCATACAGCATTTGACCTTCTTTTTATTGTGCTTCCTGAGGCCTTGGGCAACAAGTGCTAAATACACAGTGCCGTGTCCTGGGTGCCGACAATTCAAAAGCACAGAAGGTAAAGCGAGGACCTTTCCTGCCACATGTCTTCACATGGTCTGAATATATACCTCGCCTCTACATAGACAAAACCTTAAACAAGCAACAGCGTTAAAGTGTACATTCATGTAGCACAAGCAACAGCGTTAAAGCGGACATTCACGTGGAACCGTACGATGCAGCAACGCAGCCAAGGCCACAAACGGGCGACAATGCTAGACGCAGACACCGTACACAAGCTTTTTACACACGAAGAACAAACCGTTGACCTCAACGCGATGTGAAAACGCAACCCGATTTGGGGACAGTTGCGCTTTGCGCCAAATGGCCTCTCTGGGTGCGCCGAACAGCGTCGGAAGACGATTCTCACACACAAAGCTGCACAGAAGCGAAGCCGCTGTGCTGTGCGTGGCAACGAAAAGCTCAACGCGTCCCTGGGTGGGCTCGAACCACCAACCTTTCGGTTAACAGCCGAACGCACTGTCCGATTGCGCCACAGAGACAGACACATTGCTGTCAGGTGCTTGGCCAGAAAGAGACATGGATGTTTTCATGGACTGAGCACCCGTTTGACCTAGAAATAAACAGCAGAACATTGCAAAATCAGAACCACAAACGTCACAGCACGCCGATATTGCTCAATTTCCAGAGAAGCCCTTTTGAGGGCATGAGGGCGGGAGTGGTCTGAGATTTTCTAAGAAGCTTCCCTATGGTCCAAGCCCTAGGCCACAGGTCCAGGCAACGGGGAAAGAAACAGCCTACGCGCCCAACGTGGGGCTTGAACCCACGACCCTGAGATTAAAAGTCTCATGCTCTACCGACTGAGCTAGCCGGGCACAGCAAGCCTCAGGTTCAGGCTGACATTTCACAACACTGGCAACATGGTATTCAGCAATGACACAGGTGGAAAAATTCCTCACTTTGCAGGAACGCATAGAAAGCGGTAAAAGGCATCTAATGAGCTGGCAATTCATTCAGTAAAGTACTAAAGCAACACTGTGTCGAACACGTTTGCGAATCGCGTGGGCCCGCACCCAAATGCCCGCGTTGATGTTATGGTGGGGAGCACAGCTGCCCTCCAAGCAGGAGATGGTCGCAGGGCAGGCAAAAGCATCCAATGAATTGCTGTTGGGGAGTTTGGATGTGTGCGGGAGCAAGTCTGAAAGCTCAGAATGTTGTGCAATCTTTCCTAATCCTCTTCTGGTCGTCTTCCAGGGGAATTTTCGTCAAAGAATCGCACCTTTACCTGCTGTCGAAAAGAAATTCAATAGAGGCAGAAAGAGGCCTTACCTTGTCCTTGTCCTTGCACTGCATTAGCTAAAATTAGTCAGAAACTGGAGATCTGTTCTTTATTTCCCAGGCAGATCCAAACCCTAGTACCTGTGGTGGGCAGAGTGTTAGCTTTAAGAAAATCTCTTCAGAGGGCGATTGCAGTAGTTAGGGGGGGGAAGGGAATTTAATCTCTTTAGCCCCTCCCAGATGGAACGGTCAGGGAGGAGCCTGCCCCAAAGATTACCCCCTTAAACGTTGCGACAGGGACCACACTGGTTCCAGAGATGGTGGTGTAGCTAGAGTTTCTTTTCACAAATCTTCTGCATTTTCCTAAAGATTTCCGTGGCGTGTTCCCACTGTGAGTGGAGTGTGTTTTTAGATGTGTTAATGTATTTTTGCTCCGTATGATTGCCTCTGCACATCGTTGTCAGCAGGCTG
The DNA here is from genome assembly GCA_026939265.1 of Oreonectes daqikongensis. Lineage (NCBI taxonomy): Eukaryota > Metazoa > Chordata > Actinopteri > Cypriniformes > Nemacheilidae > Oreonectes > Oreonectes daqikongensis. The sequence goes on along the minus strand of JAOTQM010000118.1, from coordinate 2,248,167 downwards.
TTTTTGGCTTCTAAGCTGTTCTCTGCTTGTTGCGAGCTTATTGTCAACACGTACTCAGACATTAAGAAAGTCTAGTACCTGTGGCGCTCTGAAAATGTGTGGTTTTTACTAAGCTGCTTACTTGGCGCTGGGAAACAGTTGAATTGCATACCCCCTCCAGGTCGGGAACTGCTTGCGGAGGTGTCCCATATGGTCTAGCGGTTAGGATTCCTGGTTTTCACCCAGGCGGCCCGGGTTCAACTCCCGGTATGGGAAATCACTGATTTCTCAGCTGCTTTCTCACTAGAAAATACCTTGTTGGTTTCCAGTGAGGCTCTGTAGGGGCAGCTGTGTAGGCGGTCAAACAAAGTGCTGCTCATCCTGTTAATGAGCCTTTCTGGTCCCCTCGTGCTTTTTAGACCCTTTGCAGCATCCAAAATCGAGTGAGCATACAGCATTTGACCTTCTTTTTATTGTGCTTCCTGAGGCCTTGGGCAACAAGTGCTAAATACACAGTGCCGTGTCCTGGGTGCCGACAATTCAAAAGCACAGAAGGTAAAGCGAGGACCTTTCCTGCCACATGTCTTCACATGGTCTGAATATATACCTCGCCTCTACATAGACAAAACCTTAAACAAGCAACAGCGTTAAAGTGTACATTCATGTAGCACAAGCAACAGCGTTAAAGCGGACATTCACGTGGAACCGTACGATGCAGCAACGCAGCCAAGGCCACAAACGGGCGACAATGCTAGACGCAGACACCGTACACAAGCTTTTTACACACGAAGAACAAACCGTTGACCTCAACGCGATGTGAAAACGCAACCCGATTTGGGGACAGTTGCGCTTTGCGCCAAATGGCCTCTCTGGGTGCGCCGAACAGCGTCGGAAGACGATTCTCACAGACAAAGCTGCACAGAAGCGAAGTCGCTGTGCTGTGCGTGGCAACGAAAAGCTCAACGCGTCCCTGGGTGGGCTCGAACCACCAACCTTTCGGTTAACAGCCGAACGCGCTGTCCTATTGCGCCACAGAGACAGACACATTGAGGTCAGGTGCATGGCCAGAACGAGACATGGATGTTTTCACGGACTGAGCACCCGTTTGACCTAGAAATAAACAGCAGAACATTGCAAAATCAGAACCACAAACATCACAGCACGCCGATATTGCTCAATTTCCAGAGAAGCCCTTTTTGCTGCATGAGGGTTAGGAGTGGTCTGAGCTTTTCTAAGAAGCTTCCCTATGGTCCAAGCCCTAGGCCACAGGTCCAGGCAACGGGGAAAGAAACAGCCTACGCGCCCAACGTGGGGCTTGAACCCACGACCCTGAGATTAAGAGTCTCATGCTCTACCGACTGAGCTAGCCGGGCACAGCAAGCCTCAGGTTCAGGCTGACATTTCAAAACACTGGCAACATGGCATTCAGCAATGACACAGGTGGAAAAATTCCTCACTTTGCAGGAACGCATAGAAAGCGGTAAAAGGCATCTAATGAGCTGGCAATTCATTCAGTAAAGTACTAAAGCAACACTGTGTCTAACACATTTGCGAATCGCGTGGGCCCGCACCCAAATGCCTGCGTTGGTGTTATAGTGGGGAGCACAGCTGCCCTCCAAGCAGGAGATGGTCGCAGGGCAGGCAAAAGCATCCAATGAATTGCTGTTGGGGAGTTTGGATGTGTGCGGGAGCAAGTCTGAAAGCTCAGAATGTTGTGCAATCTTTCCTAATCCTCTTCTGGTCGTCTTCCGGGGGAATTTTCGTCAAAGAATCGCACCTTTACCTGCTGTCGAAAAGAAATTCAATAGAGGCAGAAAGAGGCCTTACCCCCCTTAACGGCCTTGTTCATTGCTTTAGTATTCCATGAAATCAGGCGCACTCCTCTTCCCATCCTCGAAGTATCAGCAGCCATCTAAGGCGATGTATAGTTTAAAGTGGTTTGAAGCAAAATGGCCCACTGCAACCGAAAAATGACACCGAAAGCAGAAGGGATAAGGACAGTAGAAGGAGACACACGCGCAAACGAGTGAAAGAGAGAAAAAAAGTACACACACACTTGTGGCCTTATAAACATCCCCAAAAGTACAAACATTGTCCAAGCAGCACAGCGCAATGCTTTCAAAACTTCCGGCGTCTCATTCCCACCACTTCCATAAGGGTAAACCCTTCTTCTTGTGAGGTAAATAATAGTTGGGCAAGAACAAAAAAAAAACACTGCAATAAACCAGCAGAAACTATGTAAATATGCATGCATGTACAATACTCAAATAAGTGAAGAATGAATACAAATATAAAGGAGAACAATACATGTTGCAACATCATATATTACTAAAGTATCACAACTGGAAAGTCTTGCATCCAGCGAGTATATGTGGTAGAAGAAAAAGTCCAGCCTGTTACTCGTGCTTAAAATGAGTAGGTAAAAATAAAAAAACATTTGGAAACAGGCTTGTATATAGTGGTAAAAAATCAAATTGAATTAGGTGCACAAAGCAGAGTATGGTGTGCACTCATTAAATGAGCAAATAATACATTCTCGAGCTGTACATAATCAATCTTACGTAGTTTGACAGCATAAACATCTAGGCACCACAACCAGGTCTGATTTATATAACGACCGAGAAATCTTTTAACGTAGTAAAATGAACACAAAGGTATAATCAGCTTCTTAATAATGCCTCTTTAGTCACTTAATGTTTAATGCTCAGCTGAACGTAAAGAAGAAATATAATCCTTGGATTCAGTCACCGATGCCAGTTTTCTCCTATTTCCCTCCTTCGTTACGATAGTAAGCCTGGCTGGGAACAGCAGCACTGGTTTTAGGCCCAGATTATAAAGTTCAGACAGTACCTCTTTGTACTTCAAGCACCGCTGGAGCGTAATCCTCGTAAACAACCTTGCCTCGTGGATAATTCTCTCCTTCTGCTGAAACTTGTGAAGCCTGATGATAACAGGCCTAGGCCTCTGCCCCGGCCTCGGTTTGTCAGCTCTCTAACCATTAGGCCACAACTGCCCCCTCACATTCACATTCACATTCCGGCGGAGATTCCAAGACACCGTCACCAAACACTTCTGCGAGTAGCTCAGAGAAAAAGACATAAGGACGAGGACCCCGTTATCGTAGCACACGTAGATTCCAAAACTTGTGTGCGCTCGTCCTGCGAGTTTGCGTTGGTCTCGAACGAAGCAACCTTGGCAATGTGTTCAGTAACAGTGGTTTGAATTTCGTCCAGCTTTCTGTCAAGTGTCAAAACTGTGGTTTTAAAGTCTGCAGAGAGAGCAGCACGGTGATCCTCCAGCAGGTTAGCAATAGCTGCCATGCTAACATCCTTTCCATCGTCTCTGCACGTCTCAACTTTCTTGTCCTTTTTACCTTGCTTTGCTGATTTTGCTGTCATAATACGATGCGGCTATGTGTACACCAAAAATAATGCCCAACTAGTAAAAGAATAAAAAGAAGTTGTGGGGCTTTGAGGTAGATATAAAATAGAAAAATGCGGGAGCAAGACTTCACGCGTGTTTACGCCATCGCACCAAACCGGAAGCTCTATTGTCACCTGTAATGGTGGTTTTAAGTCTGTCTTAGCTCTTAGCTCACCTGGTTTTTCTGTTGTAGTGATTTTCACGTTCACATCTAACGTGAAAGGCCCCGGTTCGTAACAGGGCAAAATCAAACCGAATCAGATCAAAACCCATGTGTTGCTTTTGACCAATACTGTGCCAAATGTCATTCATAAGACACTGTCTAAGACAAATCTACTGTCGACCTCTTAAACTAGCGAGTGCGTACCTGCCGGTCTCATAGATGCAGTCTAGTGGTTATCACATTCGCTTTACACGTGAAAGGTCCTCGGTTGGAAAGCGAGTGGAAACAACGTTTGGTTTATGCCATAGAGTGGAATCAAGAACAAGTTAGTCAAATCTTTTAATATAAAACTCTTTCAAAGTTACATGCCATGGTGGATTTCGTCCTGCCATGTTACGCTCACACACGGAAGATGCACATTTGGAAAATTGGTGGACAAAGAATACGTTTTTATAATCTGTGCACTCAAGTTTTCTCTATTATAAAAAATAAAGGAGTACCTGAGATGGAAAAGAGAGCTCAAAGACAGATGAAAGCTCTTCTTGTGTCTCCACATCTCCTAGGTCTGTCTTTCTGCTTTTGTGTTTGTCAAAGTCAAGAGGCACTGGTCGACAGCCTGGCTCCACATACTGTAGGCCAAACCTCTCTCCTGTGTCCCTGCTGGTGATGTACAAGGCTGGATATTTGGGTTGCCCTGTCACCCTCACAGATGCTCTGTTTAACTCCATCATTAACATAGGGTCAAACACTCCCGGCAAAACAACGTCAGGCTGTTTTAGGTCCACCAGCCGCTGATAATTCCAGCGTGCCACACCAGTCATACCCTGAGCCTGGAACAGCTCAGGAGAGACACGATTGCCTGTTACCCACTGGGCCTGATGGAAATGAAACCCCTCCTGTTGTGAAGTGCCTCTGACAGGGATCCAAATGGGCACAGCAGCTCCTTCACCCTTCACATGGTTCAGCTGTATAGTTCCACCATGTCTGTAGAGGATTCCTTCTTCCACCTCAGGGTCACTTAGGCAGCCTCTAAGGATGTGTATACGCTGAATCCACCACACTTTCAACATGGAGGGTTTAAAAAGGAAGGTCGCTAGGATCCTTTGCAAGATGGAAATGTTAAAGCACTTCTTCCACTCTTTGGACCAGCTCTCTGGGATGAGGCACTTTTGTCCTGCAGTGCTCTCTGATGTGATGCTTGGTGGGATTAGCAGGTTCAATACCACAGAATCTGTATGCGTTTTTCAGTTTCTCTAGGTCACCCTGATCTACTACGAAGAAGGCAGAAGAGAGAAACTGGCAGAAGGAGCTATACAGAGGATGGTTTAACATCCATTTCCTCATTGTATTTCAGGCAAGAGGCACTTAAATTCTTGAGGTTTCCTGATGTAACCTCTGCCACAATAGCATCTGTGGTCCTCCAGGGTTCCCACTGTTGGTGCTCACGAAGTGCTGGGTCCATCACTCTGAAAGCGGCACAGCAGTCCCTAAGAACACAAAAGGGGGAAAATCTGTTAAATTGATTCATTACCTTCAGTTACACTACTTGATGTGATGTGCGATGAGATGTGATGATTCATACCTGTCTACCCACTGGTACTTGGCTTTTGGAATGCCAGCAGCACTGTAGCGATTGGCCAGCCCACAGTACATTGACTCCAGGGACCGCTCACTCTCAGACTGCAGCATCACCCAGGACTGGATCATCCAGTTCTCATTCATCACAGCATAGGATGACATTGTGCAAGATGAGAGGGTCACTTTTCTAGCAACTTTGCGTGTGTGATCTGACCTGAACACCTGTCCAAAAGTGCCTTGTAGGAGCTGAGTGAAATTTGCTTCCTGTCGCTGATATTCTTGAAGAAGGCACTCTACCAGATAGTGTGCTGTCACAGACACCCCATGCCACCCATTAGTATCTTCATAACCCCCAAACGGTGCTGGTGTGTCATCCTTTCTCAGTGCCCCAGTGATAGTCTTTTGGCCATAAAGCCCTGCTTCAGCATCCCTGACATTCTGCACGCTGAGAAGGTAGGCCAGATGGGCTCTTTAATATTTAAGGTCAAGCACCTCACACAGCTGGTTGGCCATGTCGTTTGGGGATTTTCCAGAGCGCCTCAGTTCATCCATCACTGTTTTACAGATTGCGTTTTTGTGGGTGAGGAAGGCTGGCAAGATGTTTCTGAAACGCTGTGGTAGCATGTCCAGCCACAAAGGTTTGTCAGCAAACCAGTATTTTTGCAAGCCTTGAAAAATGCGTTGATGCGTTAAATGTATTAATCCAAGCAGAGAGATAAGTCCCTTTTGCAGAGAATTAATAGTCCAATGCAACTAAAAATAGTCCTTTGTAATCCAACAACACTGACGAGCACACAAACAAAACAACAAACAGGCAAACAAACGACCCAGCGTGGAGTGGCAGCCAGACATACGCACAGCGTTCCCACACCGGAAGTTCCGAATGATAGAAGCCAAATGATAAAAGCCAGACATTGTTTGAAATAATACTATCTGTATATTATGTTCATAGTATATATCCATCTGTTAATTTCTGTCTATAGTTAGAGACATCTGTAAATCATGGTCATAGTACATTTCCATCTGTAAATTACTTCTGTAATATTTATTTATGTAACTTATGCAACCACTGTATATCCTGCACTTGCTGCTATTGCACTTCTGGTTAGACCTAAACTGCATTTCGTTGCCTTGTACTTGTACATGTGTAATGACAATAAAGTTGAATCTAATCTAATCTAATCTAATGGTTAGAGAGTCGGACTCGTAACCAGAAGGTTGCCGGTTCGATTCTCAGTGATTTAAGGTAACAACTGACGTGTCCTTGAGCAAGGCACCTTACCCCCGTTTGCTCCCCGGGTGATAGCTGCCAACTGCCCCGGTGTGTGTGTGTTCACTATTCACTGGTTGGGTTGAATGCAGAGGTCACATTTCGGGTATGGGTCACCATATCTGACAAAAAATAGGTCAAAAAAAATATATATATATATATATATATATATATATATCACAACTCACATTATAGTTCAGAAATTATTTTAATATGAGACTTTGGTCCTGAACAGTATTGAAAAAAAAGTTGAAAAAAAAGTTTAAAAAGTAGAGACTTTTGCAACATTCTTTTGTGGAATCATCTTTTTTCTCCTCCGCTGGTGTAGATGTGATCCATTATTATTTTATTTCCTTGCAACTTTAACTTCGTTCTGCTGCTAATGTACCACAACGTGCTTAAGGCAGCTCTGAGTCTGCGTTAACTAGCTAGTGTTGAACTCGCTAATGTTGCGGTGCTAATGGAATGGTCCACACTAATATATACACTGGATCCACAGTCTTATCTACAACAGGTTCTTTTCTACATCGGTTTCTGAGGCATATCCTGTTACATACAGACTTATCCTCCATTTCTGATGTTTAATTCTCATATTTATTGTTTTGACAGTGTTCTTGCCTGTTCTATAAAACATGTTCTTTTGTTCTAACTACTGTTAAGGGTTGAACGTACCAGTGGTGAGTGTGGGTGGACTTTATGAATTGTATGCATACTATTCAAGCAAAGAGGGGACATTTTCCAGGTCCCCTGTTGGTCATGCTTTAAATCAAGTGAAAAACACTCTAAAAACTATTTTTGTTTATTTTATCCAAGTGGGGACTTTCAGGTGTATGTATGTTTAAGGTCATTCTCGGCCCTATAGGCTGGAGCAGGAACTGTAATGGCAGATTAACGCATGCCGTTCACACTTCTCTATTGACTGAATTGCTTGTCCCAGAGATATGGAAGCATATTGGTAGCAATATTCAATTTGAAACGCAATGCAGAACAAAAAATGACAATGCATTTATGTATTTAAATATACATTTAAAATAGCATATGTGCAACATTAGGTGTCAGTTCCTACATTAGTTTTATTATGCAAATTAAATAGATATTTTAATGCTCATTAAAACGAATGAACAACATTAAATATATATATATATATATATATATATGACAAAACATACAGTTATTGGTTAGTCAGATAAATGCAGAACAGGATTGTTTTGAGTTGTTTTTTGAAGGTTCAAACAAAGTTTCATGATCTATGGGTCACGTTTATATTCAAGGCTCATCTGCCTGCATGTACATGTGCAGTACGTCTGGCATGCAAGACGTTTGTTTTTTAATATCACTGTCTTAATGAATTAAATGAGACAATTAGCGATATCTTTATTATGCTTACATGAATATAATGGCCTAATATGAAACATTGCCTGTTGAGTTTATATTCTGGATCATTTAACTGTACATAGTGTGCTTTATTAATAAGGTGTGCACTGAATATATATCACTGTCTTCACATGTCAATCCATGTTAAACAACTTAACTTTTTTCCACAGCATTTTAGAACACCACAAATAACACCCAGCTTGGATCTGATGCCCTTATCATAGAATGAGGCAGGATAACATTGATTATAGTTTTGTGTTGTGCTTCCTCCTAATCACTGTAACACTAAATATGCTTTATACTAAAACACATACCAAAGATTGCCTAAATCACTTACCCCTGTACCGCTCATGGTCAAACCACAAAATTGTAGTGCTCTGATTGTGATCCCCTACTTTTCCTGTGGAAGCCGGAAGCTTAACCTCTGGTCCACTGACCCATTTCTGATTTTGATTTTGAATATGAATATCTGCGTTTTGAAGTTTTTTTATCTTTAAAACTTTTTTAAAAGTGTAATATTTACAGTCTAAGAATTCAGAACAAAATAAGCTCCTGCTTGAAAATACAGACTATATAATAATGTCATTAAAAAAATCACTTTAGTTACATATTATATATGTCCTGGATTCAAGTTTAAAAAAGTCGAATTCGGAATGAATGCCATTAAAAAAAATTGTAAAATTACACACAAATTACACTAAAATTCAGATGGAGATATCACGGCCCCAGTGCTTAAAGATGCCTGACATGAACAGCACAGTAAAGTGAAACTAAGTCATATGTGTGTGTTTTGTTGGCAATTGACGCGTACGTGCAAAATATGAAGGGGTTAATGGAATGATGTTATTGTGTGCTCATGCTGGAGTTCCATCCCCCGTTTTTCCTAAAATAATCGTACAGCTGTAGCTCTATAAATGAAACTAAATACTTTTCGAAGTAGTATGCAATACAATACATTAATAATATGAGATTGGCAGAAACTGTGTGTGTTATGCCCGCTTTAAGCTGACGAAAGTTAAAACTAGCAATGTAGTACTCTGAAAAAATCCAGAATAATAATTATATTTTAGACTTAATAGCTTCCTCATCATAGCAACTTGCTGGAAGCTGGATCAATTCGCTCTTCAAAATGCAAACATTTTTGTCGTCAGAATCACAATCTTCTTCTGATGAAAATGTAATTTCTTCCTTACTATCCAAAACCATCTGAAGAGCATTCTCGCCTGTAGCGTGCCATCTTCAAAACTCGTATGAAATTCAAATAATGTCTGTGTAAACTTGATATTTTGTGTGCCATTGTCCGGGGGGCGTGTGCCTAGCGGGTAAATCACTGAACTATTTTCTCCCAAAATATATCCAACTGCAGCCCCGCAGCACCACAGGATTCAGGACATCCAATCCAGGTCACCTATTTCTGACCAGAAGTGAGAAACAAGTGAGCAACATATATCCGAGATCACTGTGAGTTGTCTTGTAATGTTTCTGCCATTGTGTGGTAAACAATTTAATTATATATTACTTTAAGGCTTTGTCTTCTATTTATTGATGTGCATTTCATTCACATTTTTACTAAAGTTCAAAAGTGTTGTTCTTTGTAGTTTTTTTAGTATCTTTCTTACCTAACCCTAACTGCAGTTTGGTTAATTTTAAGACACCATGTTGTTGTTAATAGGCTTTGCGATGAAGTTCCTGTGTGTATTCTATTATAATTCTGTATTATTTATTGTTTGTGAGTTTATGGTACGTTAGTTCTTTAGTTTAACTGACTTTCTGTTAATATGTGTCATGCATTGTTTTAACAAGATGAGAAGTTTTTAAACGCTTTTTGTTTTTAATGTTTATGGTAAGTGATCCATACTTTTTTTAAATCTATGCAAAAATAAAACTAAATGAAGGTTTTATAGATATTATCTTGGCTTTATGTATGTGAAATTTCCCAAGAAGTATCAATAATTTCAGCATGTTATCAATTAATAAAAGCCAGAGTTAGAGTGTAAAAAGAAAACCATAGGATCATCTATTACAATTATCTTATAAAATATATTAAAAATCAACATAGAAACCAGTTTCCAAAAGTCTAATGAAAAACTACAACTGTAAAAAAATGTGTAAGTGTTTCAGGTTCATTATTACAGAATGAACATAAAGGTGAGATGTCTATGTTAAACTTATTAATAAAAGCATTACAAGAATAATATCTATGCAGTATCTTAAAATTAAGTTATTTTATCTTATTGGGCAACAAAAAATTATTACATTCTGACCATATTTTATCAGATAAATGAATATAAAAAGTTTGCTTCCATTTCACAAGTGCTTTTGGATAACAACTAAAATTTTGAGTGAGACACCTTCTAATATGAGAATTATCACATCTCCTATCCATAATATTAATGCCTCCAATAACAGTATTTGGGATCTGTTTTACTAACGGGTTATAACTAAGATGATGTAGCACTTTAGAGGAAATGCTATTCACAACCAAATGGTATTCTTTAACTGAAGGTGTCAACCTTGAAAAAGATAGAAATTGCTGATGAGTATAAATCTCACCCCTGGTGTTTAACCAGTAAAGTCTGAAACAAAAGTTACTCCGTTTTCAAGCCATTCTTTTTTAAATATGGATTTGTTCTTATATAATATATGTTGATTATTCCATAAAATACATGAATGTGAAGAAAAATTGTGTTTGAAAGTTATTATCCAGGCTTCTAAGCATTGCTTGTGGAAATTGGATAGTTTAATGGGAACTTTACTACACTTAAAATCACATGTTAACAAAAATTTAAGACACCGCACTTCTCAAAAATCAAGTTGGGGAAGTTCCTCTTTATATATTCAGTTCTATTTTTCCAAATGAATTGAAATAAAGCTCTATCAATAAGTGAACAGATTTTTGGATTGACATACAAAGCGAGAGCAGGATAGACAAGCCTTGAGATTCCCTCAGCTTTAGAAAGTAAAACACATCCATGGATAGTCAGGTTCCTTTGAGACCAGCAGTTGAAGACAGTCTTTGCTTTAGTTATACAATTAGAAAAGTTGGCTTCAACTCTTTCATTTGGACATCTACTGATTAAAATTCCAAGATATTTAACTGTCTGTTTAACAGTAATTCCAGATATATCTAGTATTATGAGTATTATGAAGTAGTATGAATTGTCATAATTTCTGATTTATTTTGATTAACAGTAAGGCCAGAGGCATTTGAAAACAGTTTTAATGCTTCTAAAATAATGGGTACTTATATTCTTCAGAAAAAAGCAAGTATCATCTGCAAGTTGACTTATCAAGATATTGTTATCAGCTATTTGAATGCCCTTAAAATTTGAACAGTGTATCGAGTAAAGGCTTAGAAGCTCTGCTGCTAACAGAAATAAAAAAGGTGAGACAGGACAACCTTGTCTGATACCTTTTCCAACAACAAATCGAGATGAAGTCTTATTCGACAAAGATACACAACTATTGATATTCTTATAAAAAGTTTGCAGAGAATTCACAAAATTGGGGCCAAAACCAAAATGCATTAAAGCTTCGTACATAAAGGCATGCTCTACCGTATCAAATGCTTTTTAGAAATCTAAGATCAAAATAAGGGCATTATCATTAATTAATTCAGAGTAATCTAAAAGATCTAAGACAAGACGAATGTTATTTGAAATGTGTCGACCTTTCATAAAACCAGATTGTGAGGGTGAGATAAGTTCTTCTAAACAAGGCTTCAATCTTCGCAAATACTGAAGCTAATATTTTATAATCACAATTAAGCAAAGTTATAGGACGCCAATTATCTAAACGTTTTTTTATCTTTATTTGGTTTTGGTATTAATGTAATCAAGCCTTGCTTCATAGTTTTAGATAATTCCCCCCTAACCAAACTTACCTTAAAAGCATCTAAAATCATATGTTTAATTTCATTCCAAAATAAACTATAAAATTCAAATGGTAAACCATCAGGGCCTGGACTTTTGTTAAGAGGGGTCTTTGCAATTATACTTTCCAATTCTTCCATTGTTATCTCACCCTCACAATTATCACAACTATCCTCGCTCAGAGTTGGAATAAAAGATTCCACCTTATGAAAAAACTGTTTGGAGTGTTCAAAATTAAAACAAGAAGTATAAAGTTTCTGATAAAAATTAAATACAAATTTTGAAATTGTCCCTTTATCTGAAGTCAGGTTACCATTAATTTCAAGAGCATACATTCTCTTCAAATCATAGAGATAAAATGAAGAGTTTGGTTCCAAAACGCTATAAATCCATTTTCAAAAATGTTCAAATATCATGTTTTTTGATTGTGCATTCCAATTAATATCAATCAAACTGCAGTTGTTTAGTTTTCATTTAAGCCATAATAACTAAAAAAAAATACAGCTAACTAACACAATAAAAACATGATAACATAATAAAAAACATGAATTTTGAAAAAATAAAAAAATGGATTTATTGCGTTTTGGAACCAAACTCTTCAAATATTATTTATATCTTTAATAATTGTGGTGCTTCTCAATTCCCTTGCTTTAGAAAGCTGTTTGCCAAACTGTATGGAAAATATTCGACACTCATACTTAAAATATTCCCATTTTATAATTGCAGAATCTGAATTACCTTTGATATTATTTATAATTTATTTAATACCTAAGCAATATGAAGAGTGTTGTAGGTAAGAAGTGTTTAGTTTCCAATATCCTTGTTATTAGACTCGGATATTTCCAAATTGATGCATGCATGATCAGTTAGAGGAGCGGGAGAAATGGTACAGCATCTAATAAACGAAAAAAGGCAGACAGATACAAGCCAATAATCTATTCTGGACTTTTGCGACATGTCTGTTTTGAACCAAGTAAATGAAGAAACATTACCACCAAGGACGTGTCTATAGGCATCTAACAAATAAAGACTCTTACAAAAATCACTTATAATTATATTGAGATTATTGACACCAAGTCTTGGGGGAAACCTATCTAAATGTAGATCAGGGGCTTCATTGAAATCCCCTCCTACAATAATTGCAGCTGTAGAAAATTTACAGCTGTAGAAAATTTAACATTCAATGCAAAAAGTTTTGTGTATGGAGTTTGAAAGAAAATACGGTTTTGCACAGAGCTATTAAAGACATAAATATTGCATAGAATAAAAATAGTTAATAATTGCACCACAATTATTATCCATCTTCCCTCTGAAGACGAGTGTTTCTCAAAAATGTTGCCATTAAAATTGCGGTTAAATAAAATTGTTACTCCTCCAGATTCTGTTGTTGGTTGTTTGTCGTTGTTTGTCGTTGTTCAACGGACGCGCTTAAATGACATTGCTGTCGACCGGCTTACGTCACTAAATAGTTCCTTTTTCTGTTGTGAATGCGATAGGGAAAACTCAGTTCACACGACAGCCCTCTTTACTCATTCCGCAACTTTGTTCCTGAACTTATCCGGTCGGAAAGCGCCTATGGTAAGCATATACACAAATAAAAGTAGACCCCTTACAGATTCAGGTGATGTATTACTTTTATGCGTCCAATCAAAAATGATGGAGCAACTCTTTTTGTTGTCATCTGGAAAATACCCACTGACGCCTTTGCCAACCCCAGAGTGTTAAAAATGACGCTTTTACGGCTGGTGTTTTACGCGTCGGTGTGCACGCTCACATTACCGCCCTTTGTTTAGTCATGAGGCGATAAACGTTGGCAATAGACGCACGCGATTATCGGCCCGGTGTGCACAAGCCTTTAGATTGTCACATTTATTTATTTTATTAAATATAACAATGCTCAGCATTATCATGAAATAGCAACCAATAATAGCACTAGTATTACCAATAAAATGTCTTTTGATGAAAGCATCATTTCAAATAATTATGTTAAGTTATAATGAGTATGTTTTTCTCTTAAACAAATATACTCTTCAGCACAACGGTAATACACACAGTAATATCACATCTATACCAAGCATCACAAAATAAAAACCATTTCTAATAAAGAAACCTTTGTAACTGGCTGGATAGATTTTCATTACAAAACTAGAAAGAGACAGATATTATTTAATATAACTCAGATTTGTTTTTGTGCCCATACATACACAAAGATGAGAAAAGATAGCGTGCTTCTGAAACACAGGACTATATACTGTATACAAGGTCAACTTAACTAGACACAGGTGTAAATTATGAGAAATCATGAAAACTGATAATTGGTGACTAAAGAAACAAACTGGGGCATAAACTGAAACCAAGATAACAAGGAAATAATTTAGGTGATGATAAACAGAAGAAGGAACAAAAAATATAAAATGTGACGTATAAACAAAAACACAAGGAAACAATGAAAAGATTGTGCTATAATAATACAAAAACGGCCAGCATTACCTTATGGTTGGGAAATATAATAAAACGCAATGCAAAATAATATTGTTTATGATTTAGCATACTGCTATGTCAAAAGTCCTCTTTAAATCATGACCAGTTCGATCACTCATGTGCACATATTGTGTTATTTTGCCATACAAGCCACAGGTTTATAAAGGTTTTTGAGCAACTATTCATATAATTCAAATGAATTTTGTTTTTACTGTAAAATTTTGGTAAACATGTATGTCAGGGTATATTAGCAGATCACTGCCTGTTTTGAGCAAAACCCACATCAATTTAATGAAACATACTTTGTTTTTAACCCGATTAAGTTGTTCTCATTATGTATTGTGACCTTGAAATGAAACTTAACTAAAATGAGGTTAAACTTAACTAAAATCATCTGAACTGTTACTGTAAGTTTATTTTCTTCATTGTGTACATCACGTGACTTTGTTAAACAGCTTATTTATTTAGCAATATAACCGCTTAAAATGTAAATAAAAATACACACAGCAAGTTACAACACAGCAAGAAATGGAGACAAAATCCATTGTCATATTTCTCCCAGTTTGCAGTAAACTGTGTTTATTTGCTCCAAATCAGGTTCTGCTGCTTGGTGAACTGTAGCTCTTACTTTTACAGTGTTGTCCTCTTGAGGTCGCTGTTGCTCCTGGTTTACTTCCACGCTGTCAGCTTGATGAACCTTTGGCTAAAAACACACAAACCAAGCAAGTGAGACAATGTTTATTTATCTCAGCTGATCATATCAAGTAAACAGAGGCTTCTATTTAAATTAAAATGTCACAGATATGACACTGCAAATATTTGGTTTTAGATGCATCATACATGTTTTGATGGGGTGTCATATATTGTGTCTATGCTGCTGTCAGTGTTGTTTCCTGCATGAGTCTGGAAGGTGTTCGGTTTTTGAACTGTGCTGTAGATAGTTTCAAGACCTTGTTCATTCACTGTACCATCTACCCGGGTAGAACTAGACTGAACAGAGAGAAAGAATAGGGTTAAAACAGTTGCCATGAAAATGATTTCACTTAAATTAAAGGAACAGTTCACCCAAAAATACATATTCTGTCATCATTTACTCACCTTTGAGTTATTCCAAATCTGTATCATTTTTTTGTTCTGATGAACACAAAGAAAATATTTGGAAGAATGCTTGTGACCAAACAGTTCTTGGACCCCATTGAACACAAAATGAGATATTTTTAAAAATATAACAGCAAAAAGTTCTGGGGCACCACTATTGTCATTTTTCCTACTAGTCAATGGGATTCAAGAACTGTTTGGTTACACGCATTTGTCCAAATATCTTTCTCTGTGTTTAACCAAACAAATAAATGTATACAGATTTGGAACAACTAGAGAGTAAGTAAATCATGACAGAATGACCCTGAATGACCTACAAAAGCTTTAGCTTCAATTTTCAGCTGTGGTTAATATAGAGCAAGCATTCAATTCAGAATGTTATCTGCTATAATATTATTTGTCATAGATTTAAACAAAACAGAGAAAACGTTTTATTTAATTCTACCTGTGGGTAAACTTTGGAAGATTTTTTCTTTTTGAACAATACTACCATCAAACCCAAAAGCAAACTCAACACAACACCAGCACAAAGGGTTATAATCCAAAACACAAAACTTGGTGGTGAACGCAAATTCGATTGCTTCTCTTGGCCTGGGAGAAAAAAGAAAACATATATTTAAAAATGGGAATTTTACAGAATTGTTATGTTTATAGGATAACAAATGAAACTCTTTGTCAACTTTGTTAGCTAGACTAACAAACTTTAAAATTATAAATGTTAATAGTTGATACTCACACATTATTGTAATTATGGATGTGTTGTTGGTCACATGATTGTTGGCCAGACATTGTACATCTCTGTTGCCTAGTGCAGTAACAGTGATGTTAATAGAAGTTAGAAAGATGTCTGTTTGTGTACAGAGACTTTGGTGACAGTCGTAAGTGGCCCAACTTCCATCAGCTGAACAGTTCACTGAGGTCCGACACCCTCCAGTGGACAAATTAAAGTCATGATTCACAATTGTGGGTTTAGAGACTGCATCTGGGAAGAGTTCAGACCCGGTTGAGTTATCCACAAGATTACAGTACCAATGCTCAGTATTCATATAGTCACATTCTACAGACAATCAAAGTAAAAATGAAACTTGAAAGGATAGTTCACCCAAAAAGTCAAATTTGCTGTTTATTTACTCACCCCCAGGCAGTGGTGGAAAGAGTACTACTAGAAATTTGTACTTAAGTACAAGTACTGCTGAGATGGTCCTCAATTACAAGTAAAAGTATTGGTGTTAAAAAGTTAATTGAGTAAAAGAAAAAATGACTCCTCTTAAAAACTACTCAGAGTACTAGTACCGGTTACTTTTTAGCCGGTGCTATTTAATAAATTATTAATAATAAAATTTAGAGATTTGTGTAGAAAATAGCTACTTTTAACAAAACACATCTTAAATAACCATTTAATGTGTTTAAAACACAAACTGTTGTTTTATTTGTCTGTCTGTCTGTCTGTCTGCCTATCATGAACTCAGTTTTCCAGTTAAAACCATTTATGCAATTCCGACACCGTTTAATCATATGTACTAAGCACCATAATGCAGAAATTAATTAATAAGAGCAAAAATACTGCATGCAAAAAAAGCAAAACATTTGTAACCAAAATTGCATTGGATTAGCATTGAACAAAACCGCCGTCAGATACGCTCCCTGCCTCAAGGTGTCTTAAAATCTGTGTGAGCAAGTTTTCTATGCGGGATTTGACTGGACGGGGTCACGTGACGGGACTGATTATTCTTCTTAGCCAATCGCATGAAAAATAAACATAAAAAGTAGTGACGACAATGTGAGGGAAAGTAGTGCAGTAAAGTACCGATACATCATTAAAAATTTACTTAAGTAAAAGTACAATGTTTTAAAACTACTTAAAAAAGTACAATTCCTGAAAAAAACGACTCAATTACAGTAATTTGAATATTTGTAATTCGTTACTTTACACCACTGCCCCCAGGCCATCCGAGACGTAGGTGACATTTTAACTTGAGTAGAACAATAAAGGACTGCCCTCTGTGCTTCATATAATGAGAGTATATGGGGTCCATCTGTCTAAGAGTTCCTAAAACACATAATTCTAAAAAAAGACATGTTGACGCCTTGTGAAGCGAATCGATCGATATTTTCATTAAACTGAACGTAATTTTTTATAATATTAGCCATACTGTACAACATATATTATATGTACGGCTAATATTATTAAAAATGATGAATATATCGATCGACTCGCTTCACAAGATGTCAACATGTCGCCAGGAGCCACTTTTTTGGAATGATGTGCTTTAGGAACTCTTAGACAGGTGGACCCCATATACTCTCATTATTTGAAACACAGAGGGAAAAAGAGAAAAAATATATTCTATTTTTGTAGTTCTCGCACACACATCCTATCTCTTTGTAAGTTAATAAGAAAGAAAGCTTTTAACTTACTTTCCACTGTTAACCTAAATTCAGCCAGAATTTTGTCCTCCCAGTTCGTAAGGGCCTTGTATGTCCCACTGTCATTTTTCTGAAGGTTTTCAATTGTCAATGAATGATCTAAGTTTATATTCACTCTATCCTTATAATATGGAGAAACACCATTCATATTATCAGCAATTAATTGCCTTGTTAAAATCTCATCAGGTCGTCGCCATTTAACAATTGACTGATTTGTGTCAATAATGTTAAAACGTATTGATCTTCCTTCCAATCCATATTTGTACACAAGCGAGTCAACGCCAAAATCTGCAGAAATAAAAATGTAAAATGATGTCTTTTCACAAAATATGTCCTATTCTGTTAAAATGAATAATGCAGCATGCAGTTTTTTTAACTGTGCATTTTAGCAGCCATTTAACCAAAAGAAAAGATGCAGGATTTGATATTTAATAATGTCAACATACAACATACTCATATCTCTTTCCACTCAAACACATTTAAAGAGAAAAGGCCTCTTAATCTATGAATTATTGTTGGCTAAATTTTAGTCAGTTATCCATAAAAGTATAGTAAGTATACAGATTTTTTTACAGAAGTATGCAGTATTTTTATATGATTTTGATCAGCTAAAATCCTGCTCCTGCAACAGTTCTTCAAATATGTTAACTTTTTGTCAAAATAAAGTAAAAGGAATGTAGAACAACATTGGGGAAAGTAAATTATAAAATGCTTTTTTGTTAACATCGCTTTCTTTAGTTTGAAATGCAAAATCGTTAAAATATAAAATATATAAATTATAAACACACCTTCTGCAAAGCTGAGCCAAAAGAGGATCAGCACAACGAGCCCCATAACTCTCAGTTTAACTTTGAAGGTCTACAATCTGACACCAAATTTCCTGTTTTACACTTGCAAAATGCATGTGGGGTTACCGGAAAAAATAAAGAGAAACTGTTAAGGGTTGCAGTTCTTTTTGCAAAAATTCTACAACAAAAAAGTGTTTGGGTTACATTTAGAGTTTAGTTAATTGAAATTAACTTTGCATTAAAACATACAGTATGAATCTACTGTATAAACTCTGTGCTCATTTAAAGGGGATTTTATTGAGCTTTCTAGAGTGAATCAACCCCCACTGTCAGAAAAAAGGTGCAAAATGTGTACCTTTAGGGGTACAATGGCTTGTCACTGGGCAGTACCCTCAAAGGTACAAATATAGTTCACAAGGGTACATATCAGTACCCTTACAGCATGTACATTTCATGCACATTTGGTGACCAAATTGTACCTTAACTGTTATGGTACCATAATGTACTTACAATGTAGTGCAGATTTATCCTTTTAAGGGTACTGACCCAAGTTTTTTTTTTGTACCTTATGATGGTAAATTTGGCATACAGCACATTGAAAAAGCCAGAATGCTGTTCTATCACATTTATTAAACATTTAAAACAATTCCAATCTCACAATTTTAACAGGATGAATATTAAGCACTTGTATGTCACAGCATGATATATATTGAAACATTTGAAAAACAGTTATTTCATACACTTAGGTTTTAAACAGCAAGATTCACAAATATTAGACCTGTTCTTCCAAAATGGGTACAACATTTCATTCTGGTCGTTTGGCTTTTTCTGTAAGAACCTCTGTTAGTTGAAACTGAATTCCAATTAATATTAGACAATGTTTTACTTTTGCACAATTTAAGCTAAAGATAAAATTATGGTTAAAAATGAGCCAAGTATGTGATCATTGAATATTGTTTATTGTGTTTTGCTATGGTTCTGATGATTACAGTTTTATATATTTTATATTTGTTGTATTAGTTTTAAACGATAATGCCCATCAATATTGTACTTAGGCTATCTGGTGTATTTTTGTGGAGGAAGTTCATTAATGAAGGATGTATGAAATAGTGCAATTTGTACTAGAATTCCTGCCCAGGGACTACAGATGAAATTTAGCTTTGTAGCTAATTCTGGGGCAGGCAGTGACTGTCCATTGTCCCTGTTAAAGAAATAAATAAAATAAAAAATATATCATGCTGTGACATGCAAGTGCTTAATCGTAAAATTGTAATTGTTTTGAATGTTTAATAATGTGATAGAACAGCATTCTGGCCTTTTCAATGTGCTGTATGGCAAATTTACCATCATAAGGTACAAAAAAGTACCATTAAAAAGGACAAATCTTCACTTTTTAAAAAAAGTGCATTATGGTACCATAGCAGTTAAGGTACAATTTGGTCACCAAATGTGCATATTTGTCTTTGAAAGGTACATGCTGTAAGGGTACTGATATGTACCCATGTGAACTATATTTGTACCTTTAAGGGTTCTGCCCCAGTGACAAGCCATTGTACCCCTAAAGGTACAAATTTTGCACCTTTTTTCTGACAGTGAGTGGTTCTTCAGATTATAAAAAAGTAAGAAAGAGATGGTTCTTTAAAGAACTTTAGGCTGAATGGTTCTTTGTGGAACCAAAAAAGGTTCTTCTATGGCATCGCTGTGAAGAACGTTTTAAGCACCTTTATTTTTAAGAGTGTTGGTTGGTCTATAGCCGAGTTACACTTGAGTTATACAAGTTGGTCGTATAATATAAAATTTTTGCTTTTGCCTTTACAAAAGAAAAGACCTGCCTGAATACCCTATAGCTAGAAAAGTAGTATGCTACTGAAAAACCTGCACTGTTATAAAAGTAGCTTTAAAAAGTAGCTGACAGTTCAGTTATAAGCATTGCTTCTTACATCCAAACACTGGTGATTGAGCTGTGAGTTATGTTTGTTGTACAGGAAGCGCACCCCTTTTAAGCCTCTTGACCACTAACCTCAATCATATCATTCCAATGTTTCAAATTATCCATAAACTCACATCTCTATCAAACGTATAAATGCAAGAATTGTTACCTGTAAGATGTCCTGTTTTCACAGTATAGATTCAGAAGGTAGCTGTTTCCGTTCCCAGACTGAGATCTGAACCCTTCCTGTAAATATGCACAGGTTAAATAAAGCACAGGGCTTCCATCGAGTTTCTGCCACTTGATCAAAGTGATGTTGTATGGAAACTCTGAACATACAAGAACTGATATGCCAGTGTCTGGTTTCATTCCTGATGTACTGCAGGTCTACTTGATTGTATTCTTGATGTATCTTGTAAGTTCAGCTCATTAAATTAACTGGAGTTTGTATGTTAATCACAGTATTTTATATTAAGTATAACATCTTAATAGACATAACATAAAACTTTGTTGCATAATTGCAGCATACCATAAAGACCTTTAGCTTAGAATGTATATAATAAACAGGATAATGAAGAGTATATGAATAGTCGGTCATGCTTGAATATGTGTGTAGTTGTGCATGTGTTCAGTTATGCAAAAAACAGTTATATTTATTTCTTACAGTATAGAAGTCAAGTGACTTCAGAAGAATCAAGAATTATCTGGAGACACACATTTGCATAATGTGCTAATCTTTCACTTTCATTATGGTTTAGAATTTTGGGTGTTTTTAGGGCTCATTTGTTTATTTGTTATTTTATTACACATTAAAAAATTCACCATGTAATTTCTTCAAAACTTCTCATTTATTAAAAACAGTCATTGTAGATCATTAGCAGTTAAAGTGATAAAAGCCCAGTTGTCGAAAGTGAACTGACTCTAAACACAGATGTTTCCTTACAGCCACAGTTGTAGACAGGCAAAATTACAAAATGTATTTCTTAACAACAGACAAAAGCAACCCATACTCGTACAGAAAACCACATGCAGTTTAAGTTTATGGACAACACATATGGACATACGAACAACACATCAATATGTGGACAAGATGTCACCAGATTTTACGTGCCATTACTATTTTTGCACATGTGAAATTCATGTGGATTTTCTGTATGAGGCTGACAAATGACAAATTTGTCAACAAAATGAACCCAGCTCAATAGTGTATTAGATCATCTGAATCAAATTATTATAAGTTCATTTTAGTGTTTAATGATAATGGAGAAGCTTTTTGTTACTATGTGACACATTCAGAACAGGAAATATTTTATACCATCAGACTTTCCCTCACACGAAAATGTTCCAGAATCACATGCTATGTGTACTTGCACATGTGAAAATCATGTGGCTGTTCTGTTGTAGTAATAATAATAATAATAATAATAATAATAATAATGATAATAGTTTTACTTATTCCTCCCTTTGTTTGATTTTTTCAACACATGATTTTTTTTCTTCTAAAACCTTTTAAGCACCTTTAAAAGTCCAGTGTGCAATTTGAGCAATAGTAATAAACACCACTTTTTTACTATTATTATTACTACTATTATTATTAGCAACATTGCAGGCACATTGAATATATTAATTGCAATAATTCAAAATACATTCTTTCATTCTTCATTTGAAATGTCTTTATAAAAAACAGAGCATATACAGTTAATCTGGAACCAAACAAAATATAAAAAATAAACCCTTGTCATTGGGTTAAAGTGCTTTTAGTATTGTTAACAAATATCAAAGTTTATTCCAGTGACAAAAGATAAACTATGGAACTAGACTTTTACCCAAAATAGTTCTAGACTGGCACTGTTAAAATATA
Source organism: Oreonectes daqikongensis (assembly GCA_026939265.1). Classification (NCBI taxonomy): domain Eukaryota; kingdom Metazoa; phylum Chordata; class Actinopteri; order Cypriniformes; family Nemacheilidae; genus Oreonectes; species Oreonectes daqikongensis. The sequence continues at coordinate 2,225,923 of JAOTQM010000118.1, read as the reverse complement.
GTTTAAAATCACAAAGTTGGATTTCAATGGAGTCCCAAAAGTAATTTACTCCAGTTGTTGTACTTGTGCCCTATTGTTGACTACAGTACAGTGGTTTAAATATTATGATTATTTTTCAGTCTGTCATGTGACCCCTGCTTCCATTGTAAACCAGAATCCTTCTGTGAAAATGCATTATCATCCATGTGTTTATAAAGTCAACTCTTTTCCATCAGAATGTAATATATGTTCTTCTCAGGTGTCTGTGGCACTGCTTTTCTTGGCCACAAGGTGGTGAAACACTCCTTTCCAAAAGACAGGTCCATCTTATGAGCAGTTGTTTGTTTTGTGTGTGTAAAATCAGTGTGGTCGTCGTGTGAAGCAGCGAAAATATAACGAATCATCGTTTGATTCCACATGGTCAAATAGTTAAGTAGTTTACAGTATAGAATACTAGCGGTTCATGCCTACTAGTTTAAAAATAGTCAAATAATATTCAGGTTGCAAAACACGAAAGAAGATATTTTGAAGAATGTTTGTAACTAAAAACCGTTGACTTGCATTGGTTTTGTGTCCATACAATAGAAGTGAATGGGGACCAACGGTTTTAGTTTACTAACATTCTTCAAAATATCTGCGTTCTGCAGACACAGTATAGTATGCTATACCGAACATAGCCTCTTTCTCTTTTCTGGCCCCCACCTTTTATCATTCTTGGATGTCAGTGTATTTCAGCCCTAGCCAACTCTGCTGGCACGCTGCCTGGCAAAACAGGTAAACTCAGTGGCATATAAAAAAAAAAAATTGGCTAACGCTGAATGAAACAAGTACACAGGCGGTTTATCTCCCGTTCTTCAACACACACACACACACTCACTGATCTCTGTGTTTTAATCTTTCTATACATTACTAATGCGGACGCTATGCTGCTCTCGCACCCGGCCCTTGTTCGGTCCCCGTTCCTCCCGGTAACTCTCCTCCAATCTCATCTTCTCTGTATCCACTCCGTGATCTCCGCCTCCACTGCCTTGGTCATGGGGCGACTGAGTGTTATGCGGTGGGGCTTGTTTGAAGAGGGGCGGGGTCTTGGTCTTGGCAACCTTGTCAAAGAATGCAAAATCAGCTACATACTTTCCAGAGGGGGAGAGGGAGACCACAGGCGGAAACTCATAGCCCCACAGGATCTCGTCGGGCAGGTAGGATGTGCGAACCTGGCAGGTGGCCGAGGTGGGCTCCACCGTAGCACTCATAATTATGAGCAACTCAAAGTCAGCCAGCTCTGGGTCCGTCCACCCACCACCTTAGCACAAAAGATACAAAAACAGTAACCGTAAGAGACAATAAGAGAGTATAAATGCATGGGGAGAATGTAAATGTTCACTTTTCTATCAAAGTTAAAGTGTTCTGCAATTATTGAAAGCATAATCAAAAGACAATGGTGAGCAGATTGGTTTTATCATTTTGAGGTAAATGTGTTCAAAATTCTAAACATCTGTGTTTAACTTTAAGAAATGTCACTACCAAACATATTTTTTTCTGCAATTAAGCAAATTTTTTTGCGTGTAATTTCATAAAATGTAGTTTTTATGTGTGTACTGTTCAGAACTGTTTTTGCTAACCACGTGCTGATTAGCATCTTTAAGCTAGGCTCAAAAGTGTAGAAAAATTGTCACCACCGAAACAGTCGAAATGCTGTGTGTAATTGTTTCGGTAGTGACAAAAAGAGACAGTTATGCAAAAAGGACAGTACAGTTATGCAAATCATTTTAGCAGGTATGTTTTAGTAGTAATATACTGTGTGAGCTGTAGGTGTTCTTATTAGATATTTACTTTGTCAGATGTGCATCTGCTATACATGCTGGTTGCGTATGTGCAACAGTGGCGGTTCTAGACTACTGTAACTGGGGGGGCCAGGCAGGGGCCACTTATGCTTTTAGGGGGCACGCTAACATTTGTTATCCAAAGTTTACTCTATATATTTTCATTACCTTTATGATGTAGTCGGGGGTTAAAATGGAATTTGTTATGTGTGCGTTGCTTATACTCTTATTAATTGACAATCTGTAAAATATAAGTTGAGAAAGCACTCTGCAATACAATTCTGACCAAAATCATTCTAGATGCCAGCAGTGTACAAACATGTGATGACATGAGAATAAAAAATTTCTGTATATGTCTATGGCCTATTTATTAACGTCCGCAGAATTGTATGTATGACCTGTGTATTTCCAGTATAGGCCAACATTTCTGTAAAAACTTCATACAACATTCACAATAATTGAGCTTAATTAATTTGTGCATCGTTGCTGCCGCACACACCATGAACAAAACCACTTTAAATTTGATTAAAATGACATAATTTGTAAGTCGAGCCTTTCTTCACAAACAGTTCATTTTGACTTAAACGTTAAACAACAGTGCGCACCGGAGAAGTGCGCGCGCGGCTTGGCGCTGCAGAAAGAAAACACTAGCTCGCGCACACAGATTTCTGTGCGCGCACACGGTTAATGTGCCACTGCGAATTGGGTTACTACATCGCATATAGATCCGTTTTTCAGCGATTATCTATGTAAGTGTATACACTGACAAAAAATGTAAATTGTTACTTGTAAACTTGAGATTCATCCTGGGGCATGACGGAGTGCCACTCCATACCAGAGCGAGACCATCAGCCTATGGGCTCCGCTCCGGACGGCCACGGCCTAATTTAACTCCTGGATGTAGTACCCTTAACGCGCATTCGGGTCTTGCTTGCATAATTGCCTTTTGTCGCACAAGCATCATTACTGCCACCCGCAGGACAAATAGCTCGGTTTTGGTATATTACGATTCCAGATTTAGGGGGGCCAATGGAGTGGCCAAGCCTGCTGACACAGGGGCAATGGCCCCCCTAGAACCGCCCCTGAGTGCAACATGCTTAGTTGTTTTGTATACACAAAATGACATAAAATCGTGGTCACTACTAAAACATTACCAACACTGCTGAAAATGTGTGCGTCACGACCGAAACATGGGATGTTTTATCTTCAAATTAAAGTATATTATAAAATTAAACAAGATGTTATAATAGTGTTTGGTTAAATACAAACTAATAAATAAATAACTTTGAAATCAGTATGATCAACTTTATGCCTTTTACAAAGAAAGATTGGATTCAAAATACAACAAATCTCATGCTTGAAATATTATTAAAATTGTAACTGTTATTGATTTACCTGTAAAAACATTTTTAAAAATAGCAAAAAAAATACATTTACAAGGTAGATCTAAAAAAATAGGTAAATATAATAGTTTGTATTAAATGATATATTATTGTGTTTCGGTAGTGACGAACATTCCAAAACTTTCTGAAATTACAATATGAGAATTAACTGCACAATTACTAGAAATGTGTACCCTGATTATTATACAATTTGCCTAGATACAAAGAATTTTGTTTTTCATGATGTGTCTAACTCTGGCTCATAAACATATATTATAGTTTATTGTTTTTTAGAGAACTTTGACTGAATTACTAAAAAAGAACAGCCAATAAGAGCACAGAATAGATAAAAACTCCTTTAATGTTGATTTCAAAAGCATCTCAGGGTGAGACCTCAAGAAGCTGCTTGATAAAATGACATGAAAACATTTTTACAAATTGCAAGTTAAAAGTAACCAGGCATTTGGCTTACATTTTGTTTTGTTTCTACTTTGTAATATTACAGAAACACTATTGTGACACTCAGTTTGAAAGATATAAAGACAGTGAAGACGACATAATTTCTTAACATAAGAAAAGAGTTTATAACACATTGTAGATAATCTGGTTAAGAAGAGGGGGGAAAGATTTCTAACCATTTAAATAGTCCAATATTGAGCTAATGGTGGTATTGTAGGGTTTCACTATACAGCCCCCAAACTATTAGGACTATTCTAATGAGAGGGCCGGCTTTCACAACTTTCCACATAAACTATCAAATCTCTATTAGCAGACATAAAAAAATTTTACTCATTCTGTCACATAGGAACACAGAACTCAAAGACTTCATGTGTAAACTGTTGATCAATGGCTTTTTCAGCCAGGAGGTGGAAGTGTTGTCTGTCAACAGGTTTCAACAAACTTTCTAGAAGGCTTATGTGTTTGAAGTCTTTATCACTTGAATGTTTTAACAATATTTCTCAAAAGTGCTATGTATTTTTATACTTTAATGTTAGAGGTTGTAAGTGTGAGACATGGTAAAGATACATACAAAAAATGTTTGTTCAAAAATGTAAACATGTAATGTAACAAAGAAACATTTTAATGACGCACACTAAAACGGACAACATTAAAGACGGTAAAGTTGCAAATTGCAACCGCTCATTCCACCGCTCACACCTATACCTTTCAGAGCACTACAGTGGTTGACACAGGACGAAGACGTTGTCACCTTTTCATTTCTTTACCAAATGAGATAACATATTTACGAAATGCACTCTGTATAGAGCAGTTTGTCCGTTTAGGGCTCTGTAGAAACAACATGGGGAATTCAATGAAAGGGGACACGCGGTGTATGTAGATAGAAATAGCTCATTGTAAGATAATAAAAACATAACGCTTCATTGTGTATGGTCTTTATACACCTCTGAACACATAGTTTGTATATAATAATGTATATTGTATTGCATTTCTGTCAGTATATCCTTCTAAATATTACACACAGCATCTTAACTACTAATAAATAACACAATACATGACAATGTGTTAAACCATTGTATGTAAAAGTGTGTGTAAACTAAATGAGCATACAACCACAATATTCACAAATACAAAAAAATGAATACCATCACTTGTAAACATGCCATTCACCCACTGACACACACACACACACACACACACACTAGCACACACACCTGCATCAACATCCCACATTCAGAGCGAGAGACCATCATCTGTGAAAACAGTCCTTCCTCCAACCCAGACCCAGTTGTGCATTCTGGGAGTATAAAACATGGGGTTTCACAACACATGCGCACACACACACGCACGCACACACACACACACACACTATCTCCGTAGGGACAGTCCATAGGCGTAATGACTTTTATACAAACGGTATATTCTATTCCCTAACCCTACACCTAAACCTAAAGATCATAGACAACATTTTGCATTTTTAGATTTTCAAAAATTATCTTTATGTACGATTTATAAGCTTTTGTGCCCATGGGGACCTCAATTTTGGTCCCCATGGTGACACGAGTCCCCATTAGCTGGTGTGTATTCAGGTTTACATCCCCACCTACATATTAAAACCAAACACGCACGCACGCACACACACACACGTATCTCTTAATGTTCAAACTCATATAAAATTATAAATGAAGTGATTTTTTATTAAAATGAAGAGACCACTCCAACTTTTCATTTCAAACCAGCATAGTATCATGGTCATTCCAGTCCAGTGTCTGGTTAGGGTTAGGGTTTCAACAAAATCAAACCTCAGGAGTGACATACAAGTCATCCAACAGCAATGTGAAAGACTGACAGCATGACAAGACACATGAAAACTGTGATAAAAATCGAGGTATCACATAAAAAAAAACGTACCTAAATACATATACAAATATATCTGTTGTATTGCTTAAAAGTGAATGTGAACTTGTTTTTTTTGCAGTATTTGAGGTCTGAAAAAATACAGTGCATCTTTTCTGTTATTTTGTCTCATTTTCTGCAAATAAAAACAATATTTTTATTTGAAATTAGGTAAAAAAAGATTTTTTTTAAATAATTTTACCTAAACACCTATAAATATTAATTTCAGAATAATCTGAATGATGCTTTGAAACAGTCTCTTAATTATTTCCACGGTATATAAGTCAGTGGCGAATAGGTAATATCAAAATAATTTTTTTTAAAAGATAGAATAAGCACACTTTTCAGGTCAAAAAAGGTTTCTCATGCTTAAAATGCTTAAACAATAGACAATAAAATGAAGACAAAAAGTATTGTGCCACCTGGACACATGGTTGTCAAACACCAGTGAAACATACCTGTACAGTGTCTACAGGTTATGAACTACTGAAGTTACTCATACAGGACACCCCCTTGAGGGTGGTTTTAAAGATGCCTCAGTCGTGACCTAATGGTTAGAGAGTCGGACTTGTAACCTAGAGGTTGCAGGTTCGATCCTCAGTACCAGCAGGGATTGTAGGTGGGGAGAGTAAATGAGCAGCATTCTCTTCCCCCTTCTGTACCATGACTGAGGTGAGACCCTTGAGCAAGGCACCGAACCCCCAACTGCTCCGGGTGTGTGTTCACTACCGTGTGTGTGCACTTGGATGGGTTAAATGCAGAGCACAAATTCAGAGTATGGAACACCATATTTGGCCACATGTCATTCATTATGTAACGCAGGTATTTTCACATTACATACATTTCACGAGTTCGCCTGAGCAGATAAACAGCGAAGGTGCAAGGTGACAAAAAGAGGTTGGGGTTAGAAGGTTATGCGTATTTGGCGTGCTGTCCGGGGAGCGGGCCCTGAGCTCGCCGGATCTCTCCGGGCCCGAAGCACTCTACCATGCGGGGGTGTGAGTGCGCCGAGCTCGGAACTGGCCCGAACCCAGATAACACCCCCGGGGGTCCTGCGGAGGATGAGTTTGGAGAGAGGAGATGGGGTGGAGGAGGGATGCGAGCTTAGAGATGAAGCAGGTAGGGCGATTTAACTATTTATAAGAGAGCTGGATTGAGCTGGTAGGCTAGGTGTGTTGATTGCTGATGGAAGACCAGCCGGGTTGATTATAAGCTCTGGCTCCTCCCGAACTTTAAAATTGCATACTCCTGCAGTGATGTTGATTTTTTGCAGTGATTGTTTGATTTCATTACAAATATTTAAATGCATGATGTACTGTAACATTCTTGTGTGGGGCAGAGAGACACAACAGGCAAAGGAATTCCAATAGCATATACTTTACCTAATCCACAGCGACAACGAACACAGCGACAACGAACACAGCGACAACGAACACAGCGACAACGAACACAGCGACAACGAGCAACGCCAAACAATACAATAACCGACTAAGAACTGAATAAAACATGGGGCTTAAATACACAGGGAAACAATCAGGGGAAACAGAAATAGGTGTGATTGATTAACAATTAAGGCAACAGAACACAGGCAGACTAAAAACAAACAAAACCAAAACTAAACATAACAGGGGTGTTACGTGTACACTAGCGGTCAAAAGTTTGGGACATTTGAGTAAATATTTTCTCATTATTTAAAAACCAACTTTTGATCTGGGGTGTTTGCCTAAATATCTGAAATTAGTACAAATATAATTTCCCAAACATACATGTTTTTTCATGACAAAACTAACATTTGTTTTATTTGTTTTTTAAATAGATAACTTTGACTAAATATTTAAGAAAGAACAGCCAATAAGAGCACAGAATATCTCAAAACTCCATTAATATTGTTAAAAATTTATCTCAGGGTGAGTCCTCAAGAAGCTGCTTGATAAAATTGCATAAAAACATTTCTGCAAATTCTAGTCGAAAGGTGACGACACTGAAGACAATAAAATATAACATGTTTTAATTTCTTTTTCTTTTTTTAATTACAACATAATTCTTAGTCCTTAGTCTTATCCTTTGTTTTTAGCTTACTGAACATCTTGAAGAAAAATTATCTTGTATATCTTTTTACTTTAATTACAAACACTCCCATGACTTTTGTAATGGGCTACCTGTCTGGTCATTACAGTTTTATAAATTGATTGTTTATTGCTTATAAGTCCACAGGAAAACAATTTTTGTAATCTTCGCCATACTTTTGATTGACATTATGTGGGAGAGTTCACCCAAAAATCTGTCATAATATATTTACTTTTATGTATTTCAAAACCTGTATATGAACACAAAAGAAGATATTTAGAAAAATGTCTCAGTGGTCTTGTCTCCATACAGTGGAAGTCAATGGGGGACAGTGTGGTTTGGTTATCAACAATCTTCGAAATATCTTCTTTTGTGTTCTGCATACAGGTTTGAAATGACATGAGTATGAACAAATAATGAAAGAATTTTCAACTATCCATTTTAACAGATAATCACTACTTATAAAAAATAAATTCTCCATCAAATATACAACAAAAACTGTTTTTGACGTGCACAATAGTAAATAAGATTTACGAGCTATGGAAGATGAAACATTTTTCAATGCACAACAACTTTTTTTCACTGTATTAGAAACAAGCGCTTGTCATTCTTCAAAACCTTTACTTTTGTTTTTCCTAGAGGAACACACTTTACTGTACTATTTTAGCCCACGAATAAACACACAATTGTTGCATAGACCCGAGCAGAGATATGAAATACACAACCACACTTTTATGCTCTTATCATCATGTACTGTTCTGCATCTGTATGGCTTTAAGGTGAGTTGTCATTTGGTCCTACTCAGACCCCTACACAAACACAATGCCACATTCAGTAGCCTGGCACACCACGGCTCTCTCTCTCTTTTTTTGCTATAGAATCATAAACATTGGTCTTCTGTGGGCTACATCTACACACATATATGAACACACACTTACTCATGCGAAAAGACAAGCTTGCGCGCACACACATATTGTTTTGACATACACTGTAAGAGAGGGACACGCTCTCGTACACGTTTTTGAAACCGTTGCCAGTTTCTTCATTTCGCCCCATTCATGTGCAAATGGGGCTTGGATAAAGCAAAAGAAAGGGTAACTTGCACGGCAGCATTCTGAATGGCTATTTCTACCCCCCCAATAACTTTATGGTCAATGTGCAAAACAGAGTAAGGATGGGTTTCATTTGGATTAGGTAGTATTAGAAGGTAAGTGGGCTCTATTAAATATAACCCTACACCGTATAATCTGACTATGGTCAATTACTCGGAGTCATTCTGGCATAACACAATGAGAAATAAACTCAAGAGAGAAAGATGGAGAAAAACAGAAACAGAAACAAGAGGAAATGCACGTACGAGTAAAACTGGGTGAGATGAGAGTGTTCAGCAAAAGATGAACATGGGGATCTAAGGGGCTGATAGATTGGGCCCTCGATGGGAAAGTGACTGGGGCCGTAACTGGATCCACAACCTGCGTGTCAGCACCAGGAACTGGGCTGCTTTGTGCTTCTAATGAGACGCTCTGGCATGCTTTTATACACGCATTGGCATTCTAGCCAAAAAGAGAGAATGTATAAGGGGGGTTGAGGGATTGGTAAAGCTGTTTGCAGAGAGAAAGTGAGATGGAAAGAGGAAGAAAGTGACAGTAAATACAAACGTTTCCGTCACTAATAGAAACTCTGTAGTCCCTGTAAACACGTCTCCCCCAACCCTCTTCACCCCCTTGTTATTAAATGTTCTACAAGTCACACTAAAACTTTGTGTTGCCTGCGTACAGATTGTGAAATCTGCTTCAAAATTCAATTAAACTTCTCACTAAGGAATTTTTATAATTTCTGAACCTGACACCAGAGCTCTGACCTTCACCCTCAAACCAGCAAAAACAGAGCTAGCACTCATGGTGTGGCCGAAATCCACCCCATTCTTTCACACACTAGTTTTAGGATGGATCTGTTTGTAACAGCAACGCTTCAACTACGTTATTATTCAACAAATATTCTACTTAAAACAACTAAACAGATAACAGCTAATAGCTACAACTGGCAGTACTTCACTAATGTTCACTATTATTCATTTGTGGTAAAATTACCCTGCTGAAAAAACAATAAAAACATCAATTAAATTCTAATAAAATAAATGGGTACAATTGAACACAAAGATATTTTGAGAAGTGGTTTTGCGTTCATACAATGGAAGTCAATAGGTGTTGAGGTTGTTTGGTTACCATCATTTTTAAAATATCGGCAGAACAAAGAAAGTCATACAGGTTTGAAATGTTATGGAATATGTAAAAAGGATATGTAAATTATGAAAGAATTTTCATTTTTGGGTGAAATATCCCTTTAAATTGCAAAAATAAAGTATACTTGAAGTATGAAAGCTGCTAAACTACTTGTCTAATGAGAGTATACTTCAAAAAGTGTACTTTCATGACCTAAATTCTTGTATTGAACAAGTAAACCATGAAGCTGCGTCCCTGTTCTGTTGGAAAAGTATATACTTTTTAGTTCACACATTGGGATATACTAATATGAAAAGGAAGTAACCTCTGTTTCCCAGACAACAATGTGACCGCCAGAAGTCACACAAATAATAATAATAATCATCTCTTTCTTGTATTTAAGCATTTTTTCATTCACTATTTGTTATGTAATGTTTACTGTATAATTAAATTTGTTACTTTAGTGAAGTATCCTTTATATAGCCTAACTGAATTAATGCAGTGTAGTGTCTCTAAACTCCGCCCTTTCGCAATGAGTGTCGGGTGATGTCAGCCGTATACTTTAATAAACTACATTGTGGGCAGTTTATACTGAATTGAATATGTACATAATTAATGTAAATATGAGTTTAAAAGTTTGGAATTTCACATAAAAAGCCTCTTTCATTGAGTAATAGTGTTGATGTAGTGATCTCAGTCAAATGGTGCGTTTACAAGTATCCTACTAGTACATTGATATACGTATACTTACTACAGAATACAAACTATAGTATTTGAACTATACTTGAACTTTATTTAAATATACTTAATAAAACAATCTTTTTATAAGAGATCTACCTTGTTCAGGACATCGTTTTACTGTGGCAAATGCATAAATGCACAATCACCCTCATGATTAATAAAGCAGAGGCAAAATGGAAACATGAATTGAGCCACGTTTGGCTAGCCAGTTCAGGTGTGAAATGTCAGTGGAAACAGAGCACCAGTTTTTGCTCAGAGTGCCAGAACTCCCTGAACTTTCTGCCTCCGGTGTGACCTCAACGCTGAAACAGAGCTTCTCCGGTGTCTTTGACAACTCTCCCCACACTGCTGTTTCACATTTCTCCTGTTCAGCATCACTATCCTCAAAGCATCTCTGCTGGAGCCAAAGGCCCAACCATGCTATCCCTGTTCTCAGGTGTTCCCTATTGACAGTTTTCATCCACCATCATAGTCTACACCGCCACAATCACCAAGAAGCTAATACTGGTTGTACGTTTTTAGGCTCTAAAACACAGATTAACACAACCACAACTTAACAGGGAATCAAATATCAAGAAAACCATTGGAGTACATACTTTCAAGATTTTTCAGTTTAGTGTTTCAGACAGTCTGTTGTAATTCAAAGTTAACGTAAAAATTTTCTCTATACCCTCTAGTAGTCCCAATCTTGTACCTTTAGCGGCCCAGGCCCGCAGTGGGCTGTTGTCATCTATCACGTGGTAGAAAGTGAGTGGCAGGATCAGGAAGGGGCTGTCACTGGACATGTCCACTTGAAATGATACATTCCTCTGGTCCAGACGCACGGTCTCACCCTCCTTAGTCAGGGACGTCTGCAGCAGCTTACCTGTCACCTGAGGATCGGAATTGGAGACACGATGACTTACATGTGATGATGGAGATGAATGTGAAAGCAGGTACTATAATATCAATTACAATGATATATAAATTCAATAGTAAGGGGGTTACAGATAGCATTCCCCAACACAAATGTTATTTATACAAGAATGTATTCACCTGGCATCCCAGAAGCAGACTCTTACGCATGTTAGCTACACGGATCATAAGACAAGGTCGGCCCTCATGATTGGCAACCACAGCATGCTGACTGAACTTCACTGTCTCACCACGTTTCTTCGGCCGAGCTACCTGTACATAACAGAATAACTTTTTCATGCATCAATTATGAACACAGTCAGGATTTCTTTTCTGGATGTTTTTACAATTTTTGTTTTTGTGAGTGGACATCTGAAGAGGTGACAGTGTATAGGATGATGTACTAGTGTTTAATGTAGTGGTTGACAATAGAAGTAAATCTAGTAGATCTTTTGTAGTGATGACGTATGCCATCAAAACCCATGCTAAAACAAGAATTAGGCCAAAGTACAGCCGTATCATTTAAAACCCAAATCAAGCTACAGTTCCCCAAGTTTTGAGAGTTGCACCTTGGCAAGAAAAGTTCCAGTGATGAAGATTTCCATCACCATCGTGATGACGAGTTGAACAATAAGCAGTATGATGGCGAGTGGACATTCCTCAGTGATACAGCGAAAGCCATAGCCGATCGTAGTTTGTGATTCCAGGGAAAAAAGGAATGCCCCTGTCAGAGTTTGGACCTGCATCACACATGGCGTGTGGTTGGATGGAGGGTCAAACTCTGTAAAGGAAAACAAACCGAGACGGAAATGACATGGTTTACGGTTGTGCCGTATTTATGTAACATTTTGTTACTGAATGTGGCCTTTGAATGAAAATGTAAAGTATTCATGCTCACCTAACAAATCTCCATGCACGAGTGCCACCAAGTACCACAGCACTCCAAAGATGAACCAGGTGCCAGCAAAAGTGGCTGAAAACAAGAAGAGCTTGTAGCGCCATTGCATGTCCAGAAAGGTCGTCCACAGATCACGTAAGTAAAGCGTCCCTCGGCCGCTGACGTGTTCAATACGTACGTTGCTCCGCCCATCTTTAGATAACACCCGCCGACGGCGCCTCAACGCTGCCGGTCCGTTCCCTGTAGAAGCCCCACCTCCTCCACCCAAAAGTGGCTTTAGAACATCTGTCTGCGTCTGGGAGTGGCAGACCTTCTGTGGGGAGGAGCTACGGGAGGAAGGGGGCGTGGACGAGGTCATAGCTTGGAGGAATGAAAATGTAAATAAATAAAATGTAGTCTATTAACATTAGTAAATTCAAAGTTTTATAGTCGATGAGATAACCATTAAATGATTTTCTAACTATAACGTTTGTAATATTAATGAATTCTTTTTTCTTACAAGATTATAAACAGCAATTTAAATATGTTAAGACATAAGGCTTTGTTTATAAAATAAAGAGATAGTTTAACCAAAAATAACAATTCTGTAATCATTTATTCACCCTCATGTCATTCAAAACCTGTACATAACTTTTTCTTTTGTGAAACACAAAGGTGTGCTAATTATAATATGAATATTTTCACTCACAAAGATTTCTATTTCAGACGTGAAATAGTTCTGTGCTGTGTTATTCGCATTTTTCCAGTTTTTATATTCTACTTGAAATTATTAGTAGCATTTACAAAAGCATGGACATACTCCACGGAACCAATTTACAATACCATTAATGGTTTGCAGATAACAGCACTCAGTATCAGATGGGCTAACATGATGCAGTTTAAGTTACAAAACCCTGACAAAAAAGGACTTTTTTATATACCTGATCCAGTAACTCTGCTTTTTTTGTGAGAAAGTCGTCCCCTTATCGTGTCCGGTAAAACTAGGTCGTTTCGTTGCATTTCATCAGAAATGTCACAGGGGAAGAAAAAGCACTGAAAGACGTGTATCGTTCAAGGAAAGAGATGCACATTAGGGACACTTTAGCAGTTCTTAGCAGCATCTAAAAAAACAGCTTCTCTAAGTGCTCAAAAGGGAAAGTGGCTTTCACATCGATCCTTATCGTGAACACGTGAGCGCATCTTTTCCTCCTGAGGTTTATGTAAACCAGCAAGGGTACAGGGCTGAGTTTGGGGGCCGATCCTGGTGGTCTGTTAGCCTTTTTGACATGCAGACCCTCCAGCTGCCCAAGCACATTAAATGCCTCTCATTCACACAGTGAAAGCAGCTGCCCTTATTTGAAGTCTAGTTGTCTATGCTGACCAACTCACATGCCACGCTCAGTTGGTGAGTGTGACAAAAGTTACTTATTCACTAGCCAAAAACACAAAAAAAGAGGGATGGGTTTTGGAAAGGTTTGGACAGGATCAAAGAATGTTTTTTTGAATGTGTGCTTTTTTAGCCTTCACAGCCATGGGTCCATTTTTTGGCTCAGTCACTTATATTATGGCCCAACTGACATATTCCTCACATATTATATATTATGGTGAATTGCATGCAGCTGTTTAATTTGGTTTATTTTTACTTCATTTAACCTATTGTATTAAAAGTCCTTGACACAAATCACACATGTATTGTAAACTTTGCACTTATTTCTATAAAATAGTGTCTTAAGGACCACAAAGAGACCCCAAACTCACTCTCTGTCTCCCTACATTTGTATTTTGATTAATTGACCAAATAAAAGACAAAACAAAAAATTAAGATGAATCTTACTAATAGCATAATTTATTTATTTGAAAAAGCTTTTAAAAAAGATCGCAATATTATTATTAATGAAATCTTTTGGCCACGATAATCGAGTAGTGAAAATCTTAAATTTTGACATCCCTACTACCGTCATAATAATGATAATAATAATATTATTATGAGTAAATAATTTTTAATTGAAGCTTTTCTAGCACACCAGTTAGAAGGTCACAGAGAATAATTGGCATTGTGCTGGCAAAGAATTAAATGCAAAATAGCAATAATAATATTTATTATTATATATTAATTCATTAATTGATCAGTTGATTGATTGTTAAGTTGTCTAAACATTAAACGTCTCTCCAGAAGATTTCCAGAAGAAATCTAAGAAAAAATTAATTCTTTTGAAAAAAAAAAAGAAAATGAAACATGACTTTACTGTACAAACTAAGCTCATTTATGTTATGTCATTGGTCTATACTAAAGTAATATCTCAGGGATGTTATGTGAGAAATCACATCCCATTCATTATTTCGGGGCGCTTTTTCATTCTATATCTTGTGTGAATTTCTAAGTTATATTTTTATCTCGCTAAGCCTTCGGAAGCAACTAAAATAGATAAATTAAATGAATTAGTACCAGGGAGATCTGATACGCTCTCCCCACTTTGACCTCTCTCTCTCTCTCTCTCTCTCTCTCTCTTTCTCTCTCGTGCTGGACTCACACTGAGAGAATGAATAGGTATCTGTCTGGATCTGTGTGCTCTGAATACTAACACTGACTGAGAGGGAGGGGGCGGTTCCTTGCCAAGGCACGTGTTATAAGCCGAGTGTACACACAACTGACCTTTGAACTCCGCCGAGTATATGCGCCCACATGCGTGCACTCACATACTTTCAGTGTATACTCATACATACATGATGCTGAGAAACATCTTCAAAATATCCAGTGGGTTCCCAAACCCTCACTAGTCCTATTTTGCATTATATTTATTATTTTCGAATAAACGACTCAAAATCTGGTGATCCATGTTGACTTGAGAATATTTTTGAATTTTTGTGTGTTTTAACAAAAAAGTTCACATAATCACAAAATTACTGTAATGTATATGTATATATACTACAGTATACATTACTGAAGATTGTAATAGAAAATCTTTGCAACTATTTTCGCTATAATTTGTCTTTTTTTAAAAGTATTATTGTCCGGGTTTTTTCTCTGTATAAATAAACCGTGACGTAATCTCATAATGTCTAACTCCAGGTAGTCTGCAGATTGCGACTGCACTTATAAAACAACGAAAGGTGTCGTGGTAAGACTTTCATAGTGTCTAGGCAGGGTTTACAAATTGCATTCTGTTTTTTTTTTTGCACTCTTCCTCAAACTCTCAATCTCTTTCTTTGTTCCTCGCTCTCTATCCTGTATACACAAAAATCCTTTTGTTTGGAAATGAGATGAAAGAGACAAAAGCCACCATTGAAAAAATACAACACTGCGTGAGTGAGAAAGAGAAAGGGAGAGAACGAGAGTGAGAAAAATTGGGAGAGAGTGAGAAAGCAGGGAATGACTTTTGAAAGTTGGACACAGAGAAAATTAAAACTCGCTCATCAGTATTCTACTATTGTGCACATTTTTACACTTCACTATTTACTAGATCCAATGCAATTCTAACACTGACCACTCAAAGTGTACTGGACTTCTAAGTGAACCTAATTTCTTTTTTATAACCCCCCTTAAGAACAGACTTTAAGACTTCTACACTCCTAAAAACTAAAGAGTACACATTTGAGAAGAAAGCTGGCTGTAAAAAATGTTGAAATTTAGAAACTTCCTCTATCTTTCCCAGTTTTGATTTTCAGACTTCAGCCATGCATGAGGAGCATATCAGTTAAATGCCAAAGTTATGCTTTAGTCAAAGTTGTTATTTGTTAGTGATGATTGTGCTGCCCCTCTATTATATCTCATAATCTGTAAATATAATTTCTTTACAGATTGTAAATCAATACTAAATATGATTTAACTGTATGAACTCTATGAAAATTATTAATTCAATTAAAATACATTTTTAATGTTAAACATATTATAAGTTGTAAGGACATGCTGTATTAAAGTATAAACTCATAAAACCAGTTGTAACCCTTAGGTTTTATTACTTTAGAAAAAAGTGTATGGAATTATTGTAATAATTAAAAAGATACATTACACCTATTAGGAATACATGTAAATCAATCTTCATGAGTACTTCAAATCATAGTAAGTCAATATTCCACTCTGTCTAGTAATCATATAATAATGCTTATTTCCACAGCAATATTTTACAATTACAAATCATTTACAGTAATCACAGTAAATGTATTTGATACATCATGTTTTAAGGTATAATGCACCTGTTTATACAATGATGCCCTTGTTATCTCATATACAGTGGTTAGGATGTACATTATTAAGTTCTTGTGTTAGCATATGTTTTGATGAATGGTATTACAGTCGGAGAGATTCATAAATGTATGACTGACTTCAGATGAACAATCTCAGCAACTAACTTTCAGGCCTCACATTTGCAATAAATATTGATTTGAAAGGTTTCCAGCACTTACCTTAAAGTTGTGCTTGAAAGCTCTCTTTATCTGTATTAAAAGTTCACTCCTATTTCCCAATTTTAGGAAACATCAGAATTTAGAGTGAAATTTGAGTGCGCGTTCAGAGCGCAGAAAACCGCGTTCCTGTCAACTTTGTCAACATAATCCAAGTCAGAAGAGTGATAAGAACTCCAGGAGTTCTACATGTTTATCATATAAATAAACCAAAATGTAGGCCTAAATAAAATAATCTGTGCATTTATACACATACGTAGGCCTATTCGAATTAGTCAAAGTTTTCCAAAAGTTCATAAATGACCGTGAGTCTGTAGTGAGTGTCAGTCGGTGCCGGTCCCAGTCGAACGTTACCGATTTATTATGTAATGCTCTCTCTCTCTCTCTCTCTCTCTCTCTCTCTCTCTCTCTCTCTCTCTCTCTCTCTCTCTCTACTCAATAACTTTTGGAAGTAGTGCTTACTGAAATGTTTCTCCTCTAGTACCAGTGTCAAACCTCCCTTTCATGGTTGATGAAAATACGTACTTTGAGCATCTCAGCACTATTTAATTCATTAATTCAGTTGCCCCTCCAGCTCCTCCTTCTCACCCCCTGTGTCTCCGTCTGTAAATAGAGCCCTTGTTGAGCTCCTCCGCTGTTCAGCCTTTGTAAACTTCTCTACTTGATTTAAATGTCGAAATGAAGAAACTGTATGTTGCTATTGTTCGGAAGACACATGATAAATGCGACCTCGGATGTTTAATTTGTTCTATGCCCCCCTTTTATCTTTTTCTCCGGCGGAATTTGCTACTTTTTCAGTGACATCTCTTTGAAGTCGATCCATGTCGCATGAGATTTGAAAAGCTAGCAGAAAATACAGGTGCAAAACAAGTAAGCGGTGGGCTAACAGGCAGAAAGATAATTATTATGGTTAGCATGGTTAATATTACGAAACACTGGTGTTTACAATAGCCTGCAGGCAGAAAAATACGCAACATAACAGCATCAACGAAACAAATGTTGGTCGGGAAAGTGCAATCAAATGAAATCAAATCCAAAAAGCTTTATGATATTTCCCACCAAAATCCAGAAATCATTGCTGAAACGGCGCTGTTTCAATGATTAAATAGCTTACTTTTAATGTTTAATGTTAGCCTACTAAACATTAGCTATACAGACATCAGGCTATATTCGGCTTTGAGGGAAACATCATAAATCATACATTTAGAGTTGTTTAAAAAAATAGATGGAAGGCTTTTAATTTATTTATTGGTTTAAAAGGGATCACAATTAACCTCTTCATGCTTTCATTCGAAGTGGGTTTGTTTGTGGTTTTGGAATGTAGGCTAATATTGGCAGCAAATTACATTAGCCTCAGACTAACAGAATGGCTGTCAAAGCGAAGTTTGAATCAAAAGGTGTAATTGCAGTTTGTTGTGGCGGGAGTTAAATTGACCTCCTGCCCTTGTGGACGGGGCAGACACATACATCTTCGAGACAGGTGTACAATTCTGTTACTGCTGCAAGTCATCTGGAGGAACTCCTTTTCACACGCGCATCAATCTCGAGGTTCCCGCCCATCTGCCAAGGCGCGAAATCTTTGGGCCTCGGCGACAAACTGGAAATCCAAGTGTTGGTGAGTGCTTATTAAAAACTATTAAATAACTTAATAACATTAACAGACATTTAAAACAGGTTATGCTGTTTAAAGTTGGTATGTGGTGTTACACCGAAATGTGTGTGATGCGGTCTGCTTTAGAGAAAAACAGTTCCGATAGATTAGGCTAGATAACATAACAGAAATTCTAAGGGTTTCCATTAAAATACTTTTATGAACTATTCATTTTTTTACTCTAAAACCATTACAAAATTATTTTAAGAAATTATAAGATTGAATTGTGTTCTATTGGTTCCCATCTGACATAACATCCATCCAACAGAATCCATCACATATTAGTAGAGACTATTTTTTACATTAAAGACAATACAGTTCCCAGTAAAACCATTACATCCATTTTCAATCTTTTCCACTTTTAAGTTTTTCAAGCAGGTTTCTATTGTTTTTTTAATCAGGGCTGTAACTTCATGTTACCTATCTTTCCCAAAAATATTTCAGTGGACAAAAATGTGTTGTGAGAATGAGATGCAGGACAATATTTAAATATGACGTCTTCCAGGATTAGCTGCACGCTTAGTGTATGAAATCAGAAATGAAGTAAAGAAATGTGTTACTAAGGGATGTACTATGCAAATGAGAGGATGTAAATACACAAAAGAACAGGATGAAATGGTAGAAGCAAGGAGAGGTGAAGCCCGTCAGGATACTATTTGGCTCTGTCGGAAGTGTTTTTTCGCTACTTCCCTTTCTTTGTTAACCCTTGTCGCTACACTTTTGTTGTCAAACACATGCAATTGCTTTTCCCACTCAACATCTGACTCTTTACTTTCTTCCTCTCTCTGTTGTGCCCTTTAAAGCTGTTGATATTCAGTATCAGTTGTGCACACGCACAACATGCTATCTATCCTCAGAAGACATCACTTACTGCACAAATATTTTACACCTTTTAAGCATATTTTAGAATAAGATTCAAGGCCGTATAGTCTTTGAACACATAAACATAAACACACAGAGCAGGAACTTTCATTCAGGATTTTTATTCAGAGATAAAAAAAGAGGAAGCCATTACCACTTTGTTAAAGTTAAGAGTGTTGGACTTGAATACATGTTCTGTCTAAGGGAGCTGCTCAGCAATGTTTTATGGCTTCCCAGTGAGGGAAGTTTTGTTTGGACAGTCAGCAAAAGAAGTTTTATTGGGGCGGACAGTGTTCTGACTGTGTTACCTCCTGTAATTCACAGTTGGCCCTCATCTCATTTTGCAGCCAAGGGATTCTCCTGCTTGTTTCATTCCTATATTCTAATCCATGGTCTTTTAGGAACCCTTTACTCTGAAGCCCTCATGTGGCTACTTGAAGAGATATTCCTAGCCTGTACACTGTAAAAAAACATAATTTTACTGTGGGTTTTTACAGAGTTTTCATGTATTTTTAAAATATTGTCAAAATATGTCAAATTACAGGAAAAAGATGGCAAATTTACATGTTTTTACATGAAAATAATGTTATTTTTCAGGCTTATTTCTAGCACCCCCGTTGTTTTTTATGTGTCACTTTTCTGTAGTTGAAGATTGTATTCAAAGTTATGGCCAAAAGAAGGGGAGAATAATAAGTTAAACATGCATTCTGTTTTAGTAAAATAAACACAATGCTTTACTTTAGGCTGATTTGTATTTGTGCCGTTGATAAAAGTTTCCAACTCATCTGTCTGTAAACAAAACTCAGACTCAGCAAGGATTTATATGTTCAGTAGATGGCAGCATTGCACAAGTCCTCTTCTTTCGAATGAAATTGGGTTTTCTGACATTTATATAGCTGACAGAAGTTTTGATGCTTGGTTTTACTTGAATTTTTTGGAAGACTTAAATTGCTGTTCCAAATATTTTACCGTGTTTTTTGTGTTGTTTTGCATTTATTACACGGCTCATTGGAAAGCTTGATTCTGATTGGTCACAACATTTGCAGGTTCGTTATTTCCAGGTTACTAATAACACACTGTAACTGCAAGTCATTTTGACAGGTATAGTTTAATATTACACAAAAAAATTATATAAATATGTCTTTTACAGTTTTTCTCAATTGCTTAAACACATTTCTTGAAATGCCTCCTTTTCTTGAAACTCTAAACACAAATCCATAACTTCTCACCTAATTCCCTCAACATCCTATTTTCAGGTAAAAAGGAGCTCTCCACTCAAAACCATTCAAACTTGCTGAAAAACCAAACTTTTCCCCCCGACATGAGACACAAGCCCTCAAAAACTACAACATAGTCTTAGACTGGTGAGATGAATACTAATACCTCTTACTGGGATTCAAGAACAATTTGACAGCTTAGTGTTTATTACAATATACAACATAAAATAGTGCAGATAGAGCAAAATGTATGAATGAGATAGAGTTAGAGAGAAGATAAAAGAAACAATGAAGTGATTTGTCAATAGGAGGCAATACTATCATGAACCGGGCCTTCTGGTCTATGGATTTTAAGTGTTGTGGACTGGGTTGTGAGTACCATGTTATGTTATGTTATGTTATGTTATGTTATGTTATGTTATGTTATGTTATGTTATGTTATGTTATGTTATGTTATGTTATGTTATGTTATGTGTGGAAGCACATGGCCTTTGTTTTGTTTGTCTTGCACCATGTGCTTTCCTGGGGCTCGTTCTTCATAGTTCAGTTAGCTGGATTTGATTGCTGATGATTTCGCATGATCTTGGATTGTTCGGTTCTTCGACGCTCATCCAGGACTTGTTGTCATAGCAACAGGTCCGTTAGCTTAAACCTGCTCGGGAGCAGGCTTACTTCATGTTAACCGGAATAGATCACGACCATGGCGCAGTTATGTCCGCTTCATTCATACAAAAGCAATTTATTGCGCAATGTGCATGATCAATAGAAAGAGCTTTGCAAATGTAACAGGTAATTTACGCAGTATTTTGCTTTTAGAACAACATCGCTTTTCTTGTGTGGGAGATATTCATATTAGTTTGTTGGACTATCATATTAAAAGTCAATAGTGATTTTGTTACAGCAGCACAAACAGTGCAAAACTAGATATGATGCAGGGAATTTATTTAAAAAAGTGCAGTTAGTCCTGCCATTTGCAAACTATACTTAGCACTAAAACATTTCTTGGTAATTTGAGAACCCAGCTTGTTCCCCCAGTTTTTGTCTACAAATAAATATTATAAATGTAACTGATGATCATGTCAATATTGTATGTGTCTTGATTGATGTCCATGAAGCCTCGGGTTATTTTCAGAAAATAAATTATAATATTTGCAGGTAAACTAATATTAATTGTAATATTTCAGATATATTACTAGTTTGGATGATTAGTTGTATATTAAGCTTAAAGGAATTGAATCAATATGTAAAATGAAGCTGACTAATCTCATGATTAGATGATGTGTGACTTGGAATAGCATTTTTTTATTATTCTTGCAACTCAAACATGCTCACATAGGCCCACGTGCATTTTAATCACCATGAATAATAAGGCAGGTATCAGTCATCTTTTACCTGCAATAAGCCATGTTAGGTCAGTAAACATATTTAGAAATAGTGACGGAGAACTTACTCTGAAGTTCCCTTTAAAACAACTCTATCTCCAGTTTTAGTTTGGTCTTTTCTTTATGTTGTCAATATTCAATGTATTGAAGTTTGCTTTTTCATTTGCATACATTCAACCTTTAAAGACTTAGAAAGGTTATAGTCTGGGTGTGCCTTGTGTGGAGAGAAATTAATAATTCACAATACATTAAAGGCAGTAAAAATAAAATAGAACAATAAAATCATATTTTCCTCATCTCTGTACCACTTTTCTGGCCAGACTCAGCAGATATAAGCCTTTCTGATGTGGACTCCTGCAACTGCTAATGAGTTTTTGCAATTAAAGAAATGTTATTTAAAAACTTAACTTCTCTAATGGACAGTCATATGAGACACTTTCTTTAGTGTCCTATATGCAAAGAATGAGTACCCAATGGGTACTAAAACACTTTATCTTGTATAAACACCATCTCATTGCAATTTAGTACCAAAAATGTACTTTTTATTAAGTCAATTTATTATTAAATTAATTTAATTTATTATTAAATTTTTACGTTATACAGTTATGCTTTAAAATGTAACAAATATCCAGACATCTTAAACTTTTTATTAAACAAGTGATCTCTAAGCATTGTTTGAAGTGTTCCTGACATTTTAATAAGGTTTTAAATTTGTCAATTTGTCATATCTTCAAGCAGCATTAAAAAATATGGATGTAACTACGTCTTTTAACGTAACAATCAGCCAATAGCAGCGTTGCTGATCAATGGATCTTCTATCTATATATGCTGCCTTTCTAAACATCCCGTGAGCGCGAGATGATCTCAGATAATTTAATCCAGATATATTTATTCTACACAACAGGTACGTATGAAGAACCGAATTAGTCAGATCATAGTTAGCGCGATTAGGTCATCTTGGATGTGTCATTTGATCTTGGATGTAGTAAGCGACGTACGAAGAACGGACCCCTGTTGTGAGTTTTAGCCCCACCGCCTCGTTTCCCCATCTATCTTCCATAAGTGTTTCATTCCCTGCACCTGCCCATGGTCATTATCACTCGTTTGTTCCCTTATTTAATGCCTTGTGTTTGCTTTTGTATTACTTTTTGTAATGTTGCTGTTTGTATACCAGTGTATTCCAAGTTTGTGAAGTCTAGTTAGTCTGTTACTCGTCTAGTTTTTTGTTCTTGTTTTTGTCTGGTCAGTCGCTTATATCTTGTCTCTTGCTGTGCTGGTTCCCTGTGGTCCAGCTGGAACATATGCTCTCTTAAACTGTCAAGGAAAGCAAGGAGGAGCATAGTGTTATAGGGTCCTAAAATGGCATGGCGGTGGAGTACCCATCGTTGGCTGATGGCTTCGCACATACACTGTAGTGACATTCCCTCCACGCTCCTTTACAATAGCCCGATGGCCAGTTATGTTCCTCCCCCTTCTCCCTTTCTTTTGGTCAGGTTGAAACCAGCCTCAGGATGCGATCAATTGTAGAGAGGCTGATGGCATTTATCCTTCAAAAATGATGATTATTTTCAATAACTCTCCTTTGAATCTCTCGCAGGTGGATTACATTATTGGCAATGACCATGTTTACAAGCTCCCTCTCTTGCTCGTCTGACAAAAGCCTTAGCCTGCCTCCACCAGGTGGTCGTCTCTGTGTCCTACTTATTACTGTGACTGTCACACATCATTTTTACAGGAAAAAATAGAACATACTGAAATCTGTATGTGAGGCAATTTGATGCATTTCTTTATTACAGTAGCATAATGCAACAGTGTAGAGCAGTCTTACTGTAAGTGCACCTAACTGTTTTCCTCCCTGAAGGTTCTGGTGATGAAGGCGACGGAGAAGCGACTCAAATTTGCTGTACTCGTTGCCCAGCCTTCCAAATAGTCATACCATGAACAAGGACATGGTCAATAAAGTGGCTCGAATTTAATCCAAGACTGCTTGTCTCCTTGCCCTTCCTTGTTCTCGTCCTCCTTCTCCACCTTCTTCTGTCCCTGCTCCTTCACCTCCTCCTTAGGATAATATAAATAGGAGCAGAGGTGATACCCCCTAAGAAATGTTTTGTCATGAGAACGTCCCTGCTGGTGTCGAATACATTCCCAGAACGTTCCGAGATGGTCACGATGTGGAGTCTTTTAAAGGGTGTGGGGACTTTATTTGGTGGACTTTCACAGAACATTCAGGATGTTCTCTGAACGGGGGCAGTTGTGGCCTAATGGTTAGAGAGTCGGACTCGTAACCAGAAGGTTGCCGGTTCGATTCTCAGTACCGGCAGGTAACAACTGACATGTCCTTGAGCAAGGCACCTCACCCCTGTTTGCTCCCCGGGTGCTGCAGTGTTAGCTGCCCACTGCCCCGGTGTGTGTGTGTTCACTATTCACTGGTTGGGTTAAATGCAGAGGTCACATTTTGGGTATGGGTTACCATATCTGACAAAAAATAGGTCACTTTCACATTTAGGGGACCATTATTACATTCTCATAACGTTTGCAGGACCTTTAGGTCCCTGCTAACACATGACTTACCAGAAATGTATTCGTCATTTTTGGTATTTTTTATGACTTCCTTGATAACAAGCAACCATTGAATCAATGTCAAAAACTGTTTATTTGTCAATATTACAGTTTTTTTCAACAGCTAACAAGCATTGTTCAATACTGAAGCCACATTTTCACAACTCTTCACACAGTCTGCATTACTAAGATGACTGTTGGCCAAACAGTTCATCTTAACTCCAAAACTCACTCAGACCAACAAAACAATGACAACAATTCTCATTCAGAAAACATACATTAAATTCATAACACACTGACTTACAAAACACTAACAACAGAGAACATTACAAAAATTATGAACTTTTATTTTTGAAGTTTAAATGAATCAGTATTTCATATTGAATATTCACTTTTCACTTTATTGAATGTGCTTTAAAAAGAATGAATATGAAATGCTGCAATTTCATTATTTTTATATATATAGTACATATATTTTATATACTACAAAAAAATACAGTAAAAAGGAGAAAAATATGGGAAATCCTGAAATTCCAGGGCTGAAATTATAATAACTTTAAAAATATAAGAGAAAAAATCAACAACATGTGTAGTTGTTTGTTTATTGTAAATTACTGTGTAGGTTCTAGTCCTCCCTTGCATTTGGCCACAAGTTTTCATCAGCATCACATCTAATGTCTTCTCTGGCGATGCATGTTAAAAAGTACAGTGTGAATATCTCATCTAACCCTAGAAATATCTCTACACTTCACATTCATTGCCATCAGTAAAGTCATCTAGTCATAAACCATTCACCTCCCAAAAAAAAAGTTTTACTTCATTTTATGCTCAAATATTCTAAAATAAAATAAATATGAAATAAATGCGTAAAATATATTTTAAAATAATTACTGCAGAACTGCATGAAATGTGTCATCATTCTGTTTGAATGTGTTTTTAATAATTTTGAAAGCAGTGTGTTAGCATTTGAAAAATGTGCTGAAAACATAAAGTTTTGCAGGTTGCGGAGTATGATTGACAAAAGTGTTTGTTAAATTTGAAAAATGTGTTCAATGAATGCATTTTGTCTGAAAGCAATGGAAAATTATTCACAGTTTGGTCTGCACAGACTTCTGTTTTGCTGAATGTGTGAAGAGTTGTGAAAATATGGCTTCAGTATTGAACAAGGCTTGTTAGCAGTTAAAAAAACGGTTATGTCATTGAATCAATATCACTTTTGCACTCGCTATTAATGTTGAAAAATTGTAAACAAATCATCATTATTGTGATCAGTGTTTGGTATAGTTGGGCTCTTGACTCTTGTATTTTAGGTTAGGTTAGGTTTTCTTTGGCTGTACGTGTGTTAAAACATATTTGTTGTCAAACAGCCATAAGATCCAGTGGGATCAGAAAATTACTGTGATTTCATCACTGAAGGCACTGAAATAACTTTTGATTGTGTCGTGTTGTTGATATGTGAACACTGTGTTATAATACAGTATTAAACAATCAAAGCAGTGTAATGGAAGACTAACAGAATATATTATTTTCAAAAGCCCTTACACTGCTGAATCAATTGGACATGAAGAATCAACTTATTAAACTCAACAATGGTGACAGTCAACAAAAGAAAACTGTCTTTTTCCTGAAGCATTGTTACATTTTGCTCTATCTACACTCTTTTATGTTGTATATTGTAATAAATACTAAGCTGACAAATTATTCTTGATTCCCAATAAGAGGTTTTAGTAACAGTGTTTTGAATTAATCTCACCAGAGACTAAGGCTGTTGTAGTGCGAGTGTTTTTGAGGGCTTGTGTGTCATGTCTGGGGGAAACGTTGTTTTTTTCAGCAAATTTGAATGGTTTTGAGTGGAGAGCTTCATTTTGACCTGAAATTAGGACATTGAGGGAATTGGGTGAGAAGTTATGGATTTGTTCAAGTTAATTTTATTTGTATAGCACATTTACAAACAGCCACCGGACTTACCAAAGTGTTTTACAGAGGAACACAGAACCACAAAGCAAATCAGAAAAATGTGGGGTAAAAAAAAGAATAAAAATACAACAAAAACTGAGAAAAATGTTATGCAAAATACACTTTAAACTCGCAATAATTCAAAAGCTAGAGAAAACAAATGCGCGTTTAACAAGAGCTTAAAAACAGACAAGGAGGGGGCCAGTCTAATCTCTAAGGGAAGAGAATTCCAGAGTCCGCAGACCGTAGACTCCTGGACGGGGTGTAAGTGTGGAGAAGGTGTACGAGGTACGCCAGAGCAGAATTGTTCAAAGATTTATAAACAAAAAGAAGAATTTTAAAATCGATTCTCTGATGGACTGGCAACCAATGAAGTGCTCCAAGAGTTGGAGTGATGTGATCAAATCTACGACACCCGTCAAGAAGCTTAGCCGCGGCATTTTGGATGAGCTGAAGACGTGCAATCTGGGATTTGGAAATACCATAATATAATAGAATTACAATAATCTAGACGGGAAGTCACAAATGCATGGACTGTCATTTTGAGGCGGAGCTGATGAAAACTTGATCTGATGACAGAGAAGATCTGCTTGTCGTTAAATGGTGGTCCACAAGAACACCTATGTTCCGTACCTGGACCGATCTAAGGGGGGAAAGGCTCTCTAACTCAAAGCTAAAACAGTAACGGTTCGCATTTGGACCAAAAACAATAACCTCCGTCTTATCTCGATTTATAAAAAGGAAGTTTTGAGACAACCAGGATTTAACCTCATCTAGACATTGAAGAAGGGAGGTAGTTGCAATGGAATTATTTCTTTTTATTGGCAAATAAATTTGTGTGTCATCAGCATAAAAGTGATAAGACACACCATGTTTTTGTAGGATAGATCCCTGAGGAAGACCACAGGTCAGAGGAACAAGAGAGGAGAGGAGGAAAAATTACCCAACTTCACCAAAAACTTTCGGTCAGACAAGTATGACTTAAACCATCTTAGAGTATTACCTTTGATGCCCACGACTCTAGTCTAGATACCAAAAGAGAGTGACCGATAGGTGTCAAAAGCTGCCGATAGGTCTAGGAGGACAAAACATTCAAGCAGGCAGCGGGAGATTGTTAATTTTAAGTTGTTAATTTTGTCACTAAAATATCTCGAGAAGCTTTCTCAAAGAGCATCAGAAGCAGCAGGCAAAATATTGACAGCCGGATTTGTAACTGATGGAATAATTGAAAACAAAACCTTAGGTTGTACATGATTTTTTTCGATTAGGTTTGAAAAATATGTAGCTTTTGCATACTTAGCTGCAGACTGATATACAGTAAGAGAGGCTCTGAACTGAAGAAGAGAGCTATGCAGCCTGTCCTTTTGCCATTTTCGTTCAGCATTGTCTTAAACGACGTGTATCCAGGGTTTGCCAGGGGACAGATGTTGATTTATAATTAAAAAGCTTGAGGGGAGCAGTCGCATTTGCTACCTCTAGCCAGTCAGAGTTAAAAAGGCTAAGATGTTGATTGGCATCTAAGTCAGCTAGCGGTTGCTCCAAGTGGAGCCGTGCACCGTTATCCTTATTGGCATGCAGAGGGTGATAAATCACCAAACAGGACCATTCCAAGCTAAGTGATAAAACTGTTGGAAAAAAAGATAAAAGTTGGAACCGGGAGCAATTGACAGCGAGCAGATCGCCCCACGCCCGCTCAGACGTGGGGAGTTAAAAAAAGAGTTTAGTTACGAGAAAAGGAGGTGAAATTTCAAAAAATGTGTTCGAGAAAATCAAGAAAAACTTTAAGTGATTTGTGTGTAGAAACAAATCTGACTCATGTGGAGAGTAATGTTTACGGGGAATTGGGTGTGTTTTTTGATAAATGGCGTTATGGTTTTGAAATTTTAGTTCAAAAGCCTGGTTACAGTGTTTTAGCAATCGAGAAAAACTGCAAAGAAAACTATTTGGCAGACGCTTTTATCCAAAACAACTTACATTGCATTATACGATACATTTGTTTCTGGAAATGTGCAATCCCCTATAGCAGTATATAAGTATACTATAGCAGATTTTCTTTAAAAAATCGTCTCTGTGTTACGGTTCAAATCATTCACTCAGTTTTTTACAATTGCTATGACAATTTTTCCAATACTTTTAACAACCTTTCTAAACTCTTAACACAGCAACACACTTAAAACACACAATTGGCAAAATTGTTAATTTCATGTACAAAATCACACATTGTAAACTAAACTTTAACACTAATTTTCAAAATACAATAATACATTAACACAGTCTACCAAAACCCTGACATGTGTTCTCATACATGCATTATTTTATTTGTGATAGGTCTGCCATCACAATAATATTTTACCTGTTGGTTTCTGGACAATAAATGTCATCGTGTCCCAGCTGTATTTGTTTGTATGATAGCCTGTGGTTTATGACAGGGGTTTTCAAAC
The DNA here is from genome assembly GCA_026939265.1 of Oreonectes daqikongensis. Classification (NCBI taxonomy): domain Eukaryota; kingdom Metazoa; phylum Chordata; class Actinopteri; order Cypriniformes; family Nemacheilidae; genus Oreonectes; species Oreonectes daqikongensis. The sequence continues at coordinate 2,197,118 of JAOTQM010000118.1, read as the reverse complement.
TGGGGCCTCCAGAAGGTTAAGTGTTTATTGGCCTTTTTTTGCTACATGAATAGTTTCCAGAATTGTTTATATTTTGTATATTTCTAGTGAATATTTCCATTTTTTTCGCACTCAAATTAAAAGTTGTTATAGTACAAATACATATGAATTTAAAATGTCTCTTCAGGGTTATATACCTCCAACAAGTGTAGCCAACTATTTAAAATTTCGAACCATACGTTGTCTTTATACTGTAATATCACATTCACTATTTATCTATGTAAATGTTTCTTTACACATAAAACATGATAGATGGATGTATTTTAGAAAGAGGGTCCCTCACAAAACGTTCATCTTCACTTTACAAGTTTATGACAGAAGGCGTAAATATAGACTACAGCTGTTATTTATATATTTGCTTTTTCTCATTAGCAATGGAATATAATACAGGTGATTATTTGTGTTGTAAATCACAATATGAACAACTGGTCACTTTGAATTTAGCCTATAAGTTAGGTTTAGAACGTGTTGTTATCTGTTCTGACATAAAGTGTGAAAGCATTTGTAAATTTGGCAGTAAAAATTGTTTTGGTCTTAGTTGAGCTTGTGTGTAAAAGAAGTTAAAGCATTTTAAATCTGTGTTAAATGTATGCATTTTGTGTCAAAGCAACAAAAAGTATGTTAATTGTATAGCATACACAGCCAGATGTTGTGACAACTGTGTAAAGAGTTTAGGAAAGTTGTTAAAAGTATTGGAAAAATTGTCATAGCAATTGTAAAAAACTGTAAAAACGTTTAGGCACTCAGACTCTTTTTTGCAAAACTCTAAACACATTTCTTCCTCACTAATGCACATTTCACACTATAATACACTTTTATTGCAAAACGGAAGAGTAAGGAAGAGGTGGAGAATGAGATGAGGAAGACTATACAGGGATCAGAACTGATGTGGAATGTTGCTCCAGGTTCTCTCTCTGGAGACATGTGCTGCATACAAACATGCAAAACTTCCAGGACTTACAGAATACAATTTATAATTTCTGAACTAGATTGTGATTACTGTAGATTTTTGTGTTTTAATGATATACAATAAACGTTGTGGTGTCTTATACAGATAACTGTGTTGTAGTTGTGTTCTATTTTTGCCCCGTGTTTACTGGTTTGCAATAAAAGTGTATTATAGTGTGAAATGTGCATTAGTGAGGAAGAAATGTGTTTAGAGTTTTGCAAAAAAGAGTTTTTGATTTGCTAAAACACATTTTTCGAAATGTACTCTCACTTTCTCAAAACAGTACAACACAAACTCCAAAATTCAAGCTACACTGTCAAAAGCTTTGACTTGCATTGCTAAATCTAACAATTGATTTAAAATGATATGATCTGTAGACAAAACCAAACACTGTCGTCAAATAACACACAAAGCCAGCCAATGCATAAACACTACACAGCAATCATTACACACTATAAAAAATAGAAAACACAGCCTCCAGAGCATGTAGGCCTGCTTAAACACACTTTGCAAATGCTGTTAAAAATCTATTTGCATGTCTGTATGCAGCACTTGCATACTTCAAAAATGCAAAAAAGTCTTATATAAAAAAAGTCTAAATGAAAACATGTTACTGTATACTCAACAATGTTGTACAACTGCAAAATCAAAGTCAACGAAAAAACGATTTCATCTTAGCATCACATCTTCATGCTGGCCCAGCCAGTTCATCCACATCACTGACAATGCTGTCCCATTCCAGTCTTCAGAGAGAAAACCCTCCTGACAACATTCCACCAGTTCTGATCCCTGTATAGTCTTCCTCATATTATTTCTCATCCTCTACCTCTTTCTTACTCTTCCTCCTTTTCTACTGTCATTCCTTATACTCCTCTGCCTCATATTTCACTCTTCCTCGTACTCATCCACCTCATCCATCATGTCTCATGTATTCATGAGGTTCCATTCATTGTTGGTATACAGTACAACACACCTGTACCACCTGTGCACTCTGAACTGATTTATACTGTATTCAATTGGTAACTCTCAACTCACAAGTGTCAACAATTTTAAGTTGTTGTGTGTTATCACTGATAACTGTGTTGTAGTTGTGTTCTATTTTTGCTTCCTGTGTTTACTGTTTTGCAATAAAAGTGTATTATAGTGTGAAATGTGCATTAGTGAGGAAGAAATGTGTTTAGAGTTTTGCAAAAAAGAGTGAAGGATTCGACAAACGGGTTTAGACCACTGGGCATTTAGTTTTGAGAATGGGGTTTAGTGAGCAATTCAGAAAAACTGTAATGAAAATAGAGAATCCTTCCACACCTTGCGTTTATACAGTATCTGGGGTTAGAAAAAGAAGCATTAGCACATCAGCAAAGACTTTTAAACCAGTCTAAAAGACTAAAACAACTGGGGAAAATGTGAAATTTCATCAATCCATATCACTTTTATTTGGCATTGACAGTGTTCTTTTACATTAACTCGATCATCATTCACTATGTATTGCTCTTCTTTTTGAACACATTTGTATGAGATTTAGAGTAGCACCCTGCACAGCTGTGTTTTTGATGTTCTTTGAGGCACTTTCCGGCCCTTTCCCCAAATCTAGGTAGTTTCCAGCCCGTTACTATGACTACAATCTTTTATGTTGATACAGCACAGTGAGAAAGGCCAAAAGTTTGGCCACCTCGAGAGAATGAGGTGAAGAGGAGGAAACATGACTTGAAACAAATGTTGTAGTCATATGTGCATTTGTCAGATGATCCTCTGGGCGTCTCACTTTGTTGGCTCGAGCAATAAAGTTTTGACCTTTTAGCACCTGGAGATTCTTTTTGCAATAAGAAGACTGATTCGCCACATCATATTTTGGTGACCCATACAGAGATGGAAAGAGGTCAACAAGTAAATGTCAGGCAGAGAAGGTAGAACCCAAGAATAGATGAGTAATTCTCAAAAAAAACTTTAATGAGTCAATAAGGGAACATAGGCAAAAGCAAACGTAAATAAACTGAGCCGAGCTCTGAGAGTTCACTGGAGAAGGCAGAGAGGTGGTCAGGCAGGCAAGCATAGGTCGAGTCCGAGGGATTAGGCAGGGGTGAAAACAGGGACGGGCAGAGGTTGATCGATGCACAGACAGGGTCCGAAGGGCAGAGCAGGCTCGAGGTCCAAAACAGGCGGAGGTCAAACCGGGAGGATGAGATCCAAAGCTGAGCGGCCAAAACGTCTAGACCTCTCTGACACTGGAAAAAACAATCTAAGAGGAAAAACTAGAAGATAAAGGGGAGAAAATGATGAGCGTGAATAAAGTTCAAGGTTCAAAGTTTATTATAAGCCCAAGGGGCGATATTTGATACAGCATAGAATTTGTAAACACAGACAAACAAATAAGTCATAAACAATAGACACAACAGTCTGACATCTCACAAATTTAAAAGCTTTACAGAAATAGGAATAAAGGAGTTTCTATACTGATTGCATACTATAACGTATACCAGAAGGAAGTATTTTAAACTCATGAAACAGTGGATGAGTACAGTCTCCAAGAATAATTGACAATAACTTTCTGTAAGACAAACTGTTCGAAACTGTTTGATAACCCAGCCTGCCTAATGCCTATAATCTTACTACCTTGGTTGACAATGTTATTAAATGAGTTCCGATGCTTAACATTAATATTACCGTACCAACAGCATATAGAGAAGCAAAGTACAGATTCAATATAAGATTTATAATACATGACCATAAGAGTCCTACTAATATTAAAAGTAGAAAGCCTCCAAAGACAGTGTAACCATTGCTGGCTTTTTTTTGCATACTACCTCAACCTGAGTATCAAAACGCAACTTGTCATCAATGTTAAGCCCAAGGTACCTATAACTGCTCGCCCCCATTCCACCATTTGGCACGTAACACTAGTTGGTTGAGGAACCGAGACACTAGATCTAAAATCAATTACCATATCTCTGGTCTTCTTTATTAACAGGGACAGTTGAGACGAGGCGAGCCAGGCCAAGCCATGGCTTTCGTTGAGCCGGGCCGAGCCAATAGCCTCGGTGAGGCCAAAATCAAGTTGTGTCTCCACTGGCAGGCAAAATGCCCTAAACACACCTCTACGGACCAAACATCACGCAAACCCACCTACTCAAGTGGGAAGAAGGGAGTTTAGTCAAGAGACTGGAAAAAAGCTAGATCGTAATCGTGTCAATAACTGGAAAAAAGCTGGATCGCAATCGCGTCATTAAAAAACAAACTTGACAGAGTTTCTGGTGAATAATGTTTGACTATTGATGATCGCAATGCGGGGTTTATGTCAGAATGAAGACCTTAACAGTCAGAGCGCAGTGTGTTTACAGCAGGATATTACATATGTAACAATTATATAAATCTGAGCAAGCTGGCAAAATATATGCTTTACATCCCAGAAACGAGCACACCTTCATCCTTCAGAGAGAGCATCCAGCCTTTGCTGCCATGTTTTGGAGAAAAGACGTTCGGGAATGAAAACGAAAGCATCAGCAACAGGTCATCTACATTTATTTTAGCGACTGGAAACACTGCAGCACGCGAGCTTAAAGTAACGTTATCGTCCTCTGGTGTGGATGCAATTATAGTTATAGTTAAAGTTATCATTATAGTTATTGTTATGATGTGAACGTCCCTTATTGGACAATCATTACAGAATATGTGACCAGTGCATTCACACCAGACACAAGTGATTTACATGTTAAGTCAATGCAAAGACGCGTATAGATATCCTGCGGCGCGTTTCGTGCGAATCGCGCAAGTTAAAAAAGCTGACCAATCAGTAGCTTGCTCTAGTAGTGACGTGATTATGACGTAGTAAGCGAAGGCAGAAATCCAAAACAATGAAGAACAAAATCATCGTCGCTGTATGTGGATTCCCGGAGCTAGTACGATACATCTTCATACTTTTATAGAAACTGGAAGAAAGTGAGTGAGGAGGTCAGACAATCTGGTAAATTGTAAAAAAAAAAAGCTCTTTACTATTTTGAGCTATATTGACTGGAGCCGCCTGGAGCCGCCTGGCAGAAGCCCCTCCCATGACGCGGGATCGTGTCTGTTGTGAAGCGCATGAAGCGAGTAAACTCTATGGGGTGGTTTCCCAGACAGGGATTAGCTTAAGCCTTGACTAGGCCTTAGTTTAATTGGGAAATGTAAGTAGTTTTAACAAACATATCTTACTAAAAACATTACTTGTGTGCTTTTTGAGACAACACAGAGGCACTGATGTATTTTGAGATATGTCAGTGCAAGTTGTTTTCAGTTTGGACAGCTCTTACATTTCTTTTAGTCTAGGACTAGTCTAATCCCTGTCCGGGAAACCGGTCCAAAATGTTCAAGCCTCCAACTACGCACGAATAACGCAATTTATATTAGCGCAAGTCGCGTCTAGTGTGAATGCTCTATATTAATGACGTTTTTTATTAAATCCTTAAATCTTCAAATAACGGCACCATTTGTAATAATTTTTACTTTCTAAGAGAATAGCAAAGTATTTCTTTTTTGCAGATTAAGTTTACATCAGTGCTTGCAGTTCTCTAGATATTAAGTTTAATATGCAGTTGTTTGTTCATCTTTGTAAAGTAAGACGCGCGTCTTGCAGCTGTTGCAGTTGCTCTGACTCAAGCTGCACTCCCAGCTGGCTCGCTTTGGCCCAAAGTATTCGGCGGGCCAAAAAACCCTGCACATTGGCCCTGAGTAAGCCCCAGCGAGGCACCATGAAGCCCGCGATTGGCCCTGGCAGGCACTAGCACACCTGCTTCTGGCTCTATGGTGGATGTATGTATAAGAAGACCAGTACAGGAGAAATTCCTGGCAGGTGAAAAGTCCTGTGCAGGTGTAAATTCCTAGTAGGTGAAAGGTCCTCTGTAGGTACAAAATTCCTCCCAGGTGAAAATTCCTGCAACAGGTGTAAAATTCCTCCCAGGTGAAAATTCCTGCAACAGGTGTAAAATTCCTACCAGGTGAAAATTCCTGCAACAGGTGTAAAATTCCTACCAGGTGAAAATTCCTGCAACAGGTGTGTGTGAGTGAGTGAGTGAGTGTATGCGTGTGTTCAGCTGGATAAGAAATGTATGAGCATGAGTGCATGAGACCGGTAAAGAATAAAAAAGAAAATACAAAATGTTTGCCAGTGCCACTTCAACTGATACCACATTTATCAGCCTCAGAGATAAGTTTTACCAGAAGAGACATACCAGCGATGACCATATCAACGTGCTTGCTGATATACATCACGTGCGCTGCGGAGAAAGCCAAGAAGAGGATTGTTTAACTTTCTACAGGACATCCCTGTGTCGAAAATTCATCTTGTATGGACATTGGCTGAAAAGCTGAGATTCTTTTTCTTACTGCGAGACTTGCTGCTTTATAAAGTATGAATGCTCTGATCGATCTGCAGCAGATCAGCACTGGCAGATAATCACATTCCATGACTCGATCAGTAGTCATACAATTTGGTCAGTCTTATAAACCAAACAAAATGTGTCATGTTTTAGCGCTTTTTCTAATATGGATAGTGTTTACTAATAAGCCCTGTTTTTGAAGGCATATCAATTTGCTTATTGTAGAATAATTATTTTTCTTGCTGATTTGATTCTCTGTTAAAACAATAATATACTGTACATAATACAAACCAAGGCAATATCTGTGGTATTAACAGTGACAGTCATCACACATTTGGCAGATGCTTTTATCCAAAGCGATTAACATTGCATTACACATTAGTTTTGAGTATGTGCAATCCCCTGGGATCAAACCCATGACCTTGGCGCTGCTAGCTGCCATGCTCTAACCACTGAACTACAGGAAAGCTGTAGAGGTTACATATCAGTTAAATAAAGCTGGATGGATTGGTATCGGCTAATCATGATGACAAGAATCGGTAGTTGTTATCGGCTGCAAAAATCCTGATCTGAGCATGTTGTGAAGCAAACTATCTAACCAAACCTACGTGTCTTGTAGAAAGCTTATCGTTACAATAAATGGTATTTTATAAATGCTGGTAAAACTTAAAAGTTACATAAAATATAAATATGTAAAAAAATGTTAGGCAAGTCTATTACAAATTTACTTTTTGCCATTCAGTGTCTCGGTGGGACTTCCATATGCAGTGACATCATGTGCATACCCTCTATAGAGGGTTTTTTTGCCACTCAGTCCGACTGAAGGGGCGTGTTCCTGTGGAAACGTGACGTTAATACATTCCCTCCATACAGCATCTGTCCTTGAAATCCCTCACAAAAGGAAAAAGTGTCCAGGGAAAATAGATGTGGGGGTTCCTGAATAGAGGAAGTGGATGGATTTGTAATGGTTTTCAATTATAAAAGTTTTAAACAGTATCATGCTACATGACATCCTAACATTACATGTTTAATTTAGCAAGTGCTGTGTCCTATGATGCAATGCATTGAAATTGTTTGAAAATCTTGCAACAGACAGGACAATCCTTTATTTTTGACCAACAACAATATTGTGCAACTAAAGAAATATCTTTCTCTTCCTGAATCGCATGGTCACATGGACCAGACTGACTTGAGAATGATGATGTAAAATAATTTGATGTTATGATGTACAGTATGTGATCATGTTATAATATACGATTTAAAACAATACAATATGTAAAAATAATTAAAATAATACGAAATATAGTTCATGAGTCTGGAACCTAAGCATATTTGAGATTTTAAAGGGCCCTTGTTTGTTTTCTTTTGTGTGTTATCAGTTAAACTATATGTGTCCCTTTCAGACCCAGGTCACAAATTCTTATCTTTACAGTATATATCTATCAACAGTTTTACACAATGTCATAAAGATCCCACTAAACACATTAAATTGAACACAGCATCAAATACATTGAATCTGTCTTTGTTCTGTAGTTGCTCAACACGTACATTGCTACACGTTGTTCTTCACATTATTATGTAGTGTTTCCTGCAATAAATGTAATAACCTTGTGAAGTAACAGGTGACATAAATGTGTTTGTGTGTGTGAAAGAGACCAAAAAGAAAGTTGCTTTGGTTTCTCCCTTTGTTTCTGACAGCAGAATAATTTACTTAGAGTTTGTATAGTTTAAATATAGTTCATAATTATATATAGTTAATAGTAATGAATAATTAATAATTGTGACTTAATATAATAATTCTATTTACACAATAGTGAATAAAGGTTAGTAGAAATTAAAGCACACCATATTTGAGGACCTGTAATTCAATCTGAGTAATTGCTTCTATTGGTATGGTAAAAGTCCTCTTTTTATTCTTCTTTCATCTTACATCTCTCTCACATGTAGAGCATATGCACAAGTTTTCATTTTTTCCCATCTGGTTACATCTAATATGAAACGGTATGTGCCTTCAAAATAGCTTATTTAATTTTCACGAGGTCACTCTACTCACAACAATAAAGGCTTTCATGTTAACTTGTCTTACAATATCTTGAGTTTCACTAAATGCACCATTAAAATTCTTCAGATAAGTACCCATAACTATCTCTGCTCAACAGAGGTTTGGCATGTACAGTGCTGTGATAAAGTATTTGCCCCTTCCTGATTTTTTGTGTTTTTGCATATTTGTTGTGCTTTAAACGTTGTGAGTTTATTCTCGACGTTGGTAGAACAACATTTCTAGAGTTAAACTCCGCACACATCGAAGAGCTGCGGGACCTCGGTCTGCTCCGGAGGATTACGTCATCACCGACCCCCACTACTGCATCTCGCCCACAGTGGAGGCACCACAAGCGGCGTGAGAGAAGGCAGAAGAGGGGTAAGCGCGGAGGTATCCGGGCTAGGCTAGTGGCTAACCCACACAAGCCAGCTATCCCCACCATCGTACTGGCCAACGTACGCTCTTTGGACAATAAACTGGACTACATCCGACTACTACGCTCAACTCAAAGGACTGTAAGAGACTGTTGTGTTTTTGTGTTCACGGAAACATGGCTCAACAACAACGTACCGGACGGCGCCATTCAGCTCGACGAGCTAACATGCTATCGAGGCAGGTAAGACCCGCGGCGGCGGACTTTGTGTTTACATCAAAGATGCGCGGTGCCGCAACACTGTTGTGGTTTGCAAACACTGCTCACCCCTGGTGGAGTTTATGATTATTAAGTGCCGGCCGTTCTACATACCGAGGGAATATACAGCCATACTTCTCGTTGCTGTATACTTCCCCCCCTGCTCCAACAACAACAACAGGAGTGAGGCACTAAATGAACTGTACCAGCACATCAGCGAGCAGCAGACAGCCCACCCAGATGCTTTTCTCATCTTGGCTGGAGACTTCAACCATGCAGACCTGAAGAGTGTGTTTCCAAAAATACATCAACACATAGACTTTCCAACACGAGGTAACAACACTCTGGACTTTGTTTACACCACTAAGAGAGGATCTTACAAAGCCCTCCCCCTCCCCCATCTTGGCGCCTCAGACCACATTACTGTCATGCTAATGCCTGCATACAGACCACTTGTTAAAGTCACCAAACCAGTTCGCAAACAGATACAAGTGTGGCCAGAAGGCTCATCAGAGGTACTTCAAGACTGCTTTGACACCACTGACTGGAATATGTTCAAGGAGGCTGCCACATACAACAACACCACAGACCTCCAGGAGTACACAGAGACTGTCACTGCCTACATTAACAAGTGCATTGATGATGTAACTACCACAAAGACCATCCAACCAGAAACCATGGATGACGGGGGAGGTCTACCATCTCCTTAAGGCTCGGAACGCTGCCTTCAGAGCAGGAGAGGAGGTGAACCTGAAGACAGCTAGGGCCAATCTATCCCGCTGCATCAGAGAGGCCAAGAGACAGTACTCCAGGAGGATATCCCATCGTTTCAGCGACAGCAGAGACACTCGGAGCCTGTGGCAGGGGATTCAGACCATCACGGACTACAAGCCCCCACCACAGACCTCTGACAACAACATCTCCCTGCTAAATGAGCTGAACGCCTTCTTCGCTCGCTTTGAGGCACAAAACGACTCCACTGCACAGAAGACTCCACCACCTCCTGGCGACCAGGTGATGATGCTGTCCCCAGACAGCGTGAGGAGATCCCTCAGCAGGATCAATGCACGCAAAGCTCCGGACTGTGCAGCAGAACTCACTGATGTCTTCACCGACATTTTCAACATCTCGCTGAGTCAGGCTGTTGTCCCCACATGCTTCAAAGCCACCACCATCATCCCAGTTCCAAAGAAGTCATCTCCATCCTGCTTCAATGACTACCGTCCAGTTGCACTTACTCCTATCCTCATGAAGTGCTTTGAACGGCTGGTCATGCACAACATCAAGTCTGTCCTCCCCCCCTCTCTGGACCCCTTCCAGTTTGCATATCGGCCCAAGCGCTCGACCGATGATGCCATTGCCACTACTCTCCATGCTGCACTCACTCATCTGGACAAAAAAGACTCTTACGTCAGAATGCTGTTCATAGACTTCAGTTCAGCATTCAACACAATTAAACCTCAACAGCTCACTCACAAACTGTTCCAGGTGGGTTTAAACACTTCACTGTGCAACTGGCTGTTAGACTTTTTGACTGGGAGACCTCAGGCAGTAAGGGTTGGCAGTAACACATCCAGCACTATCACACTGAACACGGGGGCCTCCCAAGGATGTGTACTTAGCCCCCTCCTCTACACCCTGTTGACCCACGACTGCGCACCATCACACGACTCCAACCTCTTCATCAAATTTGCGGACGACACGACTGTGGTGGGTCTCATTAGCAACAGAGATGAGACAAACTACAGGAGTGAGGTGAGCCACTTGGCCAAGTGGTGCAGTGACAACAATCTCTCTCTAAACGTGGAGAAGACAAAGGAGATTGTTGTCGACTTCAGGAGAGTGCACACTCAGCATGCTCCTCTGACTGTCAACGGTGCAACTGTGGAGAGAGTGAGCAGCACCAAGTTCCTGGTTGTGCACATCACTGAGGACCTCTCCTGGACCAACAATACCACAGCCCTGGCCAAGAAAGCACAACAGCGTCTTTACTTTCTCCGCAAACTGCGAAGAGCCAGAGCCCCAACCCCCATCATGAGCACCTTCTACAGGGGCACCATCAAGAGCATCCTGACCAGCTGCATCACTGTGTGGTATGGCGCCTGCAACGCGTCCTGCCGCAAGACCCTTCAACGCATAGTGAGAGCAGCTGAGAAGATCACTGGTGTCTCTCTCCCCTCTCTCCAGGACATTTATGGAACCTGTCTCACCCGCAGAGCCCTCTGCATTGCAGGTGATCCCACCCATCCATCACACAGCTTCATCAGTCTCCTGCCATCAGGGAGGAGACTGCGGAGTCTCAAGGCCAGGACCAGTAGACTGAAGGAGAGCTTCATACACCAGGCAGTCAGGAAGCTAAACTCCCTTCCGACCCTGCCTTCCCTCCCCTCCCTTGCCACACGCACCTCTAATCACTGAACCATATCCACCCCTTCCCACATCAAACTCTGTCCCGCGCTTGTCACTTACGGAACACTGTACTGCTCACTACCTCTTCAGTAGGTCCGAGCCTCTTCAACTACCTCTTAGTCAACAAACAAAGCCTGCTATCTTTGACACTTTACCAGACCGATAAGCTCTGCATCTTGCACTACATCACATCTATGCTGTTGTTTATTTTAATTTGCACTGTAATTTCAATTTGCACTGTTGTTTATCTCACCTGCACTGTTGTTTATCTCATCTGCACTGTGTTTATCTCATCTGCACTGTGTTTATCTCATCTGCACTGTTGTTCATTTCACTGGTTTGTTGTTCATTTCAATGGTTTGCACATTTATCTCGTTATGCTTCCCTGCTTGTAAAGTTGTATTGTGTATATATAGAATTGAATTTATCTGTATTTTTGATATATGTTTTGATACCTATACATATACCTGGGGTCTGAGAGTAACGCAATTTCAATCCTCCATTTGTATGTACTGTACTTGTGGCAGAATTGACAATAAAGCTGACTTTGACTTTGACTTGACTTAAATGATTCAGATCATCAAACTAATTTTAATAAAAGACAAAGAAAACTGTGCAGAGTAAATACAAAATGCAGTTTTTAAATGTTTTTTATTAAGGGAAAAAAATATCCAAACATTTCTGACCCTATGTGAAAAAGTAATTGCCCCCCTTGGTAAATCATGAATAAACTGTAATGAATTGAATAACTGAGTTTAATTTCACTAGCTACACCCAAGCCTGATTGCTGCCAGACCTGTTGAATCAAGAAATCACTTAAATAAAACCTGTCTGACAAACTGAAGTAGTCTAAAAGATCTCAAATAGCAACTCATCATGCCACGATCTAACGAAATTCAAGAACAGATGAAAAAACAAAGTAATTGACAGGTATCAGTCTAAAAAGCCAAAGGCTTTGGGACTTCAGCGAACCACAGTGAGACCCATTATCCACAAATGAAGAAAGCATGGAACAGTGGTAAACCATCCCAGGAGTGGCCGGCCTACCAAAATTACTCCATGAGCACAACGACGACTCATCCAGGAGGTCATAAAAGAACCCAGATCAACATCTAAAGAACTACAGGCCTCTCTTGCTTCAGTTAAGATCAGTGTTCATGATTCTACAATAAGAAAGAGACTGAGCAAAAATGGCATATATGGGAGAGTTCCAAGGTGAAAAACACTGCTGACCAAAAAGAACACAAAGGCTCATCTCACATTTGCTAAAAAGCATCTTGATGATCCCCAAAACTTTTGGGAAAATATTCTGTGGACTGATGGGACAAAGGTTGAACTTTTTAGAAGGTGTGTGTCCCATTACATCTGGCGTAAAACTAACACAGCATTTCATGAAAGGAACATCATACCAACAGTCAAACGTGGTGGAGGTAGTGTGATGGTCTGGGGCTGCTTTGCAGCTTCAGGACCTGGAAGACTGGCCATAATTGATGGAACCATGACTTCGGCGCTCTACTAGGAAATCTTAAAACAGAATGTCCGGCCATCGGTTTGTGACCTCAAGCTTAAGTGCACTTGGGTTATGCAGCTGGACAATGATCCAAATCACACCAGCAAGTCCACCTCTGAATGGCTCAAAAAAACAAAATAAAGGTTTTGAAGTGGCCTAGTCAAAGTCCGGACTTAAATCCAATTGAAATGCTGTGGCATGACCCTAAACAGGCTGTTCATGCTCGAAGACCCTCCAATATGGCTGAATTAAAACAATTCTGCAAAGAAGAGTGGGCCAAAATTCCTCTACAGCGATGTGAAAGACTCATTGCGAGTTATCGTAAACGCTTGATTGCAGTTGTTGCCAACAAGGGTGGCACAACTAGTTATTAGGTTTAGGGGGCAATTACTTTTTTACATAGGGTCAGAAATGTTTGGATTGTTTTTTTCCTCAATAAATAAAAACATCATTTAAAAACATTTTGCATTTACTCTGGTTTTCTTTGTGTAATATTACATTTGTTTGATGATCTGAATCATTTAAGAGTGACAAATATGCCAAAAAACAAAAAATTAGGAAGGGGACATATAATCTGGCTGTGACCCACTTAGGCAGCCCACATCAAACCCATCTGGGCCCCACATGACTGTGCTGGCTGGGCACGCACGCATTCCCTAAGTAATTTGGTAAGTATTCTACAGAAAAACAGGCAAGTATTGCACAGATAAACAACTGGGAGACAAGGGATAGAGGGAGAGAGAGAGAGAGAGAAAGAGACATACACCACAGAAGCTTCCAGTTCCTTCCATTATTAAGGTGGACACACACACACACGCCAACACACACAACCACACACACACGCCAACACTCACGCCAACACACACACCAACACGCCAACACACACACGCCAACACACACACACACGCCAACACACGCACGCCAACACACGCACGCCGGTGGGGCCTACATGGAACCCGCGGACAAAACTGGCTGTGACCCACTTAGGCAGCCCACATCAAACCCATCTGGGCCCCATATGACTGTGCTGGCTGGGCACGCACGCACGCACGCACGCACGCACGCACGCACATAATTTGGTAAGTATTCTATGGAAAAACAGGCAAGTATTGCACAGATAAACAACTGGGAGAGAGAAAGAGAGTTTATATGTAGTCTGGGTAATGAGTGTCAGGTGTGGGTGTAATTAACGATGGCCGGCGATAGGGAAAAAGGGGAAAAAAACGGGAGAGACAGGCAGGAACTGTGACACCTGGTCTGTATTGTCTTACGGCTCTACCACTCTTATGTTTTGACTTTATTTTTAACCACATTCAGTGGTCACTTAATTTTGCCAAAAAACTCATCATCCTGTTGCTGATCATCCTGATTTTTCCCCTTTATATTCCCCTCATGTGCTCTGTCTGGTGCCAGTTGTTAGGTAGCCTACTTTATGTTTTCACAGTCTATCCTGTTGAGACTTTGTTTTGTTTGGTGTGCTTTGTTCACATCAATTTTTTTCCTCTGTTTTCTCTTTTGTTACTTTGTTATTTATGTTAAATTTAGGTTTCCTCATTGCTTGTAGTTCTGTTTTATTTGTATTTTCAACCTCTTCCTGACACCTGCCTATATAGTCAGTGAAGCTTGCCTTAGCTGGAGTTTCTCTCTATTTCTTGTATCTTTGCTGTCATGCTTCCTCTGCCAAGATACTGCCGCACAATTGCTTTTGGCACTCCTTCTCCATCTACTGCCTACTTGGCTGATTCGGCTCCACCCTCAACTGCCCCTTTATTTGGTTATTGCTTCTTTGGGTGGATTGTTGCCTCAGACACCGCCAGTGGCTTGCCTACTTTTCGCAGTATGCCTGTGTTTTTTAGCATTCATAAGTCTTCATATAGCAGCAACATCATAAGGATTATATTGAATTACAAAATTACATTGCAACCAGACTGATTTCCATACTTTATGTATACCAAAGGTGACAAACTGCAGTCCTTCATTAATGTAATTTTTAAGACTTTTATTAGTTGGTTCAGGTGTATTTGTTTAGAGATGACAGGACACTGGCCCTCCAGGAATGGAGTTTGACAGCTGTGGTGTTTACAATGACTTGCAAAAAGCATAAAGCATTGCGCAATTGTGATTTAAAAAAAAGTCTGTTAACCCTGAGGTGAGGAAGGGACATGCAGGACATTCACTTTATTTTTTTATTTTTTTTCAGAGAACCTAAAGTGACACAAAAGGGCCATTATTGCACCACCCCCTACATGCGCCAATCACAGGTATGCCACATAATCCTTCCCCCCACTCTCTCTTTTGCCCCTCTACCTGCATCTACTAGATATTATGTGTTCTGTTTACTTTTTAGTACCGGTGCCTTGACCTATTTTTTGTAAGAAAAACAGGATATGCACATGTTAATACTGTACGTATGTGTGACCTTTCTGTCCATTATTCAACTGTTTTATCTCACATCCTCTTTGAAATTCTATAATGGATAAAAGATGTCTGTGGTCCTGGAGTAGGGTAAGTTTTGTTATGGATTCAGGCAGTATATTTTGTTGTTGAAAACTAATTTCCTTTGTCAATCATGGCCTGTGAAATTAAAAGTTTTTGATGCTTTTATGACTTCTTGCTATGTTGTTAAGACTTGACCTTTGGTTTAAAAGCTTTTTTGATGAGCTTTCCATTTCCATTTTTTATTTCTCTCTTAATCCCACTTGTGGTATAAAAGAGACATTAGAGTTCACAGTATGTTCTGGAAAGGAGATGCTGGAACATTGCATGATAAAATGTAGCTGTTGAGACAACTTGGATTAAGGAAACACAAGGATCTTTTCAGGAAAACTCTTTGACTAGTTTCACAGACCAGAGATGGGCATGTATTTCAAATACAAAATACTTAACCCTTAACATGCACAGGGCACGTGGGCGGGTTATCAATTTGGATGTCACCAGCAAGATGATCAGTATTTCCTTGAGTGCTTTCCTTGGCATGCTTATAATTGTGTGCTTTAAAAGTACTTTTGTTATGGAGCTGCAAATGAGGTTCTAATCACATGTTGTTGGTTTTTAAACTAACCTTCTAGAACTCATCTGTGCTGATCTGAGAAAGATGTTATAATGAATTTATAATATGATGTAATAGTATTTTAAAATCTAGAAAGACTTGTGAAAACATGATGCATTAAAACTACAGCTAAGTTTAGACACACACAGACATAAAGAATCAGTGTATGAATCTCAACAATGGTGACAATCAACAACCGAAAACTTCATGCTGCAATGCATGCTGGGATTCATAAATGAGTTTTGTACTATGATGTTAACCAGCATGCATTGCAGCATAAAGTTTTCCGTTGTCGATTGTCACCATTGTTGAGATTCATACACTGATTCTTGATATAATGGCACAGAAGTTTTGATTCTAAACTCTGCTGTAGTTTAAATTTGCTGCTTGTTTTCTAAATTGTTGAACATCAAAATACAATTAAACTTCCTGACATTTTGTTTCTTTTAGTATCAATCCAGACGAGATCAGTTTGTCACACTACCAAATAAAAGCCAACACTACTTGACTTGAATCACTATAACACAAGTACTTTAAAAGCACACAGTTACAATGCAACAAAAATCGAACTCTTAAGAGTCAAAAGCCCAACTCAAGGAAACACTGATCATCATGATGGTGAGTTTCAACTAAATTACTTTCAACAAAACAAAAATTAAGTGTTAACCCACCCACGGGCCCTGTGCATGTTAAGGGTTAAGTATTTTGTATTTGAAATACATGCCCATCTCTGTCACAGATAATAATACTTACCCTTTTTATTACATATCTTTTATAAAATCTACTATTATCTCTCCTCTGCATGAAATATATCTCAGCATTAGTGTGGGACTATTTTTACTGTCCAATGGCCAGGCTTCCAGATTCGAATGCTCCAGTCATTCCCAAGACAGAAAATTAAGTCTTTTTCTCAAAAGACATTTTACTCAAATGTGTTTTGTTTTGAATTTAAAATTCAGTCATCATTTATTCACCCTCAAAACCTGTGTATGAGTCTTTCTTCTGAAGAACACAAAATAAGATATTTACAAAATTCTACACAGTCATTAGAAACTAGTTCAGCTCAGAATTTGTGTAGGTCTAGGTGCTGACATCAGTACAGTTTATATCCCAGCTGGTTGTTAGACATGTGCTTGTGTGTCAATCCATAGATCCTGATCAAACAGGAGCAAAGTTAATACCCAGGAAAATTCTAGATCAGATTTCACTGGTCTCGACTGAGGTTGTTTTGATGCTCATATAATATAATATTTAGGATCCTTCAGAAATGAAATACTTGACCACATATCTTTTAGTCAGGCTTGCAGAAGTGAAACGAAACATATTAATTTAAGGCATCTCGCACACATCACACACACACACTGTCAGATTAAGAATAATGGGGTTACTGTCTATGATGACGACATATTCCTTGCCATGACCAGGCATGTGACTTTATACAGATTGCTGCCCTTAAGTGTGTATACTTTGCAATTATCAGTCATGGATAATATTACTACTGGAATAGTATGTTTCATTGTTTAAAAGCATCCTGCATTCATTCAAGATTAATGCTCATTTGGAATCAGCTTCCTCAAAAGTAAAACCTGATTGCAATGGACAAAAAATATTATCTTTTTTATATTAAAAAGTACTTTACACAGACAGATGAGGTCTAGTCTGTGTAGTTATTTTTAACACATTTAAATCATAAAGGTCAAATGTTCTATGGGCTTCTGACCTTCCTCTAAAGTTTGCTGGACTTGTTGCATAACAAATGTGGCATGAGCACGGCAACATGTTACTTTAGGAACATTTGTATTGATTAATGCTGTGGGCTGTAAACTCTGAAGGCAAAATTGTTTCAAGGCATCA
This sequence comes from Oreonectes daqikongensis, assembly GCA_026939265.1. Taxonomy (NCBI): domain Eukaryota; kingdom Metazoa; phylum Chordata; class Actinopteri; order Cypriniformes; family Nemacheilidae; genus Oreonectes; species Oreonectes daqikongensis. The sequence continues at coordinate 2,179,288 of JAOTQM010000118.1, read as the reverse complement.
CGAACCAGAGCAGCCCTGTCATTGGTACACGATACAGGCGTGTGTTGATTCGGTAAAAAAATGCTGAACTCCACTGAACTCCACCAACTTTTTCTGTTTGCGTTCCGATGCCTTCTGTAACAGTCACAACAGTGACATGAGGAGTTAAGGTAAAACATGGGCCTCGAACGGGCTTTACGTCACCACTGAGATTGTAAATATTATGCTTATCTTTTTGTCATATGGCCTTGTGGGTGCCTTTTTCTAAATATTAACCTACAGAGCCAACCACAACAAGTTATTCACATGTCTTTTAAATAAATCATTTTAGCCTGACTCGCCAATGATGAACCATACAGCCCTGTAGATATCAAGTGCTATATTTTATGTATTTGGTGGACAACTGGATGATTTAATGTGCTTCTGCAGACAAAAGTAATTTGACTGTATCAAGAAAGAAGTTTATTCAAGTGTGCACAAGTTTACTACTTTAAAACTAAAATAAAAAATTGAGTTATTCACATATTCTTATTCTGTGTATTTACATTACATGAGCGCAGATAGGCTACCTTATAAATCCAGGGTGATTTCTGCCTGTGTACAGTGACAACAATTTAGCCTGTGATATATTCAGAGCTTTAATTTAAATCCGCAATATAAAATGTATAGCTATTCTAAAGTTAAAGATTAACTTAACTGTGCTTCAGTTCAGGCAAACTTGACGCCTAATGTCTCTATCATTGTGAATATATTTGGCTGTATATTAAAAGAAACAACATAATAATGTTTGGATTGGAGGACACGTGGTCACGCGCGCTTGTGTTGTTCGACCATAAATAACCATACTGTCAATGTAATTGGTGAAAACTATTTCCACGTTGTCTGGTGTCCACTCGTGACAGCTGTTACGCGAGTTGTGAGATTTGGATACACACCCACATCCCAAAATTGGCTGTGGGCTTTTGCGTCAGGGGGTGTATCCACTGTACAAAATTGCGTCTTATGACGGGGAGGAGCGGAGGAAACAGAACATCTATAAAAGTACCGGCGACGTGGGCAAACGATTAATCATTTTTAAGCGTCTGTAACACGAGTCATTTAAATCGAGGTTTTGTATTTATTTCGTTTCATTGTGTTATCGTTATCAGCACGTACTTCGAGATTGTCATCTCTCTAGAGATTTCTATTGCTTGTTTGTAAAGGATCGTACAAGCGATTTTAAACATGTTTCCTGAGAGCGACTCTGGGTAAACTTTTCTCTCTATGTTTGATTATTTTCCTGTTGTTTTAGTGTGCAAATAGTATGATTTTTGTTTTAGAGGTTGACTACATTTTACCCGTTCCATGACGTAGAATGGGGGGCGTAGTTGGGTTAGGCAGTTTTTCAATTATTTTGTCGTCTATTCGTTCACGGTAACGTTTAGTTAAACCCGTTAAACGTAGTCGGCAACACGTGGTGAAGCCTCGGTGGCGAGCGCTGGCATGTCTCGAGCAGCTGGCACTCTCGCACGTTTAGTTATGTTATTTAATCGAGCAAAACATGAAGGTTATTACATTTACACTTATTTATTCATTTGCACAGGGTTTGACATGTATTACCAGCGCACGACAGGTAGCCTACAGTGCTGAATGTAAATTATTGTAGGCTGTTTACCGAAATACAGTGCTTTTTATTGGATATTTAAGTCAGACTGATAGCTTATAAATGTCACATGTCATGGTTTACAAATATGTTACGCATACCTTTGTATATCAAAATATCTGACACAATAACTCTATCAAAACCAGTACTTTTTTTGTAACTGAAGTAGGCTAATAACTTTGATATAATTACATAGGAAATGGTCAAAATACTTACATGACATGCATTCATGTTAACAAATGACGCAATATCTTTCTTTTTTCATTTTCTTTGTTTAGTAACAGTCTTGCCTTTTTTCTTGTCTTGACAGGTATAACTATGAGGAGTGCCAGGCAACCGCTGACTGGCTTCTGTCGCAGACTGCAGTACGCCCTCTGGTGGGCATAGTTTGCGGCTCTGGTTTGGGTGGACTGGCTGATGTGCTGAAGGACCAGGTGGCCTTCAAATACAGTGACATCCCAAATTTTCCACAGAGTACAGGTATGTGTTTCGGTCATGTTAAATGTATGATATTGTACACTAGCAGTCAAAAGTTTTAGGACACTTACTCACTTATCTGTTCATATTTTTTCCTAATTTTAGAATAATAATAAACTCATCAAAATTATGAAATAAAACAATTATGTTGTAATTAAGAAAAAGAAATTCAAACATGTTATATTTTATCATCTTCAGCGCAGTCATCTTTCGACTAGAATTTGCAGAAATGTTTTTGACATTTTATCAAGCAGCTTCTTGAGGTTTCACCCTGAGATGCTTTTTAAACAATATTAAAGTTTCTATTAATAAAATAGAAATTAATAATTTGTTTCTATTCTGTGCTCTTATTGGCTGTTCTTTCTTAACTATTCAGTCAAAGTTATCCATTTAAAAAACATTTTTATTAAATACAATTTTTATTTTATTTTAATAATGACAAAAATTTCAAAGGTTTTTGAACACTAGTGTATACCTTATTTTTACATATGCATGAGGTACCTGCTTTGTAGTGAACGTGTTTTAATGTTTGTTTCATTTGTTTCAATGTTGCAGTGCACGGCCACGCGGGTCGGCTGGTGTTTGGGACTTTAAAGGGGAGGCCGTGTGTCTGCATGCAGGGAAGGTTTCATCTCTATGAGGGATATCCAATCCAGAAGGTACCCTAGAAACAAGCACAAGTCCTTTAGTGTTGTATTTGAGACATCAAACGTTCTCTAGACCGTAAAATACCTCTTAACTAGGAGCTAACCAAATAAGTACAGCCATCTTGGTCTATACACAAAACAGTCTGTGTGTCAGAATTTTTTTTTCAACGTTTCAAAGACTTCAAAGAAATTGATTTAATGCCGTGCATATGTCCTGTGCAGTGTTAAATGCTTCTTTATGTACAAGTGTCTGAAACGAAGAGTGTTTTTCCTGATTTTGTTTCAGATCACTATGCCTATGCGAATATTTAAACTGCTGGGTGTGGAGACCGTGATTCTTACCAACGCCGCTGGAGGACTGAATCAGGACTATAAAGTGGGAGACATCATGATCATCAAAGACCATCTCAACATGCCAGGATTTGCTGGAAACAACCCTCTGGCAGGACCCAATGACGACAAGCAAGTTTTTATTATTTAAGCTCCACGTGTAACCCCGTAATAACCAGAAATTCCTTGCATGTTTCTATTGTACCTTGCATGTTAGGTCAACCTCTTTAACAACATTTTCACGTAGGTTCGGCGTACGTTTTCCCTGCATGTCTGATGCATATGATCGGGAGCTTCAGCAGATGGCGATGGACGTGGGTTCAGAGCTTGGTTACAGTGACTTTCTGAAAGAGGGTGTGTATTGTGTTCTTGGCGGACCTTCGTTTGAGACTATTGCGGAGTGCCGCATGCTGCACAAGCTGGGAGCTGATGCTGTCGGTAAGATTTGACCCTTTCCCTTTAAAGATTCGAGCTTTAGTCATGATCGCTGTCACTATAGCGTTTATTTCTAGCGTGTGTGTGTTTTATAAGCACAAACAGTCGTAATAATCAGACCGTGTGTTTTTCAGGTATGAGCACCGTGCACGAGGTGATCGTGGCACGCCACTGCGGAATGCGAGTCTTCGCTCTGTCTTTAATAACTAACAAGGCAGTGATGGACTATGACAGCGAGGAAAAAGCTAATCATGAGGAAGTTTTGCATACTGGCAAACAGAGGGCAGAGCAACTCGAGAGGCTGGTGTCCACTATAGTCACCCGGCTAGAGCACAACAACAATTACGCCTAAGACTATCCTCAGTTCATATCCAGCATCAACCACGAATGCCGATTCAACAGTGAATGATCACAAACTGTTAAACTGTATGTTTGTTTCACTTATTTATAAGATTTGTTACTTTTCTTTATAGTATATCTGAAATCATGGCCTTATTTGTATGAAACTGGTCAGCAACAAGGTGCTTATGTTGTTTCATCAGGATAATAACTAAATTAAATTTTACATTCCACAGAATGCATAAAACTGTAAATGTATTATATTAACTTAACGCTTAGTATTCATGTTACTTTGTCTTCATTTAAAATTGGTTTGGATTATTTGTAAAATGTTGATTGCTTTATGGTGTTTCTATGTACATGAAATGTCTTTCATATGCATTTTTTTTACTATTCATCATGCATTCATTGTATCTAAAATTGGTTATTTATAATATATGTGTCATGTATTCCTTTAGAGTGGGATGGTGAGTTTTATATATGCTTATGTATGCTTTCCTGTCGCTCTGTGGTTAGAGCATGGCACTAGCAATGCCAAGGTCATGGGTTTGATTCCGGGGGATTGCACATATCCAGAAACAAATGTATAGTATAATGCAATGTAAGTCGCTTTGGATAAAGCGTATGCCAAATGTGTTAATGTAAAATGTATGGAGAATCACAAACATAAGCAATTTAACATCACGCTGATAAGTAAATCTCATGAAAAATGTATGTTGAAACAAGCATATTACTCATGCTTAATGTGAAAGTTGTCATACTTGTTACGTGTATCGTTAAAGTATTTGTGGTACTGAATTTGATTTTAATAAAAATAAAGACACAGTCCAAAAAATGTTATGGTCTTTCAAGCATAATTTGTCATTTGCAAAAATACATTTTTATTAGCACATACACACTGTCACTCAAAAGTTTACACACCCCTTGCAGAATCTGGAAAAAGCTTAAAATTTGGGAAAATAAGAGGAGAATGAGGTTTATTTTTAATTTAGTCCTACTCTGAGCAAGTTATTTCACAAAAGAAATGTTAACAAAGTTCACACCAAAGAATAATCACCCAGTGCAAAAGTTTACCTGATTCTTAATACTGTATGATGTTACCTGTTACCTGTTGTTTAAGGATTTTTTGTGTGCTCCGAGTCATTAAACTGTCCACTGATTTTCAGAAAAATCATCCTGGTCCTCCAGAATCTTTGCTTTTTCAGCATTTCTGGATATTTGACTCATGTCCAGCAGTAATTCTATGATGTTGAGATTCATGTTTGAGATTGATGTTGTGATTTATCTATTTATCCATATTGTCTACATACCAAAAAATTATATTTTACTAAACATCAGTTGGGAGAGATTACATCACATAATCGCCACATTTAACAGGCAGAGGACATTTCTGTGGAATTTAAGTGCAACTTTCCCATTCTATAGGTCACACTGAATGTATGTATGATTTCAAAAACATGAAACAACATGTACAGAAACTTTATGTTGTACTCTGTATGAATAACATAATCCTTTCAAGGTAAAACGAACACACGTGTTGCATCAGGCAAACCTTGTACCACTTAGATTTAAGAAACCATTTTTATTATATACAAGATTTTGTCAAAATTTTTGTTCTGAAGGAACATCTGGCAAATAACTTCTCACTTCATGATAACTAAATTGGTGTTCATAAAATTCCAGATAAGAATCAACATCATGCCAAAAAATCAGACTTAAATATTTTTTACATTCCAAATATTAAATGTGTTTATAAAATATGTTGAGATCACATGACATATTCTGATAGATTGGATTACATGTAGCTGTGTGACATTCTTAAACAAATATGTTTATACACACAAAAAAACAACAACAATGCAATGACATACAAATGTTGTACTGAAAAGATCGGGTAACTGCAACTAGACTGTAAATGTTACCGCCTGTATGGGACCCCCGTGGCCATGGGGACCCTAGCACCTGCTTGTATCGCTTATTACCGGCACTGCGCACTGTATACATTACATAAGTATCACCCAGACATTTCTTACATAGCTTACAATCTTTAGTCAATTTCGAAAGACACAAATGGATATGGCATCCTTAATACAACCAACTTGTTTACTACAGTAACTGTTGCCTAATGCAAAACTGTATAAATAAAATCATAATTTTCCATTTTAGACATAACACTGAAAACAGTAACATATGTTTTAACTCATCAGATCACATAAAGTGCTACATGACATCAGAAACATTGGTAAAAATATGATCAATCCATCAAGTCAATGATATAAAGTCATTGCAGAGGTATGTAGCGTCAAGGCTGATAATTCTTTAGCTGGTTCATAAAGCCTGGGTTTGGCTGGATGTATGGTCTGGCAGATTTTACAGTGCCAAACGCCTCTTCAAATGACATCTTGTCCTGGGACATGAGGAAACCGATGACAACAGAAGCAGAGCGAGAAACGCCGGCATTACAGTGCACCAACACCACTCCACCCTGACACAAATGGTGGAAAGAAATGTTAGAGATGCACCCCTTTATTTACTTTTATACTATATCTACATACAGACCTGCTGAGAGGCTTCCTTTATGAACTCAAAACATTGAGGGAAATAGGAGGTGATGTCTGTCTCTGGAAGATCTAACATGGTGACTGTGTTATATGTGAAGAGTTCTGGGAACGCATTATCAACCCCATAGGCCACATTCAGCACATGAGTTACCTAAAATATAACATTTTATTCGTTTTTATAAGTCAGATCCACGAGGCTGAGAAGACAACTAAATAGGCTATATCAATTACCTTACATTGTTTCAATGTATCCATGTCATGAGCAGCATCCTGTGATGCTACAGTTGGGAGAAAAGTGTAGTTTTATTATTATTATTGGACAAAATGACATGATAAAGGATCATTATGTTAAACTCAGATACTCGTCACGTCACTGAGTAAACTCACAGAGTAAAAGGAAGGGTCTGATGGTACCAACTTGCAGGTCCAGGCTCAGATCCTGCACGAACCCGCACGCCTCGTCGCCGTCATGTTCTGATTCAGCCGCGACCTGAAAGTCCTCACCGCTCCGCGTCTCTATCAGTTTCCTCCCGGTCACCGTCGTCACACGGGTGCTCTGTTTCCTCAAATGACCTTTAGAGAATCCCTCTATCTCCTGCGCCAGAGATTTCATCTTGTATTTATGACAACTTCCCGATATTCTTCTTGATCGCTGTGCGGAACTAAAGAAAGAGGCTCCTGAAGTGGGGAATGTTAAATTTGGTGCGCTTTAAAAAATAAAAGTCCCTGCATGTCATTTTTTTTATATAAAATTTATATTAAAGGGTTTTCTTTATTATTTAGATATCTGTCTAAATATTTTCCAATAAAATTCTCTTTATAAACATGTCCGTGGGTCCCGAGCATGAGTAAATTATGACAGAATTTGCATTTTTGGGTGAACTTTAAGAATAAAAAAAATGTAAATACCACATTAAGAAACTAACCAAGCCCATTTTGATTTCTTACAGCACATCAGTTAGTTGGACATTTTAAGTTAAAGATTATCCCATGGCATGCCGATAAAACTATTGGCAGTGACATTAAATAAATCTCCCAACCCTAAAAGTCAAATAGGTTCCTATTTGAAAAAGGTTTATTGAAAACCCACAATAACTGAATCAAATAAAACGTCAGACAAATCATTTCCTCCACCTTTTTTATTCCCTAATCTTCCTTTTGCACATATTGATTCAGTTCAACACATTCTGTAAGTTTCAAGTACACACATAAAACATGCAGTAAGCTTTTTTGCAAGTTCTGTTTATGTTGCATAGAAAGTGCCGCAGAAATGACTTATGACTACTGTAAATGATTTCACCTTTAACAGTGCAACATTCATAGAAAAATAAATTGTATAATGAGCATTGTCACTTCAAAAATTAAATGAAATTGGCAATAAGTAGCTGGTCGGGTTGGCACAGAAAACGTGCCACGAGTTTTGTTTGGCATCTAAAGAAGCATGGCAAAAACAGATCTGTCTATTTTGACAGTTTTATTAAAGTTCTGTTTATTTTTTCTTGGTTCATGATTGAAAAATGACCTTTCAGGCATTAGCATGTAAACAGCATTTTTTTGGCATAGTAAATACAAGTGTAAAAATGAAGATGCTCTTTGGAGGTGAGCCCAATCAGAGACAAAGATGCAGGCACTGGGCAATAGTCTACGTCCATTTCAGGCAAACATGGTCAAAGAGATCCACTGTAAGACCAGAGAGAAAAACAAGATGTTTAGACCTGAAACACTCAAACATAGACATGCAAATACAGATTTGCGATGTTAAATAACATAGCATGCGTTCTTGCTAACCATAACCATTACTTAAATGTAATATTGGTTCTGTTATGTTTATTAAATTATACTTGCATATAAATACTGACAATATTTACTACTGACTCTTAAATGTTTTCTGCTGTCTTTTCTATTACAGCTCAGGTTAGTCGCTACTGAAAGGACATTCTAATGTTGCTGTCAGGTTTAGTGTTCATGCACATGTGAAGAGTTAAACGCTAACTTCTAACTTCAAAAAAATCTTTGGATCCCCTCTTAACTTCCAAGGAGTGTCAGTAAAACAGAAGAAATGTTTATATATGTAAACTGAAGTAAAACCTGAAAGAATGTGAGTGACATGATTCCATCACCGTCGGTGTCCATAGTCTTGAAGGTCTCTGCAAAAATTCAACTTTGTTTGAATTCAATCCATGTAATAATAAGCACATAAAGTAACCTGCAATTGTATGTTTCACATAAAGATGGAATGTAGGCAAAAGCTTTACAAACTGGTAGTTGAAAGGTGGTAATTATATGCACAAAATTGCAGTAATCAGTCAAAAATGTATGGCCATAAAAAAGCAGCTTACTGAACATGGTCTCTAATCGCACTAAACAGGTGACGAAGTTGTCGAAATCCACAGTGAGGTCTTCTTCTGTGTAGCGAATAATAATCAGTTGGAACAGATGATTGTTCAGCTTAAAACCTGCAAAAAGGAATAGAAAATTACAACAACAAAAAAACAGACCGGCACAGTGCAAATTGCGATACAATGGCAGAAGCGTCCTTTACAACAGATATTCAACAATTATTACACGGCTCGTTGGAATGCTTGATTCTGATTGGCCAGTCGCGACATTTGCAGGTTCGTTCTTTTCAAATAATAACCGCTGCAAACTAATAACGCATGCTACTTGTATGTTTAATATCCCTCCGCTCCAACAAAGATTACCGTCTGGCGCCATTTTGTGACTATAACACTGAACAACCACAATTTGCAATGGATGATTTCGACATTAATTTCAACATGTACGATAAAAACAAGACGCTTTAACAGTGGATATATTCGTACGAATCGAATGAGTCCCTAAATAAGATGAAAAAACTAAAACTGAACAGTCTATATTTGCTTATGTTTCATATGTAGCGCTTACAAATGGCTGTACTACATTTGTTAGGAATGTTAATAGTTGCTTGGAACTATCTTTTCGCGGAAGGTTTGCACTTTCAAATTAAAACATTAATAAGCTAATAAAATGTTTTAAATTCATATTTTATGTCCAGTATTTTCCTCATTTGGCAAGTAGCCATATGATAAGCAGGATAATGCACAGGCAGCGGTAGTTATCGCAGAAATAAGCCCCTTCAGTGTGATACAACACTGATCACACTGTCGGGACTTCTTTCTGCGATAACTACCGGCTGCCTGTATATTATCCCTTACAATAATGAGACTTCAAACATGCAGACCTGAAGAGTGTGTTTCCAAAAATACATCAACACATAGACTTTCCAACACGAGGTAACAACACTCTAGACTTTGTTTACACCACTAAGAGAGGATCTTACAAAGCCCTCCCCCATCTTGGCGCCTCAGACCACATCACTGTCATGCTAATGCCTGCATACAGACCACTTGTTAAAGTCACCAAACCAGTTTGCAAACAGATACAAGTGTGGCCAGGAGGCTCATCAGAGGTACTTCAAGACTGCTTTGACACCACCGACTGGAATATGTTCAAGCAGTCTGCCACATACAACAACACCACAGACCTCCAGGAGTGCACAGAGACTGTCACTGCCTACATTAACAAGTGAATTGATGATGTAACTACTACAAAGACCATCACTGTGCAGGCCAACCAGAAACCGTGGATGACGGGGGAGGTCTACCATCTCCTTAAGGCTCGGAACGCTGCCTTTAGAGCAGGAGAGGAGGTGAACCTGAAGACAACTAGGGCCAATCTATCCCGCGGCATCAGAGAGGCAAAGAGACAGTACTCCAGGAGGATATCCCATCGTTTCAGCGACAGCAGAGACACGCGGAGCCTGTGGCGGGGGATTCAGACCATCACGAACTACAAGCCCCCACCACAGACCTGTGACAACAACATCCCCTGCTAAATGAGCTGAACGCCTTCTTCGCTCGCTTTGAGGCACAAAACGACACCACTGCACAGAAGACTCCACCACCTCCTGGCAACCAGGTGATGATGCTGTCCCCAGACAGCGTGAGGAGATCCCTCAGCAGGATCAATTCACGAAAAGCTCTGGGTCCTGACAACATTCCTGGGCGTGTGCTGAGAGACTGTGGAGCAGAACTCACTGATGTCTTCTGGCTGGCTGTTGTCCCCACATGCTTCAAAGCCACCACCATCATCCCAGTTCCAAAGAAGTCATCTCCATCCTGCTTCAACGACTACCGTCCAGTTGCACTTACTCCTATCCTCATGAAGTGCTTTGAACGGCTGGTCATGCACAACATCAAGTCTGTCCTCCCCCCCTCTCTGGACCCCTTCCAGTTTGCATATCGGCCCAAGCGCTCGACCGATGATGCCATCGCCACTACCCTCCATGCTGCACTCACTCATCTGGACAAAAAAGACTCTTACGTCAGAATGCTGTTCATAGACTTTAGTTCAGCATTCAACACAATCATCCCTCAACAGCTCACTCACAAACTGTTCCAGCTGGGTTTAAACACTTCACTGTGCAATTGGCTGTTGGACTTTTTGACTGGGAGACCTCAGGCAGTACGGGTTGGCAGTAACACATCCAGCACTATCACACTGAACACGGGGGCCTCCCAAGGATGTGTACTTAGCCCCCTCCTCTACACCCTGTTGACCCACGACTGCGCACCATCACACGACTCCAACCTCTTCATCAAATTTGCGGACGACACGACTGTGGTGGGTCTCATTAGCAACAGAGATGAGACAAACTACAGGAGTGAGGTGAGCCACTTGGCCAAGTGGTGCAGTGACAACAATTTCTCTCTAAACGTGGAGAAGACAAAGGAGATTGTTGTCGACTTCAGGAGAGCGCACACTCAGCATGCTCCTCTGACTGTCAATGGTGCGACTGTGGAGAGAGTGAGCAGCACCAAGTTCCTGGGTGTGCACATCACTGAGGACCTCTCCTGGACCAACAATACCACACCACTGGCCAAGAAAGCACAACAGCGTCTTTACTTTCTCTGCAAACTGCGAAGAGCCAGAGCCCCAACCCCCATCATGTACCTTCTACAAAGGCACCATCGAGAGCATCCTGACTAGCTGCATCACTGTGTGGTATGGCGCCTGCAACGCGCCCTGCCGCAAGACCCTCCAACGCATAGTGAGAGCAGCTGAGAAGATCACTGGTGTCTCCCTCCCCTCCCTCCAGGACATTTATGGAACCCGTCTCACCCGCAGAGCCCTCTGCATTGCAGGTGATCCCACCCATCCATCACACAGCTTCATTAGTCTGCTGCCATCAGGGAGGAGACTGCGGAGTCTCAAGGCCAGGACCAGTAGACTGAAGGAGAGCTTCATACACCAGGCAGTCAGGAAGCTAAACTCCCTTCCGACCCTGCCTTCCCTCCCCTCCCTTGCCACACGCACCTCTAATCACTGAACCATATCCACCCCTTCCCACATCAAACTCTGTCCAGCACTTGTCACTTACGGAACATTGTACTGCTCACTACCTCGTCAGTATTGGTCCGAGCCTCTTTAACTACCTCTTAGTCAACAAACAAAGCCTGCTTTCTTTGACACTTTACCAGACCAATAAGCTCTGCATCTTGCACTACATCACATCTACATTGTTGTTTATTTCAATTGCACTGTTGTTTATCTCATCTGCACTGTTTATCTCATCTGCACTGTTGTTCATTTCACTGGTTTGCACATTTATCTCGTTATATTTCCATGCTTGTAAAGTTGTATTGTGTATATATAGAACTGTATTTATCTGTATTTTTGATATATTTTTTGATATATGTTTATTCTGTGTTATCTGTATGCACTTAGGGTCTGAGAGTAACGCAATTTCAATCCTCCATTTGTATGTACTGTACTTGTGGCAGAATTGACAATAAAGCTGACTTTGACTTTGATAAACAAGCTAAATATATATATATTTAGCACAAAAGGATCTTATGTAATCTTCACAGAAACAACAAGGATTTGCATTGTCAATATTAGTATCCAATTTGACAAACTAATAAATAACAACCAAAAACAACCAATTCAGGTCTTGTACCTGCTGATTCCAGAGCTTTTCGCATCTCATAAGAGCTCATAGTTCCAGATTTATCAAGATCATGATCTCTGAAGATGGTCTGTAAACAAGAGAAAAAAGTTGGTGAGTGGACAGTTCAGTGATACTTGGTTGCATTTAAGTTCAAGGTGTTTTATAAGAAAAAAATGATGTTGTGATTTATTTTTTCTGTCCATTATCCACCAAATATGACTCCTTTAAAACATCAATAATGGCAGCATTATCTTACCAGGTAACGTTTAATCTTTTCCCACAATACATGAAACTCGGTGAGTCCGAGCTTCCCGCTGCCATCCGTCTGGGAAGACGTCAAGGGGTTAACAAGATAAAGATGAAGTATTTGACCAGTAATGTCCCGCTCCATAAAACAGATTTTTAAGCCACAGACATGACTGGTGTTACTGTCTCATGTGAGTGCAAATGATTGCCAAACAGACCAAAACCGATAAGAAGCAGACTGATAGTAGGGCAAAACAGAAAGTGTGAAAAGGATACATCCATGAGGCTGATCATGCTACGACAGGCCTCCTTACTAAAACCGTCCGTCTTCAGATCTTTATCTGTGAATACAGACACAAAAAAGAGCTGTCAGACAGATGACTGGTTAAACTCCTCATTGTTTAAGGCTAAAAGGATTATGAAAGACATTTGCTCTGGCCTAGTTGGCTATCTGCCTAAATTATTTTCCACTATTCCAAGTTAGAACATAATGTTGCCAAATCTGGCATTGCACATATAAACCTGCATGTCCACCAAAGTGTTCTTAAGCAACTGAAAACACCAAATGCTCTGAATAAATGCTTGACTGTGATTTTTCACCCAATATGCTTTGGTTGCTGTGATACAGAATATTCCTGAAACATTGCGGTTCTACTATCTGACTTTGCAGGCAGTTTGTATACTTCATGACAGCTCACTAGGGTTTAAAACAATCTCGTAATCGAAGACAAGACTCACGTTTGCTGATAATTCTGTTCATTATGGTTTGCAGCTCAGTAACACTGATTTCCATGTCCTGCCAATCACAGACAAACATTTGATGTTGTACAATGCTTCACAATATACCACCACTGCAGATCAGAGTTGTAATATTGTCTCTCACCGCTCCAGCCAACTGTCTGAAGAGATTCTTAAAGCCAGCATCAATTTGACTCTCATCCAGACGTTGCTAGACAGAAAGGAAATGACAGTGGGAATAGTTAACTCCTATTTATGTATAAATATTTTCACATTTTTATGCAGAAATGTATATAGTCACCTCATCGGGAATGTTAGCTGTGACCTTATCATCCATTTCTCTGAAGAACGCAGAAAAAAATGAAATCAATAAGTTGTGGTTTTATAGTCCCAAAATCATTTTAGATTTGTCATGACTTGGCTTTTGCACAAAAGACAAGCTGAACATTTTTTATAATAAAGTGAAATGGTATCAGTCACTTACTCGGAGTTGACGGGTTTCTCTGAGAATACTCGGAGGACGAAGTCGGCCTCTTTGTTGGGCTCGAAAGTGGACGGGACGATGATGTACTCGCCCGCCGGCAGTCGTAAACGAGAGCTCACCTCTCTCAGGTTTATGAAGAGTTCAGAGCGGGCGCTGGACGCTTGACTGAGGAAAAAATCTCGCTTCAGGTGCACACCTGAATTACCCACAAACTGAAGAGAAAGAGAGAGAGCATGAAATATGGGTCTGTTACTTTTTTTATGTAATTCTCCCACTTCCACATATTGACATCATTACAGATCAATTATTTATCTCTTACGCCATTCTATTCCATTTCAGATGATTTAAATAATTTCAGTATTTTTAAAGTCCCACCAGCTTTATTATACCTCTCTTGGAACCTGCGAAAAATAAAGTAAAAAATAAAATTAGAAAATATAAAAACACGCTTTTAAACAGAAATGGACAGCCATTTATATAGTCTCTCTGACCTCATAAATGGCAAATCCGATGGTCTCCATGTCTTGTCCTTCTTTTCGCTTCTTCCTGCGATCTTTCTGCATCAGCGCCACCAGGAAGCTGCACTCTGATTGGCCGGGTGAATCAGGATGCTGTAGGGCCAACTTAAACTGAGGGTTGATCCAGAACGTGCCTGTTTAGGGGAAGAACAGAGTTAAAGACTTTATTAACATGTTGACGGTGACCCACTGATTTACTACGCATACGCACACATCATACCTGGGAAGTTCCTGCAACCGCCGGCCGTGCTGCCCCTCCTCCACTCCCCGTGGTAGTGCGACGTGCTCCATTTCTTCACCTGACTGGCCTGTAGAGCATCTGCTGTCAAATTACAGATCTCCAACCGGGTGAACTCCCGCAGGAAGTCACTAAATGACATCCTGAGGAAAAAAGAAAGGGTTTTAGGTTGAAACCTGAAGTTAGTTTAGATTTGGTTTGCATACTAATCTTTGTGGCTGTAGTGTTTTGTAAATGTAAAAGTAAAATCCAAACTTTGCTAAAGGACTTCTGTAAGGGCACTTTGTAAAGGAAGTTTACTTTTGTTTGGAACGTCCATACAAAAAAAAAAAGTTTAAAAAAATGGCGTCTCCTTCTCTGAGTGCCCTTTAAGGACGCAAAAACACGGTCTAAAATTCGCCAAATATATGTGTGTGTGTGTGTGTGTGTATTACTATTTTTGTTAATTGAAAATAATTTGAAATTCAGTCAAAATATTAAAAAATGTAACTAAACAAATATTAGAAATGTTGTCTAACAGGCAATCAAATTATTAACTAAAAATAAGTAATAAAACTGAAACATTCAACATTTTACTTTTAAAACAATATAAAAAGAAACAAATAATAACATGACAAATATTACTAAAATTACAAAATTGCACATAGTAAAATATATAAATTAAACTAAAATGAAAAAAAGTGAAAAAGCAAACACCATACCTTTCCTCAACAAGCCACCTGAATTAAATTATGATTCAAATACTGTGCCAAAGCTTACCATTTAGGTTTAAGGGTTTGTTCAATTTATACAGTTTGTAAGGTCCTATTGGGCTGTGGTCACATTTTTTACTCACCAGAACTCTCCATCCTCACTGCGGTTCTGTAATCTGCCTCTAACAGAGTTGTCCACATTGTCCCATTCTCGAGAGCTGAGAGATACACATGCGAGTTCTGTTATCAGAGCAGTGATGCATCACATAGAATACAGTACGATTGTAGCATCTATCACCATCTGTGTGTGTGTGTTCATCTCACTTGTCGCTCCAGGCTCCTGTCCACTCCACTTCACCCCAGGGGTTTCTGATACGCACCAGTTTAGTCTTGTTTCCCCTGTAGAGCACCTGAAACACATCACCTTATTGTTTTTTTTCAAATCGTGTTTCTCTTTTTTTGATTTTTTTTGGCACTGATAAGTCACATTCAAACCATGAGTGTGAGTTAGGAAATAAATAAAGGTAAAGTCTGAATTAATATAGGCATCAAAAGCATTACAAGATATTTCAGGCTAAACTAAATTTTGAAACTACACACTTAAATACTGCATTCTAGTAAGTTACTTGTGTAGACAAACATTACACCACAATTAGAATGCGCTGATATTTAAAAGCAGCATTGCATCACATTTAAAGGCATCTCGATCTGCACGTTTACGTAGTTTCTAAATGCTAACTATCGAGAATAGGTGGTTTGTGAATTGAGAAGCAGTCTTTGTATGTTTCTTGTTAAAGTCTCACCTCCTCCACTCCTGTCACAGAGTAAGCGTGACCTTTGACCAGCTTCTTGAAGGTCACTGCCTCCATGTCAAACTTACTGGTGATCTTGAGAACATAAAGAAGTGTAACAATATCACACACTGACCATGCTCACGAACACAAGATGTAAAATCTATTACAACAAACAGTATACATTATTCTATTTCTGATTATAAAATGCTCAAATTACTATATAGAGAATTATCTTGTTTGTTTTCATACTTCGATCTGGGTGAACATTTCTGCATATTTACTCAATTAAAACACAGACTGGAGACATATAACAAGCATTTGACCTGGTTTAGAAACTGCTTTCTATGAAATGTTGCAGATGAAATATAGTCTGGCTGTCTTAAAGGGACAGTCTATCCAAAAATTATTTGTCATTCCAAACCTGTCTGACTTTTTTTTTACTTTGCAGAACACAAAGGAAGCTATCTTTAAGAACCCCACTCACTTCCATTGTATGTACACAAAACCACTGAGACATTTCTAAAAAAAAAAAAAAATAATTCAAAAATCAAGTTTTGAATGACATGACGGTGAATATATAATATAATTCACCCCTTCATTTTTTGTTTTTAAGTAAACTATATCTTTAAGGCTACTAACACTGGAACTAAACATATAAAACTTACTAAAACTTAGAGATAAACACTAATCCAGTTTGCGTTCTGTTTTGTCGAAATGACAAATGTGAAACACTGTAATCGTAATAGCCATATGCTGAGCATAGTGTGTAAAGCCTGGAAGAGCTCACATCTATAGAGCTGCCCAAAAGTGAGCCTCTCTCAATGGCACGGCCAATGATGCTGAAGAGATCAGGCGGCGCTTTTAACAACTCGTACATCTCTGTGACCCCACCGGTAAAATCCTCGAACCCCTCAGACGTGCTTCCACCAGAGAGAGCTTCATAACAACCGTTCAGCCTGGCGTACACACAGAAAAATGCACATTTACTAAAAAACAAGCGGCATGTAGAAACAAAGATTCCGGATAAAATGGATTGCCTTACTTGGCATAGGCCTTCTCCAGCAGTGCGCTCCAGAACTCTCCACCTTCTGCTGAGTGTACAAACAACAGCTTCCCATCCTTCACGGGCAACCGATCGTCAATCACCACGTCAACCCATTCACCGAACTGCCAAAACTACAAAGAGAGAGAAAAACATAAGCCAGAGAGAGTCAGAGTCAGTCCAGTAGGTGATGCACAAACGCATATACGGGTCATTCTTACTATTTGGTGCCATTTCAAAGTAGTAACTTGTAGCCAATCAGCAGTAAGGGGCAATTTCAAATAACAAAAGCCGTTTTCAGAGATCGGTCACCCCGCCTTTAATGCGACATACAGATGAATAAATTAGGGCCATATAATTTTTAGGTTAAATTCGTTTTTTCAGTATCGCACACGTGCTTCTCTGGTAAATTTATTCTTCGCAAAGACCGATTTTTCATAGCATGTGCAACATATATGTCGCACGGTAGGAATGTTCACCCCCATTGGAGTACCTTCGGGTTGGGTACTAAGCCCACTCCTCTTCTAAATAAAAACATTTAAATGTTTGCATTTAGCAGATGCTTTTATCCAAACTTCTCTAGATCAATGTCACACACGATTTATATATTTAGATAAGGTCTAAAGCACCTGAAAGTGAAAGATTCCAGCGTAGCCTGTGTCAAAGCTCTGTCCATGAGGCACCACACGGTGCAGAAGGTTATCGTTCAGAGTCAGAGACGCGATGGCCGCCAGTAACCAACAATCACCTATGGAAGACAGTAAATTAATAAGTAGTCACAATAGAGTTTAGAGTAGTAAAGAGTTTTCCCAGTTTTCTGTATGAATAATAGTCGCTCACTAAACATCAGCAAAGCTTTACTAACTTGTCTTGATGTTATCATCGTGGAAGAAAGCTGTATAAAAAGCCGTATAGCTTGATTAACTCGAGTAACTCGAATACAAAAAATCAGATGCAAATTTTTTGCTAAAAAAGACCCGCTAAACGTCTTTAAACACAGAAGACACTGCAGCATAAGTGACAGAAAATATATAGACAAACACTGTGTGTGTCAGAAATCTGGAATGGTGAAAGAATATTGTTTAAATCCTGTCTGGCTAGTGCGCTTCTCGTGATGTGAATGCGGATAGCAGGCGGTCTCCTGTGGTTGTTCGGATGCATTTAACCACATGAGCGCCTAAAAGCAATCCGGACGAATGCAAGTAGTGATCGCTGCAGCCCGGAGAACTGCAGGTGGGAGGAGCCTATGCCACAAACTGCAAGTGGGTGGAGCTTAGGTCGCAAGTAGGCTGGATTTTTTTCCAGCGAAGTAGAGACAGTAATGAAAACACTGTTTAAAATTACATTTTCATCGTAGTTTAAAGTTTTGTTTCATCCCAGTTTGTCAAAATGCATCAAATGAATATACAATAAAAGCAAATGGAAAAAAAATGAACAAAGCACGTTTTAGTGCAAGGTTCAATGCAATGTGAAGTTAGGGCCAGCATGGCATAATAAAGGTTTCAACAAATAAACTCTGAGGAAACACTTCAGATTGTGCTGCCCTTTCACGTGACTTAGGTTTAGGGTTTGGGTTGAGGGAGGGGATAGTCTTGTAGTTCTATACAAAATACAAAAACACAAAATATTTTGCCACCAACTGTGGATCATGAACACACTACATTAAATAAACCAATCAAAATTCTCTTGTGATTGGTTTGTACAGCCCACTCCCTATGTTAGCTAAGTTTTGTAAAAGTGTCATTCATGTATATCATGTCGATTCTCTCTGTCTGACACACACGCACGCATGCACACTAGAGAGAATATGTAGAGAAACATTTAATGGAGGTTATTCATGTTGCAGGAAAATGTGTCATGTGAATAGACTTTTGTTCTTGTTCCAAGTTACCGTCCTTTCCACTAATTTTAGCCTCTTAAAAAAATCCACAAGGCCATCCAAGATGACAGTAAATGCTTATGTCATGCAGTTAGGTAGTTGTTTACCTTTTTCATAAAAATTTTTTATATTTTACTTTATTTATATTTTTGCATTTACATTTTTAATGTAATGGCAATGAAATGCACTAAATGGGTTTAGTTTCCACATTCCAGCAATAAAAATGAGAATTTTTCTAAAAAGGAAACAAATGGTTTGTTCATTTTAAGATACCCGTCTCTTGTATATTTAGTATTGCTCTTTAATAAAGAAAAAACACTTATCCAATTATTCGATAAATTGATAGAATTATCAGTAGAATACTCGATTACTAAAATAATCGATAGCTACAGCCCTATTAGATATTAAGAATTTTAGTGAATACGTTTTTTTTTTTGAAGACTAACAAACGTTTTGTGTTCCTCTGGTCAAATGGCCAGATCTTTAAAAAAAGCATGTATTTATTTTCATTACATTTTTTATATATATTTTACTATATGCCAGTATCTGGCATTCCTCAACCATGCCAATTTATTCCAAAAACATCAATTTCTGGCAGATGACCATCGGAATACAGAGAACAGAATGTGTAAAAAATCTAAAAACATCCACCTTTCAAGCTCAAATATCTGACATTTTCATTCCAGATGCTTTTAAAAGCACAAAAGTAAAGACAGCAATCACTGGGTGCCCACAAAACCCTGGCCAATAACAATTCTTTTGGCATGTGTAACCCAAGTAGCCCTGCCCTTTTATGATGTCATACTAATATATTAGTTGCACTGCTGTGAGACAGCTGTTCTTTGTGTAATGACAGCAAGGGTCACAGCTTTAATTATATATGGGTTGCTATGTGTAGACTAAACGTTGTCGCATTCTTCTTTTGGCCTCCTCTCTAAAATATTTCTTTTTAAATGTATCAATTATTAGTCAGGTCAAAAAAAGATGATGTAAATGTCTGATCAGGTTTACAGTTAGTGTGGTAAAGTAAGGGTTGAAGTAATGTTCTCATCCCTGATTGTTGCTGTGGTGATAAAGGTGATGAGGACAGACTTACCCAGAGCTCCCTGACAGATGTCAGTACGAGTAGCTCCATCCATGATGAATTGAGGACGCATACAAATCTCCTGCAAACACACAAATATGCAGTTCCAAATGAAGAACACAAACATTAAATGTTTGCATCTAACTTGATTACATTTCCTGAAGAAAATATCACTTTTTGCTCAGTGATGTGTGATAAAAGCCAATCACAATTCAATATGCAAATATTACATTGACACCATCATTGGCTTTTTAAATTGGAAAAGAAAAAAAATCTCCTATTTGGGTTCCTAATGGAAAGAGGCAGATTCATTGCTAAAATTTACAGAGCTTTAAAATAAAGCCTAGGGTGCAGAAAGCATGATATTCCATTGGTTCCCTTTCCCTGGCATAACAGGTCCCAGGATGACATTCCCAGTTGTCCATTACTGACATCTGCCCTGATAGAAAGGATAAACTACCCAAACTTTAGCGTGTAGCCATGTCTGTCCCCTGATGATTTAAGCTCTATTTCAGCCTGACCAAAGCAACAAGCACGAGCAATGTGGCTATAAAAAGCCACACATGTGTACTGGTTAGAAGGCAAGAAATCCTTTGGGATGTTAATCACAAAACTGAGCTGTCAGATACAGTCAGGATTCTTTCATGTGAAAATAATGGAGAAAAAATGAAGTTATGAAGTAATGTCAAAAAAGCAATGAAGTAAAGCAATTACTGAATACAGAAATGAAATTTGTTTCTCCATAGCAACCTGCGTTTGAATTATCTGAGAGGTTACTTGAGAATACAGACATACATTTAATTTCTTTTCCATATATATATAAATATATATATATATTCACTGATTCTTACATATTTTACTTATTAAATACTAATTATATTTTGCTTATTATTTCCCACATTACATCATTTCCAATTTCTAGATTTCTAATAACCAAGGACAATACTGAGAAAGCAATGTGGCTGACTTTTGACTTATAGAAGGTCTATAAAACACAAATGAGAATACAGTAAAAAAAAAAGTGACAAACAGGAAAGTATATTAATATTTGTTATCAGCATGTAGCTTTTATTTTGGATTACATAGGCTTTTGTGTCAGAAGGGGAAATAGCATTTTCCTTAAAGTGATGGGTCACCCAAAAATGAAACTTCTGTCATCATTTACTCACCCTCTTGTCATTTCAAACCTGTATGACTTTCTTTCTTCTGCAGAACACAAAAGGAGATATTTTGAACAGCGGCGGAACCCATTCACTTCTATTGTATAGACACAAAACCCATGCAAGTCAATGGGACATTGTTTGGTTACCAACAGTCTTCAATCCCTCGAAGTTACAGTAAGCAACACATTAGTTGCAGGATACATGACTGTTTGTAAAATGTTTTCAATTCTTTTGAAAACTTAAAGATTTCTTGGTCGATGCTGATCATTTAAAAAAATAATAATTTATTTAAAATTGTATTTAATTTCACTGCACTATTAGTAGTGGGAAGTAGTGAACACTAGAGGAAACAGCAATGGTGTATACAGAACTCGAGTCTAGGTGAAGCAGCAATGGAGTAAAAAGAAATGAATCATCTACAGGCAGGATGCAGTGACGCAACATCACAAAGGAAGTGAGGGTGTGAAATAGCCACGAGTAAACATGCAGGAAATAGAAGTAAACAGAAGGACCAAGGGGGAAATGTGAGAGAGATCATCAGAGATTAAAAATCACAAAATGACCCATTTGAGTTTTATGATCAGCTCACCGTTGGTCTCATCCATCGCACACCATACGTCTTAGAGGAATGTGCGCCCAACTCTTTGAAACCCAGAGAAGTGCTGGTGGTTGGAAACAAGGAGTCTTCAAACAGGGTCCTGTTCTGGAGGCACTGAGCCCTCAGGTGCTCAAAATCTTGTCCCAGGAACTTCACGGCGTTGTGGTTCTGACCCAAACCTTCATCTCTGTCCCACTGACTCCGGAGCTTTGCGGCCATTCCGGTGGCAAACATGGCCTCCATTTTTCCTGTGTTGCTTTTCTGATCTGACTGATACCAAAGACCTAACAGGTTTAGATGATGTTGAATGTCATTTAATCATAGGTGAGTAGTTTAAGGTCCAATGCAAAGGTCCTAAAACAGAAAAAGATAGTCTTGTTACATCTTTTGGAAATGTGTATGTTCTACAATACAACTACAATACCACTTGTAATATGCATAGTGCGCACAGTATGCATAATTCACATTCGCAAACAAATATAAGGATGGCAAACTGCCAAAGGAGTATTTACCAAAATGTACAGTAGTGGCCAAACAGCACCAAATATTAAGAAAATGGTACAAAATAGAAAAACACTAAACTTGATTAAGGTATTTACAAACATTTTGGCATAGAGGCAAACTACAAAGTATCAGGCAGGGCCAGTTTTATACCCTTTAAGAGAGGCTTTAGCTCCCCTGTCTGTCAGCTTAGTCCCCCAAAATGATTAACTCTCAACCAACAAAAAAAATGTATATCAGTTTTAGGCAAGATTTTTCTATTTGCTACATCTAAGGATGCAGAAGTGTGTTGCCAACTGCCTGATCGCCTCAACATCACTGTTTCATCAAACATTCCGTTTAGAAATTTGCAATCTCAAATTACCTAACAGTCATTATTCTATTTATAATTCAAGATGTCTTTATATTTCATTTCCTGTAGAAATATTAACAATTTACAGAATATATAGAAATAAAATGTCCTTATACAAACAAAAAAACATAAATAATAAATAAACATTATTCAATATTCTGACAGACAAATATAAAAATCAAGATAAATATTGAGTCAATGATTCAGTAAATATCTGTATATCATCTAGAATTCTGTACAGTAGCCTAATGATGGTCCTCACTTAGGGCAAAGCCTCCTTAAAATCCCAAAGAAATAAAAAATGACAACCCTTATTTTTTCATGGAATATGTTTATTATAAATAGCTTATCAGTGTGGGTCATTCCCTTTTTTAAATTCATGGGTCATCATAATCTGAATAGTGACTCACTGGCGTACACATACCTCACAGACAATAAAATAGCCGAACTAGCTACAAAGGGGTGTGAACAATACATGCATTCATATATTATCATGCAGCTTTGCACAAAAGCTGATAACCAAACAGCATAACAAACCTGCATAGGTATGTATGCAGGTAAAATAGGGTTCAAAGGTCACACCGAAAAATTCTTTTAAATATAGCATGATTCATAAAGTCTTCAAATTTGGTAACATCTCAAACATACGTGCTGTATAGCCTCTGTCTCTCCAAAGCATTTGCTTTGTGGTTAAACAAAACCAGCGTTCACCTCCCCCTCCTCTTGTTTGTTCTGACTGTAGTAAACTTACGGAAGTATATGCCGTTTTCTCCCGTTTATGTTTGTTTCTAAACAAACAAGTCTTTCATTAGTGTTCAGGTTTAGGGATAGCTAGACCTAATCAAAAACTTACCAGAGATCACAATACTCTTCCACTGCATTTCCCCTATTGCTACATGAACCTGATTTACTTTTTGAAATGTTACTTGTTTCGTTGATCCATCCTACTCGTGTTGGTAGTTTATGCAGTGTAATAGTGACTGCAGCTCTGTAGCAACATGCAAACGCACCGAAATGAGCTTCATTTAAACTACTGGGAAACTAGAGCACTGGAAGGGTGTGGTGCGTGAGAGCCATGGAAAGCTGGAGGACAGGCTGTCAAGAGTGTATTAACACTCATTGTGAATGTGAATGCCGAGCGTGCAGATAGAGCCTTCGGTGTTTGAGGAGTGACTAGGCACTGGGTTTAGTCACTTAAGCTGATAAAAAGGGCCATTCTTCCCACTATTCCACTATGCTTTTGTCACTATTTTCACATCTAACCAAACTTCTTTCTTATATACACAGCAGTCTTTTCTCTTTGGTTTCTAAACAGTAGTCAAAGCCAAGTCAAAGTCAGCTTTATTGTCAATTCTGCCACAAGTACAGTACATACAAATGGAGGATTGAAATTGCGTTACTCTCAGACCCCAGGTGCTTACAGATAACGTAGAATAAACATATATCAAAAAATATATCAAAAATAAAGATAAATACAGTTCTAGTAAATGTTCCTTTCTTGTCATTGTTTACTGGTTGAGCACGAATGCCAAACTTTAATGCTCGAAGCAAATTGAACAAATCTGTCAGCAAACGTGTATGGAGCATTACAATGTTACAAGTAAAATTATAATGTTAAATAATCTAAAATTACAGGTTGTTTTATGTAACTTACATGAATAATTTTCAAATTGATATTTCCTGCGAAATCATACCCAACAGCTTACGAATCGGGTCGGAGGTCATAGGGTCTGACACTCAGCGGGTCAGTGAATTAACGTTCACGATTACGCGGTAAATAAAGTCAACAAATGCATGATTTTATTGATATTTCATTCAAAATCATTTAAATCTAATTTGTCTAAGCACTGAATGTACTGCAAACTCCAGTACCACCAGAAACAGCCAAGGCAAAGCTATGACACCCTACAGTGATTGTCTGCCAACAGCCAATTTGTTGTTATCATCTATTTCTGCTTATAGGAGGCATTAAGGCCTGCTGTGTCCTCAAACATTCTTGTATATATGCACACAAAACATAAATATTGAATTTGTCTCCTGTGATGGAAAAGTTCTCTGGAAAACCATGGGAGAAATGACAGAAGCATGAAAAAACATCATGAAATTTCAATTGTAAGGTAAGGACATGCACAGACATAGACAGTTAAAACCTGATTTTGAGTATTCTGAGTAAGACGTGCTCCAAAAGAGATTTAGGATCTTACAGTCGGTGAAACAAAAACCAAAATCTTTAATCACGACTAATGTTAGGGAACATGCTTTAACCAGTCAGGTGTTTCAACATGTAACAGTAAGAATAAAAGAACAGTATACTAAAATATTACACTTCTGCCAACATTTACTAAACCATCATGCTCTTTGTACTTTGTAAATGTGGGTCATGTGGGTTTGGAATGATGAGGGTTGGTGAACTAACATGAAAGAATCAGTTTATCCAAAAATGATAAACTATACAAACTTCTACAATGAATGAAAATAGATATAAAAGGAATGAATAAATGATAATAACAAAATAAATCAAAAACAGACACATGTAGATAAAGTTTTGATTACGGGTTAAATGGTGTTTCATGTGCTGTAAGGGTTATGACATTCTCATTTTATTAGACAAAACTAAAAAAAATGGCCTGTTTTCAGAAGATGAAGTAAATAAATGCATAATTTGCAGGTGTGTCTATCAACCTTTAAGTCTACCCTTAAACTAGACAGTCTAAAACTAAACTATTTTGTTAAATATTTTGTTTCAAGAGAACACACCTGGCTGGCTGGCACCTTCCTGAGGTCAGGTGTAACCTACAGGTAAGACTTTGCCATGTACAGTTGGGTGTGGTTGTTTTCACAGAATGCAACTATTCACTGTAAAAAAATACATTTTGGGGTTAACTTAAAAAAACTAAGTAACCTGGCTGCTCCCATGTTACATTCCAAAACATAATTGTAAATGGAAGATGGACCAAGAAGACTAAATGAGACCAGTTTCAAGTTCAATGTCTGACGTTTAAAGTGTAGTGTTCACAACCAAAACAGACAAATCTTCTTTTTTTGCAATTTTTGATATGACAATTAATGATCTGTAATAATTCCATTGTTTTGACCTCACTAACAGTAAACATTCATCAGTTTATCAACATCTATCAAAGTAGCTCAGTACTTTTTAGTTGAGCAGTCATTCACCCACACCACAACAGCTGACCACGTGTGTTATTTAAAACGCTAGAAATAGGCAGGACCTGCATGAATTCCTCTTTAAACGATTCTGATTCTGGGGTGTCATATTGCACGATAAACGACTTAAATTAATATCGAAAGTAACAACTTTTTTAAAGTGAAACAACGTTGTTTAGGCCACTTTCCAGAAACTCATAAACAAGGAAATCAGGTTAGAAATATTTAAGTTTTCTAAAATATAAAAGCTGATCTTTAATTGACAGACAGATAGTTTGTAATGTAATATCCAAATGACAAATGTTGAATTGTAAACATGGGACTTACAAACAAGTTTGACAAAGTCTTACTCGATTCACAATAGTCGTTCAGACCTACCGTGTCTTGTGCCTCACTTCTCTGTATGATAAATCAGTTTAATATGCAGGAATTGAACAGTTTGGTCCTTCAAACATCTGGACTTTGTGTTGTTTAATATGGTCCCCGATTACCCACCGACAGCTGCAAAAACGCCCAGGGGCGGCGCGTCTGCGCACTGTGAAACAACGCGACGCAGTCAACGCCCATTTCAGAGCTGTGGATTTCAGTAAACCAATCGTTGCGCAACACAATTATAATAGATGTTGATATATTTGTTATATAAAACATATTACAAGGATGGTGTAGAACAATGCATAACTAAACAAATATAAAATAAATATATATAATTAAAATTTGACAAAATAAAAAAATAAGAACTTGATCAATTAACCTTTATAATTTTTAAGTTAGAAAGATTTTCCATGATTGGATAAATGTATGTATAAAATTGAATTCATTTACGATTTTAGAATTTTAGTTATTATTTAGTTTCGGTAAATGGGCATAACGCCTGCTTGCAGTGCGAACGCCACCTTGCGGTGCTTGCGGTAAGGATGGGCTATTAAAAATGACAAACATGTGCCGTAAAGAGCCGATACACATAAAAAGTCACACAAACTATTCCTTATCCTATAGTATTAACTAGTACAATTACACATTTTCATCTTAACACAAAGGTATGGAACAAAACTAAAAAATAAAAGTCATCGCGGCAACTACAAGTGGAGCCAAGCCATGGACTACAACTGCCATGATGGAGTGCGCTCACAACTCCCGTGATCCTTTGTGTCTGAACGCGTTTGTGCCGTAGGGATCATGGCGAGCGAAGGACCACCAGGCGCTGAATCTCATCTGGATTTTAACACATGGACTCACGGCGAGCTACAGGCCAAACTGGCAGAGTTTGGTGCTCCTAATCTAGGTGAGATTAAATCTTTTTAATAAGATACCTTTGCCAGGGTTTTGTGAAGCTAGCGTTAGCCGGTTAGCTTGTTATTTCCTTTCCCGGTGCAAGGCCTGCAGTGCACCAATACACATGTTATTTTCTATTAAAACGTGGTATACGGCAAATTATGTATATAGTGTTTGTTTTGTTGCATTAGTAAAACTATATTTATGACCGAGTGCTGTATAATTGTGTAGATATGTGCAAGTAAACCGCTCATCCTTTATGAAAATTATCCATGCTTTACAACAGTAACGTTACCCATGGCTAAGCTTGTGTGTTTACCTTTGTTTATTCGTTTTGTACACGCCAACTGTCATTTATTCCGACATTAAGTCTTTAAAGTTTATTTTAAGTTTTGAAATTTGTTTAAAATTGTATGTTCTCTGTTCCTTCAGGTCCCAGAGAGGAGCTTATAGACAGACTTTCAGCTTTTGCTCAAGTAAGCAATACTGACAGTTTATTAGTAAGTCTAATAACAAATGTTTTCTTTTACTGTATGTAACTATTATTTGATTTCACCTGCAGTCTGGGATGATCTTGACTAAACCAAACATGGCAGGAGGGGATGACAAGGGAATGACTACGGTATAACCATATGATTTTGTTATCGTTTAGTTTTTGTATGTGACATTAACTTTTCTGATTGACATAATTCTCATATTAATATTATGCTGTGTTGTGGTCTGTCAGATGCCAGGTCTGCCGCCCATGCCCCCGATGCCCTCCATGCCCCTTCCACCAGGTATGAACTTGATGCAGAGTATGAACATGATGGGCGGCCCTCCACCTATTCACTTGGGCATAGAGTCGTCGGCCATAATGCAGCATGATGACAGAGGCCCTCAGGTTGGTGAAAGCATACTGCATGTGAAATGTTAGCTTAGGGTCTCTTAATCACGAGTATCTGACCGTGTAGCCAGAGATAAAGGCCCAGATTTACTAAACGGGGCAAAATAGCATGAGTGTGAAATTTCAAACCTTGTTCGGTAAAACGTATTCGGCTGAATAATTTTGTTTGCCGAACATTCGTTGCATCCCTACATTGGATCGCTTTGTGAATGATAAAGTACCGTCTTGATTTGGTTTTTTCTCTCTCAGGTTGCGGTTCTACTGGAACATGAAAGGCAACAAGAACTTGCTAAAATCCAGCAGGGGGGACCACTTGGCCCCAGAGGGCCCGAGCTCGGACCCCGACCCAACCTTCTGCCCCCCCTTCCCCCTCTCAGAGGTAATGCAGCACATTATGTTTTGCTGGTAGATAATTGTATTGAACGCGCATACAGACAGATGCATTGTTAATCATTTTGGATGAAAGCGTCTGCAGAAAAAATTTAAATGTATAACAAAAAAAATTTAAATGTATAACACGATTGACTTTTTTTCTGTAGTTGGTACACAGCCTGGCCCGACCCCTCCAGGTGCTTCTATGAATCAGAGGCAGAAAGTCCCACCCCCTCCAGGAGAGGATGGCAGAGAGGTGCGAAACCTTAAAACATAGTTTCGGACATAAACCCTTTCTTATCCGTTTACAGCCAGTTTGTTTAATTGTTGTCTGTGTGTTTGTTTGTTCAGGGGTGGCAGGGTGAAGATGTTGGCATCGGACCAAAGATTCCTCAGGCTCTAGAGAAGATTCTGCAACTGAAGGAAATAAGACAGGAACAGCTTAGCATCGCTCCTACAGGTCTCAATGAAGAACTTATTGGTTATGGAGTATTGTGTTGAATATTTAGGAGCTTTTGCATCGGAGGGACAATTTGTAGTTCCAGCACCTATTGCAGGAAGTACACACTTTTTGCTATAGTAGACATAGTTATGCATTGCAGAATCAAAATAGCCAAATGTTGTCAGATTTATCAGACTCACTTATTCTGAGTATCCTACTGTGGATGGAGAATGGCAATTAAAGATTTTTGAAAGCTGCTTTGATGTGAAGGGTTTACAGGAAATGCATTTTTCATTAATAAAAGTTTAAGTTTTAGGCAGCCTGAAAATGATGGAAAACAGTATTCTGAACTTGTACATGTGACCCCAAATGTAGCAGTCATTAACTAATCAGAGTATTGATCATAATGTAAAGTTGTTGTGTTTTGTTCCTCTGTCTTCAGAAGATGATGATGATGATGATATGGACCTAAAGAATTCTGCCCGTGCACACTCTGATGAGGATGATGAAAATACCCTTTCCAAGAAAGAGGCAAGTCTTATTTCACACTACTTTACATTGTCAGCTTCTGCTAATTGCTTGTTGCAGCTGTATATGATTTAGCTTTTATCCTGTCTTCATATTTTCTGCAGAAGAACCGCAAACGCAGGAACCGAAAGAAGAAAAAGAAGCAGCAGCGAGAGCAGGAGAAGAAACTAGAGGAAGACAAGAAGACAGAAGAGAACCAAGAAAAGGAGCCTGAGGTGGAGATCGAGTACGTCACAGAGAACCTGGAGATCTACGACCCGAACTACATCTTCTTCAAGAGGATCTTTGAGGCATTCAAGGTTAGAAGCTGATTTGTGGATACAGTAGGTAACAGGAATACAGGAACATGTGCTTCATAACGTAATAAGGAATGAGCCAAGTCTGCTGTTGCATGCATAGATTATTTAGATCATTTGATCAGATGCATCAATTATTCTCATCTACCATAATACGAAAATCCATCCGTCTCTTTCATTTACCTATATGTATTTTAAGCACTGACATTGTAGTTCGTTTGATGGATGTCTCATGATTTCATGGATGCTAAATGGCTTTCACTGATGCCTCTGTCTATCACAGCTGACAGACGATGTGAAAAAGGAGAAAGAAAAGGAGCCAGAGAAACCGGAGAAGCCAGAAATACTTTCCTTTAAGAAGAAGGGATTTGAGCTGGAGAAGAAAGATAGCGATGACAGTGATGAGGTTAGCTCAAACCCATGTGAAAGAGCTTTGAATCGGTCTTATCACAAAGTTATTCTTGTCTCACCCCTTCATTTTCTATTTGACAGGAAACCAGGAAGGACATTCCCAAGCTGTCCAAGAAGAAACTCCGGAGAATGAATAGACTCACAGTGGCAGAGCTCAAACAGGTAAGATGGCTGAAAACTTACCCTAGCAAGGGTTTCACAGTCTGTGATATATAATACTAGCACACTAAAGAGTTGATAATGTTTATCATTAGTAACGGTGGTTTTAAATATAAAACATTATTCAGTAACAGTAAAAAAACTGATAATTTTAAAGATTTTAACTGCTGAAAATCTCATTACTGTAATTTTTACCAACTTGAAATATTATGAATTAATTAGATATTATACTAAATGTTCTGTAATGACAAACCATTGACAGAATATTCATGTATAATAAAGATGAGAAAAAGTGTCCATGACTGATATTCTCATCCTCCATAAAATATTTAAGGACTGTTTACACATTCATAAATATTTCCATCAAGTTTAATTTTGTTTGAAGTAGCACATCTGCCAAATAGCTACCATGTTAACCGATTTTTTTATATTTCTTAAAATTGTAATATTCTCTTGTCATACTGTGTACACAACAACAGTATTGAACAGAATTGTTTTCCACTTTTACAAATGTTGCATTTATAATTTTCTATAAAATATTCTTCAGGCATCATGGCTTTTTTAGAAAAACATGTTTTGCAATTGACATTTTCACATGGTTATGGTGTGAGATTTTTAAGGTCTTTTTTGGAGAAAAGTCGAATGTTCAGGCTTGACATCTTATAAACCAAGATTTTGTAAGAATAACTTAAATAATATATGCAGTCTGTGTAAATCAATGATTTTTAACCACTTTTTCCCCTGTCAGTTGGTGGCCCGTCCTGACGTGGTGGAGATGCACGACGTGACCGCTCAAGAGCCCAAACTTCTGGTACACCTAAAGGCCACCAGGAACACGGTGCCTGTGCCGCGTCACTGGTGCTTCAAGAGGAAGTATCTGCAGGGCAAAAGAGGCATAGAGAAACCACCCTTTCAACTGCCCGAGTTCATCAGGAGAACCGGTATCCAGGAGATGAGAGAGGCCCTGCAGGAGAAGGTACTAGAATGGCAGTGGAGGAATTTGTAAGGGAAGTTCAGGCATGCCCAGGGTGAAGAGGTTATAAAATACTTAGCTTTTGTGATCATAAAATAGTGGTGGCTTCAACTTTAATAGTGCATAAAAAGACACCTGGATGGTAAACCACACTTAATGCTTAAGGTTGATAATGTGAAGTCGTGTTAATGTAAAACAAAAACTTGTATTTAATAAGAAAAGGACATAACCGGTTTGCGAAGGTCAATATGAAATGTCAAAAGCTTTTTTTATGTTTTCTTTGTTGGGTGTGTCTAGCTATGTGCATAAAAACCCTGCCATCCATCAGAACTCATTTGAGATAAACTATTTTCTTAAATGTGACGCATCGTTGAGAAGTTTTGGGTTAAGACCCTGCTGTGGGTTTACTGACATTTTTGTTTCCTGTAGGAAGATGCAAAAACCATGAAGACCAAAATGAGAGAGAAGGTTCGGCCAAAAATGGGGAAGATTGACATTGACTACCAGAAGCTACATGATGCCTTCTTCAAATGGCAGATCAAACCAAAGCTCACGATACACGGAGACCTGTATTACGAGGTAAACACCATAATATAGGATAGTAGACAGCATTACAATTGAGTCCGTGAGAGCAGCTCCATATTTTAGCCGGGGTTTTTATTCATTTTGCATTGTCATATTAAATGTCATGTATTTTTTCTGAGCTCATGTTAGTTTAACTTGTTGGTGCTTGAGACTTTTTTGAAAATCATATCTTGTTTGTCAGGGTAAAGAGTTTGAGACACGATTGAAGGAGAAGAAACCTGGGGATCTTTCAGATGAGCTGAGAGTCGCTCTGGGGATGCCCACAGGACCCGTAAGTCCTTTGACTAAGGAAAATCCACCTGTTTGTCATTACACAGCAAATTTGCAGGGCAACCTGTTCATGTCTACCAATGAAATTGCAAGAGAAATGTTAATTTGATATTTTTAAAATATTTCACAGAACTCTCATAAAGTTCCTCCGCCCTGGCTTATCGCCATGCAGAGATATGGACCCCCACCTTCGTACCCCAACCTGAAGATCCCCGGCCTTAATGCCCCCATTCCTGATGTAAGACGCAAACCAAACAAAAAAAAAATGCTGTTATTGTCATAGTGGGAAGATGGTTGCATACTGACATGTGTCTTTTTTTAAGAGCTGTTCGTTTGGGTATCATGCTGGCGGCTGGGGCAAACCTCCTGTGGACGAGACAGGAAAGCCTCTGTACGGAGATGTGTTCGGAACCAACTCGGTGGACTTTCAGGTGAGGATTCACGCCCCTGGGCACTATAGCTAGTAGTTAGCCTGTATGGATTCAATAGGATTGTTATAAGACGTATTAGTACAGGTTTTGTGCCATATTACGTCAACTACCCACTTACGTCAGTACTTTATAAAAATCGATCTGTTGATAGGCCAAAGCAGACGAGGAAGAAGTGGATCATACACCATGGGGCGAGTTAGAGCCGTCTGACGAAGAATCTTCAGAGGAGGAAGAGGAGGAGGAGAGTGACGAGGAGAAACCAGACGAAACCGGTTTCTTCACACCTGCAGACAGGTACCGATTCATCTCCACTCACTTTACACTGTCATAGAATTCAAACATCTTTACTTTCTTTCCTGATTTTTTAGCATTTTTTTAATAGCATGTTCAAATTGAGGTATTTGTTTTGGCAGCGGGTTGATCACTCCCGGCGGGTTCTCGTCTGTTCCTGCCGGCATGGAAACTCCAGAGCTCATTGAGCTCAGGAAGAAAAAGATCGAAGAGGCCATGGACGGGTGAGTGTGTGTGAATTACCTAGACTGCGGCAGCCCCTAGTTGCAAAATGAACGGAAAATATTTTACACTTCTCGTATACCAACATTATCTGTTATGTGTTTTGTACCATAGTGTCAGTCATTCATGAATATGATGCAATGGCATTTGATGAATATGCTAATTAGCATATGATGTCATCTGGCAAATAGGTCCACCCTATAATCTCACAAAATCCTGTGTGAAACACTGGAATCTGTTCATCAAAAATGTGTATTCTAACCGTCCTTTGTCAGTCGTGTAGTTAAGGCTGCTAATAGGAAGGTTGTAAGTTACATAACATGTTGCTGAATAAATATGTGCTGTTTGTCTGCTCAGAAACGAGACGCCTCAACTGTTCACAGTGCTGCCTGAGAGGAAAACTGGACCAGTGGGAGCTGCCATGATGGGCTCCACACATATCTACGACATGTCTGCGGTACGGCCCTGTGTTGTTTTTTTGGGGGGGGGACGTTACGGTTGTTGACTTATGTAATGCACACATTCAAAAAGACAGCCTAAAGGAATGATGTAACATTTTTCTTTAATGTGCATCTTAAATTCACTGTTAACAATTTAACATTCAATTAACATTCTGTTTGTTACTTTTATTAATGCATTAGCTAACATAAACCAACAATGAGCAATATTTTTACTTCCTGCGCTTTTGTGTCTCGTCCAGGCGGCAGCAGCGGCGCGTAAGGTGGCACCAGGGATGGGTGGAGACTTGCAGGGTATAGAGGTGGCTCTGGCTCCTGAGGAGCTGGAGTTGGACCCCATGGCCATGACCCAGAAGTACGAGGAACGTGTCAGAGAGCAACAGGCCCAAGTGGAGAAAGAAGATTTCAGTGACATGGTGGCCGAACATGCAGCCAAACAAAAGGTTTGTAGAGTCTTGCGCCTTATCATGATATCATAGTTATGGTCCTCCTGTCATATTCACATTAATTAGTTTTTGTCTTTAATCTCGAAAATATTTTTCTTTTCTCTCCACTGCACCCTCACAGCAAAAGAAACGCAAGGCGCAACCGCAGGACACGCGTGGCGGAGCGAAGAAATACAAAGAGTTCAAGTTTTAGCCCTACAGAGAGCTTTGAAGACCACCCTTACTCATTCTTCCTTCGTTTTTTTTTTTAACTAATTAAATGCTGTGGATTCATCCTAATGTTGAGCAACTCTTTTGCATTTAGGGTCAATGTTTTTGTAAATAAAAATGCCAGTCTGTGACAAATAGTTTCTGGAGCTTTTTAAATGTTTTAATTGTAAATAAATATGCTGTCATTTTCTCTCCCTCAAGTTGTTTCAAATCTCTATACATTTCTTTGTTCTGATGGACACAGAGAAAGATATTTGGAAGAATACTTGAAACAAAACAGTTTTGACTAGTAGGAAAAGTTACAATGGTAGTCAAAAGTGCTCTCCTACAATCTTCGAAAATCGTTCTCTGTGTTCATCAGAACAAAGAGATGTATAAACATTTGCACAACTTGAAGCGAGTAAATGATGACAGAATTTTCATTTTTGGGTGAACTGTCCATTTAAGCAGGTTCATTTAAATACCCCCATAGGTGTGGGTGCTTTTCAATATGAGTGTTCTTTAGAGGCTTTACTTGATAAAGTTCTAAATAAAAACAAACACTAGCCTCGGGTGCAGCTGGCCACCCCCACATGTACATACAAATGTTGTACTTCACTCAGATATGTAGAAACGCAGAAACTAAGTCAGGAGAATACAGGCTTCATCATGTATTGGTTAGCATCATGGGTCACGCTCTCTCCATCAGACGCCCACAGGGCATAATCAGACCGACAAATATAGATTCATCACCAGCCTTCTCTAAAGCTTTTTCACGGCCTATAATATTATTCAATACACTTGAAATTAGACTTTGCAGTAAAATAAAAAGATTGATCAGGTAGTACACTCCTAGTTCATTTTTATACACAGTTTGTGTGATGCTATTTAACACGTTGGGTTTTCTTAACACATTTTGAATTGTTTTCGTGTGAAATAAATGAAAGGGACGACACAAGTTGTGTTAATAGTAACATTTGTAATGTAAATGTGTCAAGATTTACATTTTATTAACATTTAAATCTGCAATAAAATCCTAGTAATCGCCTTAGCCTTCATTCAATAATTGAATTCATTTGCAACAATGTGACCAAACAATTGAATGAGGGTACAATAGAATTAGTTTACATTTCACTTAAAACCTGGGTGAGAAACATTGCATCAGCAGAAACTGATGTCTCATCAGTACTGATAATATGAAGTATATGACAAGAGTTTGAAGTTTCAGGTTTGAATTAACTATAAATATAGAATCAAAGCACCATTTTCATCCATTGCTTGGAGGCCGATAAACAGACTGTAATGCTCTGATGAGCACCAGACATGGAAAACAGTGCACAGCAGGTATGTGTGGTACTGACACAATGCTTGGGAAAGCAGTTTAATATCCTGGCAACCAAATAACAGAACAAGCTTTGCAATAATCTATAAATTATGCTAAAAATTTAATTAAAAAAATTTCAAGCTGTATATTGCGTGCATGTTTCTTCCGTGGCTTTATCTGTTATGCTTATTTTGAGTTAAATTCAAATTTTAATATTTTAAAAAAATAATTAGACTTCAACATTGAAATGAATTCCAGTATTCTAAATAGAGAACATGAGACCTGGAAGTGGTTTCGGGGATTATTAACTTATAATGGCAGTGAAAGGGCTTATGACACAAAGGCCATTTTAATTGACCTTCTGTCCTGATGATGCGCATGTGCATGTTGGTGCAAGAGGATCAGTGTAGCACCTGTCATATCTTACCTAACCATAATCCAGGCTCATTATAATGTGGCTGACAGGAACATGACCACATGACCAGCATAGCAAAGCCGATGTCTGACTATTAACTTTATTTAACCTCAGATAAATGACCTCAAACAGCTGTCGCGGTGGCTTTAAAAATGTATTGAATCTGGCAAATTGCGGATCACCTTAGGTCTCCTCTAAAATTATTTTTTCCGGCCTTTATATTCTGTTCTATTCCATTTTATCGGCAGGTTGTTTGTCGACATAAATGGGGCCAGAATTTATTCGATGAACTGTAGTAAGCAATTGTAACATTTCTAGACACTAGTGTTTTGAAACATTACCTTAGTAAATATGTTTCAGTTTAACCAATTTAATATAGTAAATACTACAGTAATTATACTAAATACTATAATATACTACAGATATTTGTTTACCGTATTCTGGTGAAGGTAATATGATAATAAATACATTGTGTATTTGTAACCCATAACACTGCATACTCATAATGTTTTAATGAAAGTTTTATTTAATTTATAACTATAGTTTTAATGAAATATGTTAACATTTTTTTAGCCTGCCACTGCCCTCCTGCAATACCGCTACTGCCCACCGGGGTCCGCCCACAGTTTGGGAAGCGCTGAGGTACAGATTAGCAGGTTTACGATTGAGTAACGTTAAGTGTTTTTTTGTATCTGAATTAGCTGTAATAATTGTAATGTTGTTTTCATAAATTTAAGGCGTTTAGCAACATTTTTATACATTTATACAATTTTATACATTTATCCTAAATTGCCAGCATAACTCACTGTAAACATATACACTGTGAGTAACCCAGGATTATATTTAAATCATGTTTGAAAAAACTGAACACTGGTTAGTCAATAGCTTTATAAAACTCACCCCACAATAAATATATTCGGTAAAACCATGTTGTTGTGTTTGAAAGAGATATGAGGAAAACTGAGGTAAATGCCATCAGGACAATTCTGCAGATTTATCGGATATAGATATTGTTAAAACGTTGGACATTAACTAGACCTTCAAAATTGTGCTTTGGTAGTTTTGAAATTGTGTAATAATATTTTGTAAGAAAATACTAATATAGTAACTAATAGGGTTTGCCCAAAATGTAAAACGTCCCCCCCCCCCTCTCTCTCTCTCTCTCTCTCTCTCTCGCTCTCGCTCGCTCACTCACTCGCTTCTCTAGGGTTGGGTTTAGTGTACGCGTCTTTCACAAGAGGCGTTGCTCGTCGGCCGCGGCGCTCTGCAAAGGGAAAAAAGAAATTTCCGCTTCCTGCACCGATAAACAACTAACGCAACTTAACGAAACATTTGCAGCGAGTGCTTCGGTAACAGCAGATACAACTGCACACGCGCCGCAAGATCGGACGAATCTCGACCCTCGTGGACGGATGATTCTCGTGCAGTAGAGGATCTGCGCTTCAACAACTCGCCGTTTTCCTGGGCTTTTCTTTGACTGTTTTTAAACATAAGGTACCTCCAGTATGTCGGAGCGGGGAGGGCTCCCGAGGACTGGAGGCGTACCGTCTCCGCAGCCCTC
Organism: Oreonectes daqikongensis; assembly: GCA_026939265.1. Classification (NCBI taxonomy): domain Eukaryota; kingdom Metazoa; phylum Chordata; class Actinopteri; order Cypriniformes; family Nemacheilidae; genus Oreonectes; species Oreonectes daqikongensis. Next base: position 2,141,864 of record JAOTQM010000118.1, on the reverse strand, counting down.
CAAACCGGTGGCGATCACATCCAATCGCCCGGTGCATATGAACCTGTACGCCACATGGGAAGTGGACCGATCGTCTCCGAGCTGCGTGCCGAGGTAAGGCGCCGCTGCTCCGGGGAGGGAAGAGTCAGTGCGCCCGCATTATCTCGAGGCGCTCGAGTTTTAGGGCATTCACGTAGCGTTTATTTGTATACATCCGCAACGCGAAGGAAAATGTGGGTTAAACTATATCGATGAATACAACTAGAAAAAATGCAACGGATTCAATTCGCACTGTTACATTTCAGCACTATCTTATACATTACATTATAGCACTATCACTATCTGAGAGCGATAGTAAGAATGCTTTGTGGTTCTAATCTGTGCGCAGTCAGTCTTTTCAAGAGCAACTTCTGCTTCACAAAGACCTGGAGCGAATTGTTTAGATTCATTCTTTGTATTCCAACATGGCACTGCTCTAAATATTGGTTTAGGATGTTGTCATTGTAATTGTAGGGTGCAATGCTTTGTGTACGAGTCTGGTGGTCTGTGTTGGGTTGAAGTAATGGGACACAGTTTACCCACCTGACTGGTCTGGAATATATTGCTTTGGGAGGACTGTGCTAACTGTAAGATATCATGTTTTGTATTCCAAACTGACACCACACTGATATTACACAGTCTTGCATGCACTGTGTGAGTGACTGACTGCATGATCAGGTCAACCAACATGTATGTGCCACCGTCACAACAGTTTTCCTCGTGATCACCGATACCCTCTTGCCTTTATTTTCATCTGGAGTTAATATCGGTTACCTGGATACAGAAAACAAGCACATGAAATGGCTGCCCATCAAAGCTAATCGGTTTATTTGTATTAAACGTGTATTGATAGAGCGATTGGCATAGATCCGTGTTACACAGTTTGTGCCTGTGTTCGGTGTGGCATCCTGCTGCTGTCATTGACAGAATAGTCTAAAAATACGCAAAAAATATTGATCGTTTTGTTGATGTTTTTTGTTTGGCTGGAGCTGGTGGCTTTATTCAAAATGTAATCCATGCCGATCTTCTTTCCACTATCATCATGCTTGGGACTGGTATTAAAAATTGATGTGATCTTGTTTTATGTCTAATTCGGTGGAACAATAGTCGTGTAACTCACCCCAGCTACTTCATTAGATCTAAAGATGGCACAATGGGCGGCACTGGACACCTTTGTACTTGCGTGCTGCGTGTCTGATATCTGCTTGTGTTTGGTACAGTGTGTAAATGTGAGCACTGTCTGGTCAGTTGTGTTAGTGTAATAACAGGTAACTGGTGGATTTCTGGGCTATTTTCTCTGCCACGATGCTACATTTGACTAGAGGGCATGGCAAAGGTGTTCTGTGCTGTTGCTGTGGTGTTCTAGGTTGCTAGGGCACTGCTAAGATGTTCTTGGGTAGTTGCTAAGTGGTTACTTACAAACTTAAAAAAGCCCACACCACACTAATATGACATTTTTCTTATTGGTTATTTTTGGATTAAAAGCGTCTGCTAAATGTAAAATGTAAATGTTGTTTTGGTAATATATTCAGTGCAGTACCACCAAAAATGTTTTCATAATTTACTCACCCTCATGCCATCCCGGGTGTATGTATAATGCCATTTCATGGGGTCCGTGATTTTGAAGCTCACATGAAAATTGAAGAACACAGAAGCAGAGAGGAGTAAAGCAATACGCCCCAGTAAACCATGGTTTACAGTCATTTTACAACAGTTAAGGAGCATTGTAAAATGGTTATTAAAGAAGCACTGTGGAGATTTTAGCGGCATCTAGCGGTGAGGTCACCGCTCACCCCTTACTTTCGAAGCACTACAGTGGCTGACACAGGACATAGATGTCGTCACGTTTTTGTTTCTTTGCTGGAGGAGATAACATATTTACAAAACGCACTCTGTAGAGTCAGTTTAAGGCTACTGTAGGAACAACATGGTGAATTCCATAGGGGACCTGCGGTGTATGTAGATAGAAATAGCTCGTTCTAAGGTAATAGAAACATAACGGTGCATTATGTAAGGTCTCTACACCTCTTGAGACATAGTTAAGTATATTATTGCATTTATGTCAATAGATTATCCTAAATTTTACACATTGCACCTTTAATAAAGTAAAACACAGCAAATACATTTGAAAGATATTCAATAAAAAACAACAAAGTGGTTGCCAAGCAACACAGATGCAGTGATACTTATGCATGCCATGTGGTCAGCTGTATGTTTTTGGAAATTTTATAACCAGAACTTTGCACTCTGATGTATAGCTGTCTACCTGAAGCTGATGTTTGTAGTTTAAAATGTTTAATAAATGATTTTTTTTCCACTTATTAACCCACTGGTGTCTTATAAAAATGACTTCTATGATGGATGGATGTGCTTTTTGGAGCTCCAGAATTGCAGACCCCATTAAATGGCATTACAAAACTTGAGAGAGCCAGGCCAGTATATTATTTCACACAGACTGTGTTCAGTGCATTATGAAATAAATTTTGGATAACTATTCCAATACTAACTAGATGCCACAGCTTAATAGGCTGCTTAAAAAACACTAAACTACAAGTTGTAATAGATGCCTATTAATGAGTGTACGTGTACTGTATACAGTGTTGTTGCGGAATAACTATAGTCCTGATAATATCTGTTTAGATGAAATCTCTGTGTGTGTGTGTGTGTGTGTGTGTGTGTGTGTGTGTGTGTGTGTGTGTGTGTGTGTGTGTGTGTGTGTGTGTGTGTGTGTGTGTGTGTGTGTGTGTGTGTGTGTGTGTGTGTGTGTGTGTGTGTGAAATGGTGAGCATTTTTTGGCAGCTCAATCTCTGATCCGATGCCAAAGGCCAACAGAAGCAGAACGAGTGTGACACATCCTCAACACAAACAACAACAAACGCACTTTAATGGGCTTCATTATTTTCACACCTCTGTGGCCCTATACACTTCGAGCTGTGACCTTGACACCTGTAACCCTTGCATACATTTACAGAATGTTAAAGATAATACATATATTTACGTATTTTAACTTGTTGTTCTGTGAGATATTCTGGTTACAATGTGCCTTTTCAATGCAGTGTTTTGGCAAAGAGAAGCTGGTTGTTTCCTGTTCATCTGCATCTGCTTCCCTCTGCAGTCTGAAGGTTGACAATGTCACATTCTTTTGTTTTCTCTGCAACCGATTTCAGTGAGTGTCTGGAGTCACGCTTTGTTCGCCTGATTTGATAGCCGTGCATAAAAGACTGAAGTCTGAGAGATGCAGAGATGAGGATAGAGAGAAATGTCACTCTTTAAAATGTGAGAGATAGAGATGGGGGTACGGGGGGGGGTTAGAGAGGGTGAGAAGGTAATTGCTTCTGCAGCAAGATGTGAGAAAAAACCCGAAACTGTCTGGCACCCAATCAATACATCAAGGTTACTTGACAGTCCACTCTAAAACTACCTGATCTTGGATCAGTGTTGAAAATTGAATTGGTCTTCACATCTACAAGGCCAAATACATAGTGAAACCAATGCTATGCACCTGAATTCAGGAATACGAATCATTGTCACAGATCTTTAATGGTGATCTTTTGGAACAAGTTTATTTTGTATAGTCTATATATACAAATACATGCATATAAGCCAAGTAGCACTCTTTTTTTTTTTTTTGTGGTAAAATCTCTGTAGTTCACAACCTTATGCAGTTCATTTGTGTCAATAAATAGCTATGGTTACAACTGTTTCTATCAAAGCACGTGTCTACATTACTAGACTTCTGCAACATGCGCTTTCAGTTTAATGAAACTATCGGGGAAGTTTTGACAGTCGCGTTTTGGTTACGGGCTGCCCGGGCTGACGTGAAGAGAAAGTAGATGAAGCGTGAGATGCTTGACATACATACTTTTCTATCTTATAATCTCTTGAAAGCGATCAGGTGGAGAGGGAAATTCTCATGACTTCACCTTGATTTTGAGCACGTTGTTACCTCTGCAGTTCAGTTATTGGCCCTGAGGTGCCATCATCCATAAACAGGATCCTATCTTACCATAGTTAATTAAAATGGACTTCCCCATTTTACATTTATATTTATGCATTTTGCAGACACTTTTATCCAAAGCAACTCACATTGCATTATGCATTATATATTTGTTTCTGAGTATGTGCAATCCCTGGAATCGAACCCATGACCTTGCGTTGCTAGCGCCATGCTCTAACCACTGAGCTACAGGAAAGCTTTTGCCACTTTTTCTTTCTCTTTGTCTCTTGAGTTTAGGACTATCCCCCTTTTCCCCTTAGAATGTGTGCACACTCGCGCATGTGTAGGTCTACTGTATCATTAAGTGGATCATTTGCTTAATCTGATAATTATATTGCTATGTAATCGTATTTAATAACCATATAAATGAAGCCTTTATATATGAAATAAACGTATTTCCTCTACTATTATTTACTTTCTTGTTTTAATCTGTTTAGTCCATTAATACTATTGAAGTAAACATTAACTTGTCAACAATCCGTCATTTTTTGTATTATTTAGGGTAAATTTTATTAACCAGCTCATTCACATTCTCGTTCAGCAGTTCACTGAGCTTTGACTGATTCGCTGATCTCCGATTGATTCACAGAGTAACGGAATTGTTTCAATAGTTATTAAAACAAATTCAAATGAGTAATTTTTTTGTTTTTCAGTTGTTCCTTTTTCTGACATTTCTGATATTCTGTATCGCTTTCTGGGTTCTCTTCAGCCATGACTCTCATTGTATACAGAAGACAAGAACAAACTTGACAGATACATAATCTGTTTCACAACAGATGCATTGAAACAAGGTTTTGTGTTTTTGTCTTTGATTTTACAGACATTTCATGCATTGAATTTTTTTGCGTTGCTTATCTTGTCCAACAGTTTGTGTGTTAACGCCATTAAATTAGGTCTATTCCCATTGCATTATATTTTTGCGTTATATTTATTGACACAATGCAGCGGTTAAGCACTGGAACCAGTTACATACCCACCTGTTGTTTCTTATGAATGTGGTAGTGAATTGGAGAATTTTAAAGGGATAGTTCAACCAAAAATTCAAATTTGCTGTTTATTTACTCACCCCCAGGCCATCCGTGACGTAGGTGACATTTTGACTTGAATAGAACAATAAAGCAGATTTATTTTGGTAAATCCACTGCCCTCTGTGCTTCATATAATGAGAGTATATGGGGTCCACCTGTTTAAGAGTTCCAAAAACACATAATTTAAAAAATGCGGCTCCTGGCGACATGTTGACGTTTTGTGAAGCGAATTGATCGATATTTTCATAAAACTAAACATCATTTATAATAATATTAGCCATACTGTACAGCATCTGCGCACATCCCGATCGCGATCTTTCCTTTTAAATTAGTTAGTCCCGTCTGATAAGGGAGGTTTAAACAGTGTTTTTTTCTGATTGTAGCTGTTTATAAAAATGATGTCTAAAAAAACATCCAATGCTCAAACCCTTTCTGTGTATAATGTATTCAAAATTTGTTTTTCATGTTATGCAAATGTTATGTTGACACTGGATTTACTGATCTATAAAACAGTAGTAATATAAATGGGAAACATGGTTCTCAGCTTGTTTTGAATGTGTTATTACACTCATTTACATTAATGTTATTAGTATTAATTATATTATACATTTATATGCAAGGTGTACGTTTTATTTTAGAGAATTAATATTTTTTCAAAACTGTAAAAAGCTGAAATATTCTGGCAGCAGCGGCACCAGAAAAAATGCAAACATATGTTTACTTAGAAGTCCACTTCTGTAATTTAACATTTTTATTACATTTCAGAAATCTGTGAAAATATTAAACCAAAATTAAACCATATATTTCTGTAAAATTAGAGTTTTTTTTACAGTATTTGCAACTCTGATATTATTGTTATGAAACTATACCCATGCAATATCTCAGTACAGAAGCAAAACAAAGTTGCTTTACTCTGTCATGACAGCCGTGGTAACACTGTAAGCACTCATGCAGTCAGCATTAACCCTTCAGCACTGACTTACTGGAACGGTGAAATACTGACACAGTTAATCACAGCTGCCACATATGCCCAATGTCACAACAGCGCTTCGCACGCCATGTGACCCGACGCTTGAGCCATAAAACTACTGACATACTGAATTCCCAAAGCTCATTACAAAGGCTTAATGCACACATGTGGGCGATTTAATTCACCATAAGTGTGTTTATGAATAACAGACAGTAATGTAACTACAGAAACATCACAAAAGATGCACATTCTTTGATGAAAACAAAATCCAAACCTCAAAGCTCAAAACATCCTTGGTATGAAGATTATTATTGGAGATTTTTGTAAACAGCGCAAGTAAAATGTGCTTCATCATTAAACGGCTAGGCTGGAATGCAGATCTTTTTTATCAGTCTTTTTTATTAAAGGATTAGTTAGATATTGCTGCACTGTGTTAAAAATGGTAGGCCGTTTTTTTTACATTAATTTACATTGAAACCTAGTAGGTAACCAATTTTATTTAATGTTCATTTAGGAATTCGGATTTTCTCATTGAAAGTTTTTTTTTAACAGATTTTGAAAAGAAACTAACAGAAACTTTGGAAATAGTCATTGTTTAAAAATATTTTAGAACTATTAAGCCTTGATTCGTGTATGGTGTTTATGTTACTTGGCCAATTGCTGTAGATCTATCTGGACCCACAGCATTATTCGTTTTTTAAATTAATATTTTACATTTTTATGTCTGTATTCAAGACGTTCAACATAGAATATATGGTTAATAAATGTCATTTATCTCTGTTAAATCGCATTCATATTTGTGTTTTCATAATATATGTATGTTTACTGTGCATATTCATTTTGTATTTATGAACATTTACATTTACATTTATGCATTTGGCAGACGCTTTTATCCAAAGCGACTTACATTACATTGTACTATACATTTGTACATTTTGTATAGTAAGCAAGTGGGGGTTAGGTGCCTTGCTCAAGGGCACCTCAGCCGTTACCCACCAGCCCTGAGAATCGAACCAGCAACCTTCTGGTCATGAGTCCAACTCTCTAACCACTGGGCCACGACTGCCCAAATGTGTTGAACACAAAGTAATACACATACATGTAGGCCTATATATATTTAGGAAATATTTAGATGTATTTATTTATATTTACCAATAATTGCAATTATATTTAAATGTTTATTAACTTTTATATTTTTCTTAATATAGATGTATGGGTTTGTTTTCATAAATACAAAATTAATATGCACAGTACACAGACATATTATGTAAACACAAACTTTTATTCTGGATGCGATTAATCGCGATTAATCGTTTGACAGCCCTAGTTTTTTTATATATACATTTGTGCTATTTGAAAAATCTATGATATGGGTAAAAAAATACATGTTTATCTTGAATAAATGTAAATGTCTGTGTCTGAAAAACATTGAAATTAGATCCCACAGACTCGAACACCTAGCAAGTGTTATGTGACCAGGCAGCCACATTTGACTGTTTTTATGGAAAATGTACATAAACTCTCCAAACACCACGGTAGGAATTGTCAGCAACGTTATGTGACGTCATTTATTGACATCTTGCATCCACAATAGTATCCTGACAGTTTCATTAATTTCCTGTCATTGTTCACACATTATTTATCAGTGATTTACGCACACTCTTGCATTATTTTAGGTGGGCGGCACACTGACCCACTAACACAGTGAAACATCAGCTGCAGGTCTTCAATCATTCAGTACATCAAGATCTGACTTGTGATATTACAGGCTCAAGGACAGCCTGCCCGTATCTTAAACGTTCCTGCTCTTTCTTTTTTTTCCTAGTTTACTCACTAGCCATAAAATATTGTACTCATTTCTAAAATGATGACTTGAAGATTAATATACTTTGCTGTATGCAGTAAATTTGGTCTTTAAAGATGTAAGAAAAGAGCATTCAATATCAAAATAGAGTCAGACCTGAACACGTGTCTGCAGCGTATTGTTTAAAATGAACCTTAAACAATAGTCTGCTTTGCTGTTTTAAAGGCAATGTTTTTATGATTTATGAAAGGATTACCAAAACTCAGCCAATCCTCTGTCTGGCACTTTCTCACTTTCGCTTATGACTATACGTGTGTGTGTGTGTGTGTGTGTGTGTGTGTGTGTGTGTGTGTGTGTGTGTGTGTGTGTGAGAGAGAGAAAAAAGAGGCAGTTCAAACTAATTGACTGTCATGAACCTCATGTTTGTTTTTGGGATTTGTGAGTCACAGGAAGTGGATTGAGATTATGACATTAAAATCTCCATAAAGCTGGGATTTTTTGTCCACTTTAGTTATGATGTCACCGCTCCTCACCAGCCAAGGATGAATTATGACATCATCATTCAAATAGACATCAAGTTATGATGTCATGGTTCAAATAAGTGGCAGTAAAATGTAAAAGTACAAATGCCGGGTGTATGTAGGTATATGTTTAAATGTGTGCCGTCGCTCTACAGCGTGAGGCATTCTGTTGTTCTCCACACCCTGGTTTCTCAGACATGTCTCAGCTGGTGTTGAAATTGAGCAACAGAGCTGCATTCTTCACTGCCAGAGGATCTGAGCCACAGGCTCATTTTGGGATAGAGGAGAGAACAAGCTTGCTCTCTCTCTCTTTCTCAGTTATTCTGTTTAATGTGTTTTATTGGCCTGACAAATTGGATGACAGATGTATTTGAAGATTATCTGCATAACAAGCGAATTGTGCAACATGACACAGCAAGATGTATCTGAACATTAGAAATTAAAGTTAAAAAAAAGAAATTAAATACAAAAAAATGAAGCTGGGTTTAGTGATTAATTATATAGTTAGAAGTTGAGGAAGTACATAAAAATCAGCATTCAACACTGTAAGCTTATAATATTAACTGATAGAAAATTTGAGCTGTTGGGTATGACTTGGGAAGTTTGACATTATTTGAACCAGGCAAAAGCATCAACTGTAATAATGGTCTCTCTCTCTCTCTCTCTCTCTCTCTCTCTCTCTCTCTCTCTCTCTCTCTCTCTCTCTCTCTCTCTCTCTCTCTCTCTCTCTCTCTCTCTCTCTCTCTCTCTCTCTCTCTCTCTCTCTCTCTCTCTCTCTCTCTCAACAAGATTAAGAGTCTGAACCGCTAATCATTGTAATAAGAGTCCAGCATGCCTCTGAGTTTGTCTGTATGTGTTTGAGAGTGTCACAGCTGGTGTCAGTTTCTCTTTAAAGTGATCTTGTAACTTGTTTTTGATATAACAGGGTGAACAAAATTATGTATAATATGCTGCAAAACCTTGCACTTCGCTCTTAATGCGAAGTATCATAAAATTTCATTTGGCAGTCACACACATTTTTGTCGCTTTCTGTTTGCATGTACCTGTCTGATGAAAAATTACACTTGTAGACATCAATAACAGCTTTAACTGTCAAATATCCATGGTATTAGTGGGATAATCCACGGCTAGCTGAGCAATAAAGGATTTTAATGCACTTCGCAGAGTTCCAGGCCTCCACGTTGTGCATTATATTCTTTTAATGCATGACTAGTCGTGGATTATCACTTATTTATTGCTGAACTTAAAGGTTCATGTAAACAGTAAGGTACGAGAGGCTGTGCTTCGCGTCGTGCCTAACAACGCTTTTGAGCTGTGACTTTGAGCCGACCTCAAGTACCTTATTGCTATAAAACAGTTACAAGTAAAATTGCTTAAAGCCTTTCTTCCGCTGGAAAAAAGTCGGTCCCTGATTGCATGTAAAGAACAACAGAATGTTTTTTCACCCCTACATTTGTTGCCAAGGGTGCGTAGTGATCCACCGAAGTGGTTATAGCTGTGTTTTATCCACTGACCCATATAATGATGACTGGATTGCTCATGACGTCATTACATTGAAGCCACCGCGCCGCCATGTTGGTATGTCCAAACATTCTATTAAATTAACATATTTATGATCAAACAATACCTTACCAGTTACCGCTTTTGTATTTATAGTATTCCAGTACAACGCAAATGTCTTAAGCATGTAAATGGTTATTATTTAAAGTCGAGAATTTTTCCATCTTATTGGATATTGAGTGAGTTACATTAATCTTCATTTCAGTAGCTTACATTATCACGGACGAGATATATATGTGCTCATTCTGAAATCTAAATACAGACTGTATATGTTACTTTATTTCTACACGTTTACGCATGTGCCATTACAACAGTGTGCAATACTCACCTTAATGATTTCTATACATCGCTATTCTACCTGAAATAAATATAAACACTGGAAGAATTCTCAGGTCTGGCGGGTAATGACTGAGGTGCCCTTGAGCAAGGCACCTAACCCCCACTTGCTTACTATACAAAATGTACAATGTAATGTAAGTCGCTTTGGATAAAAGCGTCTGCCAAATGCGTAAATGTAAATGTAATGTAAATGTAAAAAAACATCAGAAGTAACAAGTAATTAAACATACATGTAAACTAATAACTAATATCTTAGTAATAAGATATTTTTAGATCGTTATTTTGACTGTAAGTCAATGATGCCGTCTGTCCATTGGGCATACTAATATGGCGGCAAGCTGTTGTCTTAAGGGGGTCGCACACCGAATGCATAAGCGCCGCATCTAGGACAGCTCACAGGTAACGCACACCAGACTTTTACTCAGTTTGAATTTCAACATTAAATATATTACTGTTGACAACCACAATGTTTGCAAGTTTTTACAAAAAAAATGGTTCCAAGACATGCTGGTACTTTTGTCGACTGGCACAACGAATACATTTTAGAATCCATTAACTGTGTCAAGAAAACGTTTGTTTTGGCTTGTAGATATCAGTAGCATTCCTGATATCTCTTTATAGGTCAAGTCATAATATTCTGAATTCTGTACAAAACTTTGCAAACATTGTGTTATACATTATGCTAATAGACGTGGACTTGCAATAAGCAACATTTTCCCTCAAATGAAAAAACATGAATTGGAAATTGGCCATTTTTGGAGTAATAAACAATGTGCTAAATAAAGTCACCAAACGTATTATGTCACTTATGAACTGTTTAACATGTCCAGTTATTGTGGGGGTTACATATCATATTTTAATAAACCAGAAAGAGCACTTTAGATTAGATTAGATTAGATTCAACTTTATTGTCATTACACATGTACAAGTACAAGGCAACGAAATGTAGTTTAGGTCTAACCAGAAGTGCAATAAGCAAGTGCAGGATATACAGTTGTGCATAAATACAGAATAAAGCAAAAATTATGAAGAATTTACAAGTGGGAATGTACTATGAACATTATATACAGATATATACTTATATACTTGTGCAAAATGTGACATTTGACATAATTTCTTTGGGAAAAAGGTTTTAAATACCTCACCTGCTAGACCCCGTAAGGCCTCCAAACAGTGTAATCTGTTTTAAATTAAAGCACGGTGTCTTTGATCATTTATAGGTTGTTTTGAAAGGTTACATTTTCTGAGATATCTCATTTTGGTGGGGGAGTTCCATGACGTACGTGTGTCTCCGTGCCATCTCTTATCTGTTTTAAACACACTCCTTAGAAAGGTCACCGAATTACATGTCGAGATAACATTCGCTTTGGCTCAGCGGTGTGTTTAATGTTTGAAATGTGTTTGTGTTTAGTGCATCTTCACAAGCAGATGCTGATAATAACTCATCATTATATCATTAATAAACACACTTCAGTCTCAGAACTTTAATGGTTGTTGCACAAGGTCAAAGAACCCCTTTAAAATGTGTGTGTATTCAGCTGAGCAAAAATTGTGTGTCTGATATGAACATGGCCCTGGGGCTCTTAATGTGTTATGGGAAATGAGTTTGACATGAGCGAATCGCCACTGAGGACGGAAAGGAACCGACTCGTCCTTCCCGATAGCCATGTTCGAGACGGGAATGAGGGCTATTCGTAAGGAGAGGAAAAAGTCAGAGCGGATTTTACACTTGGCGAAGGCCACGGTTCTATTGTACAACATCCATTAAGCATGAATTGAGCAAAATGTCAGTTGGACTTGTGTGTGTTTGTGTTTGTCCACGTGTGTTTGTGTACACTGTCCTTATTCCTATAGCTCTATACTTGAGCTTGTTTATGCATGTATGAATGCATATTCTGTTCATGTCACTGAACAAATAACATTTATTGCATTGAGTTGCATGGGTGCATTAGACCATTTTCAGCACACATCATTGAATTCTCCATTAAGGTCGCCAAGAACAAAAGAATAAACATGAGAAAGAAATATACAAGACCATTGAGAAAACAATGTGTGACGGTTCAGTCATAGCAGTACTATTTTTATTTTTTGATGTATATTATTTTCAATTCTATTTCAATTTATTTATAAAGCACTAATTAAAACAACCACAGGTTGACCAATGTGCTGTACAAAACAGTTACATAATCCATAAAAATATAAACCGACAAAAAACAATAAAACAACAAGCAGAAGACATCACAAAACATAAGATGAAGCAAAAAAGATTTAAAGATATGTACAGTTTCTGCCATTCTGATATTGGTGGGAAGACTATTCCAAAGTTTAGGAGCGGCTATCGCAAAAGCCCGATCCCCCCTAGATTTAAGTCTTGACTTAGGGACAGTTAATAGTCTCTGATTTGCCGATCTGAGACTTCGTCCCGGATGATGTTTATGGATCAGATCTGAAAGAACATTTAAAAACTAAAAGCAACACTTTAAAATCAATTCTAGTGCGGACTGGAAGCCAATGTAGGGACATCAAGACAGGAGTAATATGTTCACGTTTTCGAACACCCGTTAAGTCTTGCAGCCACATTTTGGACCATTTGAAGCCTGGATAACAAAGAGTTGTTTATACCCAAGTACACTCTTAAAAATAAAGGTGCTTCAAAAGGTTCTTTGATGCCATAGAAGAACCTTTCGGTTCTATAAAGAACCTTTAACATCTGAAGAACCTTTTTGTTTTGCAAAAGGTTCTTTGTGATTAAAAAAGGTTCTTCAGATTATAAAAAAGTAAGAAAGAGATGGTTCTTTAAAGAACCTTAGGCTGAATGGTTCTTTGTGGAACCAAAAAAGGTTCTTCTATGGCATCACTGTGAAGAACCTTTTAAGCACCTTTATTTTTAAGAGTGTACAAGGAATTACAGTAATCCAATCTAGAAGAAATAAAAGCATGAATCGTAGTTTCCAAGTGCTTAAAAGAAAGAAAAGATTTCACTTTAGCCAACATTCTTAATTGATGGAAACTTGCTCTTATTACTGCATTTATTTGGTTCATCGAATTTAAGAGCGCTATCAAATAAGACACCCAAGTTTTTTACCAGTGATTTTGCTGGAAAAGAAACATAGCGGAGCAATGTTTGAGACTGCAGAGGAGCCAAAGACAATAATCTCTGTTTTGCTCTCATTTAGGTGTAAACAATTTGCAGACATCCAAGCTTTAACTTGTAAGAGACCAGCAGAGAGAGAATGTACATCATTTTTGTGCTTTAGAGGCACAATATAATAGGCATATTATGGTAATAAATATGTATTCATGGTGCGTATTTACCTGGCCTGTAAATTTGCACTCTGGGCAAACATAATTATTTTATTTTTGTTGTTTTGCTTTCTTTAAACAATTTAGTGCCTTCATTTTGTTTGTGTTGCATTGGTTATATCTGGTGTCCCACCTATGGGTAAAAAATGTCTAGTTTGCGGATACCAGCCAAAGTCTTGCTGGCTATAGTTATTCTTTTCACACTTGAGTTGAACTTAAAGAGAAGCTGCTTTGCTTTCACACCTCGACTTCACTTTAGTCTAAGCTTGCTTCTCACTCACATTTATTTGAACCCAAATAAGTGCAGTTGAATATTATTGATTGATTTTTGATATCTAAGGAGCAGCAGTATGAAAGGTTTATATAAAATATTGTTATTTACATGACAATCACTGTAAAACAAAGTATTTTTCCCATTTGTGCTGTTTGATTTGTTTTGCCGCCAATAAGCGCAAAAACAGATGATCTTGTTGTCATGGCAACATAACCAATGATGCCGCGATGAAATTGCATTTATTGCACAGATGGCAGACGTTGTCCCCAGGGGACAGGTTTATAGCCACACGCTACAGATACACAATCTCCTTGTTTTGTCTTTTCTCTGTTTATGAACAAAAATGTGTGTTCAGGCTATAAGTCATACTTGACTGTTATCTCTGCAAGCTCGACTTGACGGGTTGTTGCGTGTCTTAATGTCGAAAGGCAGTTCATAATGCAGTGCATGGCTGTGGTATGCATAAGCCCAAATACTATACTAACTCTTTTACCTAAACATGTTTGACTTACATAGTAAAGAAAATTGTTCATCATTTATTCACCCTCTAAAACCATTATGACTTTCTTTCTCCTGCAATTACAAAAGATACTTTGAAGAATGTTGATAACTGAACAACATTGGAGCCCCACTGACTTCCATTATATAGACACAATACCACTTGAGACATTTCTCAGATATCATCTTTTATGTTTTTAATGACATGAGGGTAAATAAAGTATGAAAGAATTGTTATTTTGGGGTGAACTATATATTTAATATTATAATATTTACATATTACCTATAAGGTACAGTGGCAAAAAAGCATTTAAATCTAGTGGTCAAGAGAAAATGGTATTAACCTTTGACCAAGCTTTTTAAGTGACCTTTAAAAGAGTAAAATACTGGACTTTATATGACCACTTTATAAGAAAACTGTGAAGCTTATCGAAGAACAGCAACTTTGCACGTACCTAGTCCAGCTAAGGGGTGTGCATATTTTGCAGAATCTTAATGCCACAAAGCGGGTACCTTAATCGTGGCATGTATCTGGTTGTGTACCTGCATGTGTTTGCATGTGTGCATGCTTGTTTTTCCGTGGGTGAGTAACAGTATTTGCTTGTGAAATTGCAGAGGCAGAGATGGGTGTTTGTTACACCCGAAAGAAAATTACTCTACTTGGTTCTCGATTATGCAACTTTTAAACTTCTTTTGGAGAAATACAAAATATTAAAATGTTTACATGCACTAAAAGTGTGAGCTATAAAAACATTTTGCAGCATTTGGTCTAAGAAGGATTTTATGAAGTGAGATTTCCGCCTTTAGTATCGTGGCAAGTTTGACCACCGAGTCAAACTCTGAAGGTGATCGGTGTTTTTAATGTCTGTCTTTTGAGAGACGACTCACAGAAACAGGACTTATGAAAATTCTCAACTTCCTCCAGTCGCAGAGCTTTCTAAAAGACACGGTTGAGAGAAATGAGTTGAGAATGAATTTCATCACGGTCACAAGTGTCTTGGCATGTGTGGGAGATCCTGAGAGAGACCTTTCCTGAGACTGGATTGCGGCCAGACGCACTATTAGGAAGAACAGACTCGCCGAGGAATAGATAATGGAAGAATGCGTCTGGAAAATAAGAGGAAGAGGCGCTCGGAAAATGAGACACTTTATCGGTTTTTGGTTCATTTGTTTGTTTATTAAGCAGAGAGACAACTACAGCTCAGTCACACACAAATAATTCACATTTCATTACTGGATTTATATAAGAACAAAAGTAAGTGGTACTTATCCATTTAAAAGTCCCCGCCCAGTACAGTGTATTGTACTGTATTGTATTGTATTGTACAATGTTATTTGCATAATAACATTTTTAATAAAAGTATAGTTACAAACCTACACATGAATAGTTGGTACAGACATGAATCTGTGCAATGTACCATGTATTCTCTGTATTTCACAATTTCCTGTTTTTGCCTACTGTGTACATGTATGCAGAATTGTGAAAAGCTAAATGGTAGGGTGTTATTGGTACTTGTGTATCAGGTGTATAGGTGTCTGTTTTTATCTTTATTGTGTTGCAAGGATTGTTTTTAGGGCCGGAAGTGGTTTCCATGCTATTCTTATGTGGTTAAAATTTCTCACATGAAAATTCTTGGAATGGCTGAAAATGTGGCAAGCTTTTCTTTTTACAAGCTGCAGTCATTCTTGTCCATAGCACGGTTATGTGCAGATTTTATACTTTTGTTTTAGTGTTCTTTAATATGAGCAATCGAAATAATCATGCTTGCTTTAGGAAAACCATTAAAAATACAAAGCGCACACACACACATAAATTAAACACACAAGCTGAAACGGCCTGCATTAACAACATATTGATTTTCACAGCAAACGACGTGAACAAACAGATTCAATCACACTCACAGACACACAATGTATTAGTGCTGGTTTATATGATGAAACACTCTATACACACACACACACACACACACACACACACATCTTCTCCACAGGGGACGGCTGAAGGCCTATTGTCTTCACAGCATGGAGACTAAATTGCAAAATCATTTGATTGTTCCCAAGAGGCTAACACACACAAACACACACACACACACACACACACACACACACACACTCTCTCTCTTTTTCTCATTCTCTTTCAATCAGCCTTGCTCTGGATGTCACCTTCACTCCGGGCCATCTCAGACACTTCAGTCTGAGCCATTTAGAAATGCTTGAACCCGTGAGCACCGTTCTCAGACCTGTTCTGAGCAGAGCTCCAAAAATAAAAATTCTGTCATCATTTATTCACCTTTAAAGGGATAGTTCACCCAAAAATTCAAATGTTCTGTTTATTTACTCACCCCCAGGCCATCCGTGACGTAGGTAACATTTGGACTTGAGTAGAACAATAAAGAAAATATTTGGTAAATCTTCATATAATGAGAGTATATGGGGTCCACCTGTCTAAGAATTCCTATAGCACATCGTTCCAAAAACGTGGCTACTGGCGACATGTTGACATCTTGCGAAGCGAATCGATCGATATTTTCATAAAACTGAACGTCATTTTTAATAATATTAGCCATGCTGTACAGCCTCTGCGCACGTCCTGATCGCGATTTTCTTCTTGTAGTATTTGGTGGCGGATGGCATACCAGCTTCTGGTGCGTTCTGCAGGTGGCACTAAACGCACTAAATACTACAAGAAAAAGATTGCGATCGGGACGTGTGCAGAGGCTGTACAGTATGGCTAATATTATTAAAGGAGTCATAGTTAAAACGGAACGATCGTCAGTTCGCCTCGCCACCCACATGGATTCACATCGGCCCAGTTATAATAAATACAAGTACATAAGTGGATAAAGAGTAAAATCGGCATTGGTTTTGCCTTCAAACCTAGTTAGGAGAATGAAACCAACGGATCGACCAGAAGGACGCTTTACAGAGGTATGTTTTTATTCTGTTTTATGCATTTGCACGTCTGCGTTAACTAAAGATATCCCGCCGCCTTTGCGTGTACATTGTGGGCGGCGCCATGCAACGAACTGAGGCGGAGTGACGTGGCACTGTAGGGGCGTGTCTACACGAGCCGTTTCAGGCAGTTCAGGGAGATCAGTTGCTTTTATAAAGAATATATATTTTGTTCTGATACTTTGATTTCGGCAATTTTAAGTGTCTAATGCATACATTTCCAAAAACACGACATTGCAAACAATTTCCCTTTAAAAATGATTTTTTTTAAATGTAAATATCTATCGATTCGCTTCACAAGACGCCAGCATGTCGCCAGGAACCGCTTTTTTGGAATGATGTGCTTTAGGAACTCTTTGACAGGTGGACCCCATATACTCTCATTGTATGAAGCACAGAGGACAGCGGATTTACCAAAAAAATCTTCTTTACTGTTCTACTCAAGTCAAAATGTCACCTTCGGGTGGGCCTGGCCTGGGGGTGAGTAAATAAACAGCAAAATTTGAATTTTTGGGTGAACTATCCCATTAAGCTGTTCCAAATCTGTATACATTTCTTTGTTCTGATGATCATTTGGAAGAATGCTTGTAACCAAACAGTTTTTGGGTCCTATTGACTACCATAGTAGGAAAAATAACTTTATAATTTTTTGTTCTCAGAAAATGAGATATTTTGAAGTATGTAGGACAGCAAAAAGTTCTGGGGCACTTTTGACTACTGTTGTCATTTTTCCTACTATGGTAGTCAATGGGATCCAAGAACGGTTTGGTTACAAGCATTCGTCCAAATATCTTTCTCTGTGTTTCACAAAACAAAGAAATGTATAGGTTTGGAACAACTAGAGCAGTGAGTCATTCATGACTATCCCTTTGAGAAAGTTACAGTATTTACATGCCGGCTCATGGGACATAGAAAGATGTCAGGGGTCTACAGGAAGAGGAAATGGGTAGGTGGATAACAATCAGTATTACATTTTTGCTGCATATCACATCCTGTCTTCTGATTTGCTCCACACAAACTTTATCAAAAGTGTCTCGTAATAAATGAATTGCTAAGCCGAAATTCAGCTTCAGTACTGTTTATGTCGAAAGTAAATGGGTTCCATTTCGCTTGTGTCAACTTGAATAACAGTAAAATCCTGACAAGAGAACAATTGTTGTTTAGATTTTGATCTGGGCAGGAAGCCAAACCACAATAAGGAATTTCCAACAAGTGTCTTCAGCAGAAGTCGTGAATAATCTACCTGAGCAATGACTCATGGTTCGTTCAGAATGGCGTCAGGAGTAGAAGTGTCGTGATTGCATTGTCTGATTGTTGCTGATGTGATTTGATAACATGTCTCCACTTGTCAACATTTCATATTTTTGCAGTATTAAAGGGGTCATATGATGCAATTTTGTGTTTTCCTGTATCTTTGGTGTGTTCATGCATATATAAGACACGTAAAATGTCAAGTCTCAAACCAAAAGATATGTTCTATTAAAAAGCAGAGGCTCATGTAAAGTAAACACGCCCCCACAAATCTTTGTGGGATGCTTTGTATAACACCGCCCAAATGCATATGCAAAGAAAAAAGGCGTAACTCTTCCGCCACATGCTTGGTAGGGGTGTTGGCAGTGACATTCAGATACTCTCATGGCGTACTTTGAGGTTGACACTTGAATTTAGCGCCATCCCTTCTGCAGAGGGATTCTGGACAGTTATGATGGAAAATACACCAAATGTGGAAGCTCAGAAAGCTGAGGCCCGATGACAGAGATTTTCCTGAGAGTCACGCTGCAGTTGACGCAGGATGTGTGCGGGAGGTGACGGTGCCGGCGCGTCACGTTCACCCGGAGGATGGTGCTGTCGGCGGGGTGGGGGGTTAAACGGCAGCTGCAAGTGTACGTTTGAGAGCTGTTAATGTTGGTGAATGGAGTGAGACGGCAGAAGATCAAAGCCCCATTTTGGACGCCAGTCAAAGCAGAGGGAAAAGGCTGTTCGGATTAGCCCGACTTTCCCAAAGCTTCCAGACTGCTGCGTTTGACTGATTCATGGATTGGGCTTTTATCCAGTGCCACCTTAGTTTGTTTGCTTTGGGCACGCTTCTGTGAATCTGACTGGTTTATAAGCCAGAGAAACACCTGTGGACTTTATCTTTGATATATGCATTAGGATTTTTTACTCTGATGGGGTTTCATGAGGTTTTAAGATGCTTCAAGAACAAAGCTTTATCCATACACACATGCCAAATATGAAGTAGAGGTCTTACAACCTTTAAAAAAGGTACTAGAAAAGGTTATTCACACAAAGAACCATTTAGCCAAAGGTTTTTAAAGAACCATCTAAACAACCCTTTTTCCACTACAATGTTTTTTTAATGGAACCATACAACCCAAAAACATTTTTTATGGCATCATGTAGCACGTTTTACTAAGATTGCCATTGAAGAATATTGTTTGGATGGAGTGGAAAGCAGAATAGATAGATAAAAAACATGTTTATTTGAAGAGGATTGAAAGAAAAAGCAGGGCAGTAAAGAAACTGAAATACAAGAGAGCGAGAGAGACGGAGAGTGGGAGGTGAGGAAGACCAGGTACCTGAGAGATGCAGGAAACTAAAACACAGACAGATGTGTTATCACCTTCCAAGATCCGTGTTCCCACTGAAGGTCATGGAAAATCGGTCATGTAATGAGAGGCCGCTGGGGAGGTGTGTGTGG
Source organism: Oreonectes daqikongensis (assembly GCA_026939265.1). NCBI lineage: Eukaryota > Metazoa > Chordata > Actinopteri > Cypriniformes > Nemacheilidae > Oreonectes > Oreonectes daqikongensis. The sequence continues at coordinate 2,121,899 of JAOTQM010000118.1, read as the reverse complement.
TTTTTGTGTGTTCCTGCGAACGGGGTGCTCCTTGGCAAGGTCAAATGTGTACGTGTGTGTGTGTGAGCTGAATATCTTAAGAACGATGTTAGGACAACAGACCTACTGCGACTGTGAACCTCTTTATTCATAGATTGACAGATCAGTCAAAAGTGCTCCAAATGGTCAAATCTCCAACAGATCAAGGCTGCACAAATACACAACAACAGAGAAAGATCGTCATCTGTACATGGGCAGCTGTGTTGCCTTTAGCCGAAGGGACATTGTAGCCCTGAATACAGTTTGACAAATGGCCATCGTTTACCAGAATTCCTGGAGGCCGGTGGCCGCTGTTTACAGGCCTGAGCACTGACCTCTGTCTGTGACAGCAATTGGTCGGCTTTGAGGGGGACATGGCTGGAGTATATTATATGACTTTATAACAAGCTGCTGAATGAATGTTATATTTTGTATTGCTAAGGTACATCGTTCATAAAATGAACTTAACTAAATCATTTTAATTCCATTTTATAGTACTGTGGAGTATTGTAGAGTAGAGCACTTCCATGCAAATGTTATGCATGTTACCAATCTCACTATACTAGCACCTACGGACAAAGTAGTGCCTCAAATTTACTGACTGTGTTGAAATTTGTTGAATATCTTAGCAAGCAATGCCATTGTCTCTATATTGAGTCTTGAGCAAAGCACACACGTCACACTTTAACGGCATAAAAAATCCATAACAGTTCGCAGTACTGTACTTACTATAAAGTGTTCAGCCTTACCATCTCCGATGTCAATATTGGGTGGTTTAATACCCATCTGAGGTCTCATTTGTTAGATTTTCTACAAGTGCCGCATTCAGAATTGTCCCATCAGTAACTGCAACATGTCACGTACATAACATTGTTTTTTTAACAGAAATGCGATATAAATAAAAACAATATTTTACATTTACACATTTGGCAGACGCTTTTATCCAAAGCGACTTGCCATTGCATTATACATATACATTTTGTTTCTGCAATCCCTGGGATCAAACCCATGACCTTGCCGTTGCTAGTGCCATGCTCTAACCACTGAGCTACCCTTCTTTTGTTGGGTGCTATTGCATACGTATGTCATCTCCCGAAAAAAAAAAAAAATGTATGGTCCAAAAATGCATTTATATTTACCCTTTCAAATAGTAAATGTGTATGAGCATATATTTTTATGGAGTCTATTATCTGTGGTCTAAAAAACACAAAATACTTGTGATAAATGGATTCTCTAAAAAATTTATATTTTTAAGTTTTGACAGTCAATGTCTCAACCATAAAGAAATTGCTCTAGAGTTTTAAATAGTGTGTTCACACCAAACACGAAGCATCGCAGTCCTCGCTCTATATTATTATTGTTATATTCCGCAACAGGGAGTTTCTTCACGCGTCCGGAGGTGACAAACAGTAGAGCTGTAGAGCAATTTATGTCAATAGGACATCATTATGACCATGAAAACTAAAATCTTGTTTTTATGGAATATTGTTTTTTTTATGTAATATTAAGTTTATTACAGACAATTTATCTGTGCGTGTCCAAAAGGATGAGTCCCGCTTTACATTTTGTTCTTATTCCAGATTAGTGTCAGAATAGGGAAGGAAACAACAATTTCACCGTTTTATGCCAACTTCAAACTGAGACTGAAAACGGACTAGAAACTCTTCATCTGATTTTATCAGCATTGGCTGAATGCAGTAGCACTGTTAGATTTTATGAACCCTTGCGACTGTTATCTTCAGATTTATTGCTGCAACAACCTGATTTATTTGATGGTTTATGAACATAAACTCTCATGAAAGGCATGACATCCTGCAACTGCGCGCAGTTCAGTCCACACACACACACACACACACACACACACACACTCCAAAGAGCGGTTAGGTTAGGCTTATATATTATTAATCAAAGAAACCAGTAACAGCTCGAATGTTCTGTGTCGCTCTTGCCAGGTCATGTGTGCTGTTGTTTAACTGTGTCGTGCTGAAATATACATACGACTATTATATCTGACACATTTAGAGTCACTTTATTTAAACATATTTAATGCAGAACTATTGTCAGTTCAGTAAATACACAAGACGTTTATCTCAACACAAGACGCCTGTAGAGGGAAGTGGACGTTCTTCTTCGCTTCCCTGCGGATGTCAGTGTTTAATATTAATTTAGTTTAGTGTGGTCATGTTCCTACTTAAACACGCCGTACTAAAAGCCCTGTTAGCTTTCCATGATCTCGTAACATGCATTTAGTCGAGGCATTCACTGTCCAAGCATTTCAAAATCCCAATGAGTAATAGAGTTTCAGTTTCTATTTATGTGAGCAAACGGCAGTCGGCCTTGTTCTATTCTTATAAACCCATGACATCCTTTAGCATGCTAAGGTTGTCAGGCAACTGGCACCATAATCCAACATTTATCAATTCTGCTTTCTATTTCTCCTTAGTGGATTTCACAATATTGGGCTTGTCTCAACTTCACCTCAGTTGCACAAGCTATATATACATAAGTGTATCGTATTGCCTTCTTGAGCATCTGTGAGTGTTTGTATGTTTTGTGATAGTCATTTTTAGTCAAGTATCTCAGTTGTCCTCATTGTGAAAAGATGGACCTCAGCATCATACGGTCAGGCTGCTGGACAGGCTTCAAATATGGAGACAATGCCGGAAAAGCAAAGGTTGTGGAGGACCCAGAGGATATTTCTGAATACCATTGGGCAGACTATCGCAAATCATATCGTCGGTATTGAGAATTATGTAAACTTTTGATATTGGGTTGCGTATATTTGACATTTTCTTGACTCATAATTCATACAGACTGCTACTGTTTCATGGATTTCACAGAATGCATGTCAAATTTCATGTAGTGCCCCCAGTAAACAGTTACAGTATCTCTTCAGTTAAAAACAAAACATATACTCTCTCACTCAAGGAAAATCTCTTTGTTTACAAAAGCTCAAATCTTGTTTTCGTGCCCTAAAAGCAATGAGAACACATAGGAAAATAATCCTTATTGAGGTTGTCGTAATTCATGGATGACAGGTTTTGATACATACATGTATACATTGAAATGTTTATAATTTATACTGCATACTGTTGCACACATTTTTGCACACAATATTTGACGGTATACAGTAAGCGGCACTTCAATGTTTCGTAACAAACATCGCTGGCAGCATTGAGAAAGCATTCTTGTGTTTTTCTTTTTTGAGTAAGTGTGTATGTTTGACACAATTCAGTTATCTGTAGTCATGTGGGTTCATTTTACTGCTTGTTGGCAGAACATTGTTACAGTATCTCTCACTTTTCTTTTTTCTCTGAGTTTATATTTCTAAAATATTTTAATGGCATTGTAGTTTCTGATGTATTTCTAAGGCATGTCACTGACATCACTGTATTAACTTCTAAGCATCAATTGCATAAATCCATGATAAAAAATAAAATAGCTGCTATTGCTGACTATATGGCACTGCTGGTTCATGTTTAGAACAGTCTAGTATAACTAACCTATGGCCAGTAAAAGCATAAACACATTCACTTTGGTCCAAATTTGGACCTTGTATCTCTTATAGTTCTTCTGAACTCAGGAACGTTGAGAAAGTGCTTTGATGTTATAAAAATGATTGGCTGCCAATTAAAAAGCCGTCAGGATTTATTTAGCAATAATATATAATAATTTAAATCATATTAATGTAAGAAGCTTTTTGCATGATAAAATATTTTAAACATGCCAAAGCATTAGTGAATTAATAAACATTTACACATTTTTTTATTATAAACAGAAATAATGCATCAGGGTTATTATAAAGATATTACTGTTAATAACCTTTTAAATATATTACATTATATATGAAAATGTTTTTTTATTAAGGATTTAATAGTAATAGGTTATAGTGTGTGTCTGTTTTACATTATCGTTGATCTCTAGGTCAGGAGCTATTTCAGGCACCATCACAAGAGCAACTGTAAATAATTCAATCGTTAACCTTACATGACTCCAAAACAAGACTAAAATGGCACACACACAGATTTCTGTGCTGTACATCTGCATTATCCAGCTGACACACCAAACATTTACAGCATCAGCTGAATTTCTGTACTTATTGAAGGGGAAATTGTCTAAAGTAACAAAATCATAGCTGATTATAAAGTAATATCAGATGTATAGAGATGTGAAGCAGGGTTTTGGACAAATGTAACCGAGTAACAGACAAAATGCTGCTCACAACTGATTCGGAGTAAAGCCGTGTTTACACGAGCAGTTTAGGATTTCAATAGTTTTTTTAACAGTGTGCATTGTTGCAAAGCAGCCTTACAGGAAACATTTTGGCATAAAAATATAGAAAATATAAAAAATATAGATTTAAATTGAAATCTCTAATATAGAAAATGATATAAAAATTATATTAGAAAAAATGTAGCAATACAGTCGACTGTATAGTGAAGAAGGAAACATTTTATAAGGTGCCTCAGTGACCAAAGAATTATAGATCAAATGTATTATTAAAATAGTGTTCACAAAACAAGTGTAAGCATTTCTTTTTGTGTTTTTTGCTTCAAGTCATATGGCAAAAATGTGTGATCTAGTCAATGTGAATACCTTCAGTGTAGACAGGTTGAATATGGGGATGCTGTGTAGTGTTTGTGCTTTGTAACGGCATGTTGTTTTGTGTTTATAGGCTTTTTAACCTGACGTTGAAGAAGCTGGTCATGCTAAAGGAGTTGGATAAAGACTTGACCTCCGTGGTCATTGCCGTCAAACTCCAGGTCCTAACACCTTCCTCTTTCTTTACACCCCTTTATTTATTCCTTTTTTAAAGGCAATGTGAAATTAAAATCTTTTAAACAATCACAATGTAATTTCTTCTTTATTTTGGGGAGCTTTACTAGCAGGGAAAAGATCCTGTCTTTTTTTTGTCTTATAGCATATGTTGCAAGTATTGCATTTTAAGGTTTGATGTCGAGTCATAAATTATTGTCTTATTTTTGAAAAGAATGCATCCTATGTAAACATTCCCTAAAAACACATCAGGTTGAGCTTAACCCAAAACCAGCCTGACCACCAACTTCCTGTTTTTATCCTTTCTCTGTTCTTTCACCTCTCCCACTCTCTCTCTTACACTCATCTCTCTCGCTCTCTCCGGTTGAGTTCAGGGTGTCAGATGTGAGAGTTGCAGATTTATTCACCATCTGTTCCTGACTGCCTATCCTTTTCGCTCATCCTTTTCTCCTTCTCGTTTTCAGGGCTCAAAGCGAATCCTTCGTTCCAATGAGATCCTGTTGCCATCGACCGGTCAGACAGAAACAGACCTGCAGCTCACGTTCTCATTACAGGTATGTGTGTGGAACAATACAATTATCAAAATGTAATTCTGTAACTGCATTTGTTGGGTCAGACGAGTTTTATTGTTAAAAGGTAAAAAAGTGTTCTTGTGACATCATCAGCCAGTCGACGTTGTCATTATGATGTCATTGTTCTGTTCTTTTAAGCTAATGGATGGGAAAGGGAGGAGAGGGCTGGGTCATACATCAGATCGTACTATTCGGATATTATAAATCGCCTTACTTTCTACACCGCCAGCTTGTCACTGATGTTGAACGTTTGATTCTCAGTATCCTCACTTCCTAAAACGAGACGCCAACAAACTTCAGATTATGCTGCAGAGGAGGAAGCGATACAAAAACAGAACAATCCTGGGCTACAAGACTCTCGCCCTCGGCCTTATTAACATGGCAGAGGTAAACATCCACATGTCTTTTAGCTAAAATGCCCTGTATCAATCATTCCTGGATTAATCCATCGGATCTGTTGTTTTGTCAGGTGATGCAGCACCCGACCGAGGGTGCTCAGGTTCTGGGTTTGCACAGTCAGCTGAAGGATGTGTCTGTCCCTGTCGCCGAGATCAGAGTTTATTCTCTCTCCAGTCAGCCCATCGACCACGAGGGGCCAAAAGCCAAGATGAACGGTGAGAGATGCACGTCGACCAACGCTTGCGCACAGCATACAGTAATGCGAATAAAATTCCCCTTATTTACGGATTCTTTTCCGTCTTTCCGGGCCAGATCGATCTCCGGACATTGATAACTACTCGGAGGAAGAAGAGGAGAGCTACTCGTCCGAGCAAGAGGGCAGCGATGACCCCGTGCATCATGTAAGTGAAGACCCTGGTTACATGTCATGTGCAGCTTTAAAGGGAAAGAACTGCCCGATCAGATAAAGTGTGCATATACATGCACGACTTCACATAACATCTTTGGAATGTCTGATGTTAATGTGCAGTGAAACAGTTCATGTGAAGGTCATCTAAAGTTCAGTTATAATAACTGAGAATTCTTGAAATGTTACATTTGTGGTTAGATTAAAAGATCTGATCGGACCGTCCGAGGCTGATGTTAAGATGTAAGTAGGGAGTGTGTGTGTGTGTGTGTGTGTGTGTGTGTGTGTGTGTGTGTGTGTGTGTGTGCAAGCGATCAGCAGGATGTAATATGTTTGTGTGTTAAATCTGTTATGTGTTTGTTTCAGTATCTAGATGATGAAGAGGACGAGGTTAGGAAGAAGAAACCCAGACGCAAACTCACTTCCAACGCATCCATCACTAGAGTAAGACAGACACACTTCCTCTCCATTGCTCCAGTAGCTTTACTAATGATTATAAATGACTGTACCAAGCTCCATTTACATCTCTCTCAGTTATACAGACACTGTTACTCTTAAAATGATCATATTCTTCACTTTGTGTGGTGGAATGGAACGTTTTAAGTTGTGAATGTTAGTGTATGTCTGTCAGGGTTCCTGTCCTTAACTGAAGCTAAAGTAAAACAAAAGAAAAAGTTCCGATTAAAAACGCGTTTACTGAAATAATAAAAATGAAATAAAAATAATGCAACTTGATGAGTCACAAACTAACTAAAAGAATATAAAATAATGATTTGTACTTTGGCTAATAAAATAATGTAATAATATATAATATAATGCTATATATAATAATAATTTGTTATTTGGATCACGTGGATTTTATAAATATTAGTTAGTTAGCTAAAAAAAACAATCGAACTTACTAGAAGTCAAATAAATGTAGCACTTTTCACAATTTTGCATGGTTCCAAAGCAGCTTTACATATATTTAGGCAATAAAGAAATATAATTATGAAAAATGTCATGCATAATGCTAAAAATAATAGTTAAAATCCTTTCACATGACTCTTTAACAGCAACATTTCGATGATCAATTACATTTTCTTCATGTGGAATAGTAGACCTTGATAAATCGAGTACTATTTAACCATGACTAGAAAATAAATGTTCATTTTATGCAGAATTGAAATTATTTTGAGCCTTATTGAATCTCTTTTATCATTCTTTTTTTTTTACCTCCAGCAACCTAACATCAAGCAGAAGTTTGTGGCCCTGCTGAAAAGGTTTAAGGTGTCAGATGAGGTAATGTCTTATTCCTTTGGCCTTTTTCGCTGACACAACTGTGATAACGTTTCTCTCATGGTCTTTAGACTTGTGTTGCGTTTTTTTATTTTCCTGACAATCTGTGACATCATTGCCCTTTAACATTCTCACGTTTTCATAAAAATATAAAAACCAAACGTATACAGAATGGTATGTGTGTGTATGTGTGTGTAGGTGGGCTTCGGGCTAGAGCACGTGTCACGTGAGCAGATCCAAGAAGTGGAAGAGGATCTGGACGAACTCTACGACAGTCTGGAAATGTACAACCCCAGCGACAGCGGCCCTGAAATGGAAGAGACGGACAGCATCCTCAGCACTCCAAAACCCAAACTCAGGTGACGCTCTGCACACGTACGCATGCTGAATACATGCTGACTAGGGCGCCCTCTGGTGTTGAGATCGGGTTGTCTGCCCTTGTCGCATAACCTCCAGCTTTTTACTAAACGCTTTACAATCGGAGCGTTTCTGTATTGGGTGGCGTCCTCTGATGATCCAGGCACAAGGCCAAAACTGCGGATACTCATGTTGTTGTCACTGTTATTTTTTGGAGGATGAGTGGCTGAGACAGGATTAGGGATTGCATTAATTTTCTGTCACCATTTCCTCACCTTTATATCATTCCAAGCTCCCTGTTCCATAGCTCAGAAGGTGAGGCAGAATGTTCACGCTGCTTTTTTCCATACAACGAAACGATGATGTGAAATTATGTTGATCTCCAAAAAGAGGTCATACCATTATAAAAATGATCAGTACAGTAGTAAATATGACTTTATGTTTGCTATACATTGTAAGTCTTCTGAGGCTAAATGCTTCTGCTCATACTTTTATTTATTGGGTGAGTTAGACCATGTCTGTGTTAAACCATTAAAGCCGTTTCTGCGAAGACATTTTCCGTTTTCGAACTGTGTGTTCAGAGGTGTATAAAGACCTTACATAATGAAGCATTATGTTATTATTACCTTAGAATGAGTTATTTCTATCAACTTACACCGCAGGTCCCCTTACATGGAATTCGCCATGTTGTTTCTACAGTAGCCCTAAACTGACAAACTGCTCTACAGAACGTGTTTCGTAAATACATTATCTCCTCCGGCAAAGAAGCGAAAACGTGATGACGTCTTTGTCCTGTGTCAGCTACCGTAATGCTGCGAAAGTGAGGTGCGAGCGGTGAGCCGCTGGTTGCAATGCGCAACCTCACCGCTAGATGCCGCTAAAATTGCCACATTGCTCCTTTAAAATGATAAAACTACAGATAAAAAATATTTTTTACACCTAACTGTGATGCTGTCCACAGTTAATATGACAAACTAAACATTTGTGAACAGAATCTCATTGCAATTTGTAACACAAATTGCCTTTTGATAAAAAATTTTTACTCAGAAGTCGCATTATGGAATTTAAATGGAAGTTCACACTTTAAAAAAAATCAGTTTTGATTCTAAAGAAGAAAGAAAAACTAGGGCAAGTAATGACTAACAAAAATCTTTGGAGAAACAAACAATTCAAATACACAAATATTAGAAACAGACAACATGGACATAAACTTAACACTTTTTTCACATTTGTTTATATCTTAACATTCCGCATTTCTCTCCTCTTTTTGTGTGTCTCACAGACCTTTCTTCGAGGGAATGTCTCAGTCGAGCTCTCAGACAGAAATCGGCAGCTTGAACAGTAAAGGGAGCCTGAACAGAGACCAATTCAGCCCTGTGAGTGTGTTTGTATTAGGGATGCTGTGTGTCATTTCTGTAATAGAAATGGTTCCTGAGATTTTTTTTTTAGGACACTGTTGGTCATTGGTTAGGCCAAAATGGCCTAAACGAAAGAACCCTGCATATTACACACCTAAGAAATTCTGCAACTTACAAATGTCAGCGCCAAAACACTTGCTTCCACTGAATTGATACTATTGGTGCTCCATTAATCATGTAATTATAACAAAAATTGTCATTGAAAGTCAAAGATGCAGGTCTATAAAAAAATGTCGAAAGTTTTGTGAACTATCGATTTGCTTATAGGCTTTAAGGAAATTTGGTCTCATTTTATTGCAGTGATGCAGTCGAAGGGTTTAGTTCTGGACAATCTGGAGCCCTTGAGTCAAAAATGCTTGAGAAGCACTGCATTAGTTTACATTATCCTTACCATCTTAGAAGTGTAGCGTGCACATCTAATGGCTGTATTTCTGTCAATATTTAAGTGCACCTGCTTTCCCATTTATCACTGTTTTTAACTTTTATGGGGCTTTTTAGGTCAGTAAATGCTCAGACTCTGACATTAGCCTTATAATTGATAAGATTAGGCAACCGGTGATACCAACTAATGCATCTGATGTTTGTTTACATTTCCTGTTCCTTTTTAACCTTCAATAGCAATAAAAGAGCCCAAAATATAAATGGTAAGAGAAAAGAAAGTTTAATTCTATTCACGCGTCATCCATTATTGTCCATTTCTGAGGTGTAGGAGCTCTGAAATGTCAATAGTTTGTGGACTACATCCAGAACTTTCATCAGAGCTAGCAGACTTATCCAAACCGTGAAGTACTTGCATCATGTCCCCTGTGGCACTAGTGTCTAGGATATGAATAAAGTGGGCGAGTAGTGTGGTCAACAGACGGAGAGCAGACTGAAAATTGTGCAGACAGATACATTTGCAGATTTTTTTGATGTCAACAGCTTGATAACTATACATTGCAGTTGGGGTTTGAGTTGAGTTCTTGTATGTGACCAGCAGGGGGAGCAGCCACCATCCGATAAACTCAAACACTCCCGCAGCCGCAACCTGGAGGAGCCGCTGTCTGAGACAGACACTGTGGTGAGACGATGACTTCCATTTTTCTTCTCCCAGTCTCCCGGTGTCTCCACGGTGTATGTGTTATGATTTGTTATCATGTGCTCAATTGGATTAAAAGCTCACGTGTGTGCGCAGGAACTCAATGATCAAGAGCTGTTTACTGAAGGCGGCCCTTGCATAACCGTGTCTGTGGCCGAGAAACCGCGTACGCCATTAAAAACCAGCAAGAATGAGACTCAGCCCGTGCCGTCACCCAGGTCAGAACACAACCAGCACATGTGTACACACACATGCATTAACTTGCATTTCTGAAACAAGATTTATGTATGTGTAGGCTGGACGGAGGACACACACCACGGAAGCGCAGCACTCCTCAGAAGGACCGTCAGCTTACGAAACCGCTGAACGAACGAACCAACAGCTCAGACAGCGAGCGATCGCCTGAGCTCGGCCACAGCACACAGGTAACATCCTTGATAAATGTGTTTGCCACAAGTGCCTAAAGATGCCCGCTGGTAGTCAAATTAAATGGATTAAGACCCACTTCAGTAAACTTGCCCTTAGTACCATCTATTTGATGTCTGCATCTGACATATTTTTGCTTATATGCAGACGTCTGCTGTTTATCATTTCGAATGTATGTAAAACTGCTCTTTCATTTATTGTTGTCCGCTTGTGATTGGATCACCGCTCATCTGTGATTTTCTGTTTCTCTCTAAATGGCTTAAATAAGGAATGTTAAGGAATGTTTCATCTTGTTCTGCAGAGTCACTATGAATTATTAATGTTTGGCTGACTCATCCCAAAGTAACCTCCTTTATTGTGTGTGTAGGTCCTCAGGAAGGCTGTGTATGATCAATTGAATCAGATTCTGTTATCTGATACAGCCCTTCCTGAAAGTCTCATTCTGGTCAATGGCACTGACTGGCAAGGACAGGTGTGTGTGTGTGTGTGTGCGTGCGTGCGTGCGTGCGTGCGTGCGTGTAAATAAATCCAAATTTATGACAAATAAAGTACCAACTTATTAAAACACAGTATGAATTGTCATCTGTGTGTTTGTGTGTTTGTAGTATGTTGCAGAACAGTTGCAGGTCCAGAAGCATCCTGTGGTGTGTACGTGTTCTGGCGCAGAGATTCAAGCAGTTCTGTCTGCTCTACTTACACGGATACAGAAGTTGTAAGTCACACAAGTGCAAATACACGAAAAACTTCAAAAACCAAGTGCAAAAACAATACAATTAAGAAAGGGGCTGACAGAATTGTGTTAAATCTAAGCTGACTTGACATTTACACCACGAAGAACAGATAACTGTGCTGATAGACATGACATTCTCTCTCTCTCTTTCTCTGTGTAGCTGCAACTGTAACTCCTCTATGCCGCGGCCTGTGAAGGTGGCTGTGGTTGGGGGTCAGAGTTATCTGGGGTCTGTCCTGCAGTTCTTTGTCACCCAGTTGGCCAACAAGACGTCTGATTGGCTCAATCACATCCGCTTCCTGGTTGTGCCTCTGGGTGAGTATACACAACAACTGAATGAACATAACATCGTTTTTGTTGATGTTACATTATTGTTTAAATAATGATGCAAAATACGGTCTGGGTATTGTTACACTACACATTTTTAGTTAGTTAATTTTTAGTTTTTTGCCATATATTTTGGCAACAACTGATCAATTGGTTACAATTCAGTTCAGGTCTGTGAGAAGGTGTTTTTCTTCTTTTTTTATCCTTGTTCAGGTTCTCATCCTGTTGCTAAGCATCTGGGTGCCCTTGACAACCGCTACAGCGCAGCATTTCTGGATGGAGCATGGAGAGACCTGTTCAACCGATCTGAACCTCCGCAGACAGGTACACACATACACACAGCATGAAACTGTGCATTGACAATAATCATGATATTAATAACCAGGATTATTGATATCATGGTAATACTATACACATGATAATATTGTAAATAATTCAGCACATTTTTTTAACGTGGTAACATCATTATTGTGAATTTTTGTTATTGTAATGCCTACATTGTCACATGATCTCACACGCTGCATGTTTCATTCTCAGTGTACTGCGTGCGGCTTTTATTTCAGAAAGAGCATTTTTATTTTTATTGCAATTTTATGTAGAAATATCTTTTGGCTGGTTTCATTGTCGGCATAGTTATGTGTTTTGCCTTTGTAGGGTGCAATTGCAAACACATACTTGGAAGTCATGACTGTGACAAGACCTTATGTCATTGTTTCTTTGCAGATTCAGTGGATGTAGCGGTTCGTATCGCTCAGTACATCAGTGGTGCAGTTCTCACTCACCAGCTGCCCATTGCTGAAGCCATGCTCACCTGCAAACACAGAACGTGAGTCAAAATGCGTGTTATCCACCTAAAGAATGAGATGATTTGACTGTCCAGCTACAGTCGTGTTTGAATATTTCTGCATTTTCTCTCTTCTTCTGCAGAAGGGATGAAGATTCCTACCAGAAGTTTATCCCTTTTATTGGGGTGAGTAGGAAAATTGACAATACTTACGATTATGCATGTCATTATGATCAAATTTACCATCAAAAATAATATCTTGAAAATGATTTGGCACTTTGACGAAAATAATTAATGTTTTTAAGGTGGTTAAAGTGGGATTGATTGAGCCGGGCCAGTCATCTGCAGGTAAGTGTTCTCTTATGTCCTCTTAGTGAGGTTATGAATTTCCCTTTTATTTAATGTTTAGTATTATTGTTTTATTTCGACTCATTCTTTTGCATCTGTGTCGTCTAGGTGACACGGAGGAAGGTGTTACTGTGAGCCTGGCTGTCCCCTCCACCTCTCCACCCTCCCATGGCTCACCTGCCAGTCTGAAAGAGACAGCCACGCCCCCTTCCTCTCCATCCATGGGCGGTGGTTTGGCCGTACAAGGGTGAGTGTTCTCTGTCTGTCACTTTAGATTACTTGTTTTGTTAAGGGAATTTATGTTGTCACTGGGTGTCCTGAATATATTTGCAATCTCTGCTGGAAAAATCCTACCCTGTGTATATATCATAACATGGTCCTAATCTTATTTGTAATAGAGTCTTGCCAGATTTCATTTGTCAAATTTGTCTTCGTCAGGAGTCCTAGCATGTCTCACGGGGTGGACGCCATTGGGCTGCAGGTGGATTATTGGCTGGCTTCTCTGGCAGACAAGCGTCGAGAAGGAGAGAGGAGAGACACGGGTTGTAAAAACACTCTGAAAAGCGCCTTCTGGTCCCTGCAGGTCACCCGATTGCCAGGAGGGGGAGCCAGCGAGCCTCAAGCTCCTGTCAACACTATGGCCATGACCGTGGTCACCAAAGAGAAAAACAAGAAAGGTAAGCAGGATCTAGCCACAGACCACAACGGCTGTGATTGGTCCTCTGGATGACTGCACAGTTTTGTCTTCTGCAGTGATGTTTAAGACGACCCAGAGCGATGCTGAAACACCAACACAAAGTTATAAATGAAAACAACCCCATAGACCAATGCTTAGGTATGATGTTGAACCCTGTCTGGCCCTAAGAACTTGGCACTTGTGCTTCGAATTAGATTTTCAAAAGATTTTGATTGTCATTGTACCAAAACAAATGTTTGTTTAATCAGACAATTTATTTAAAAAATCTCTCTCTCTCTCTATACATGTGGTCAAATTGTGATTTGTGATCAATAGGTCTGTATCACATGGCAAGTAAACAGGACATTTATGATTTGGTGGCGTATTTACCTTCTTTGCTTCTTTTTTTTGCAGTTCCCACCATTTTCCTGGGGAAGAAACTTAAAGAGAAGGAGATGGACTCAAAGAGTCAAGTCATTGAAGGCATCAGCAGGCTCATCTGTTCAGCCAAACAGCAGCCAACCATTCTAAAAGGTACCAGATTTATTCAGGATACAGTAGCTTTGATTTGATCTATTGCATTTGTTTATTTATTTATATCAGATTCATAATCGGGCACTTCCAGCGTTATGGATGTGACACATAAAGGACACAGTTTTTGAGAGATGTCATAACTTTGTAGGATTTCTGTGAGTTAAAATGCACAAACCTGAAGCAATAATGTGGAGAAGGGATGCCTCTTCATCGAACATGAAATAGTCACTTTTTTTAGATTTCATTCTCCATTCATGAGGAATATGTACCGAAAATGACACCTGACTATGGAAAATCATGCACTAAAAATAGAAGCAATGCTTAAAAAACTAAGAAAGGCCTCACATGGGTATTTGAACCATTAAATGTTGACATCTTAGCTATCAGTGTAGTAATAACCTCAGGTAAAAACGTTATTTTTTTATGGAAAGGTTAACATTTGCATGGAATTGCACAATTTATATTGTTTTTTGGGATTGATCAGTTATTTAAAAGTCACATTACCAAACCGGAAAACTGGGTATCATTACATCGGCTTCTCGGAGAAGGTGTTAATAGCAGTATTAAGAACTTTTACATATCAATTTGTGCACATTATACGAGAACCACTTTTTGCTTTTTTACTGTAAGCATTTCAATTTTAATTGGAATAATTGAGCTTGGAAATAGTAAAAAAGACTAAACAACATTTCTTTTGTAACATTTTTTCTGTGTTCTCAGTTACCATTGATGGCGGCGAGTGGAATGACGTGAAGTTTTTCCAGTTAGCAGCTCAGTGGCCGACTCACGTCAAGTATCTCCCGGTTGGATTGTTTGGCTACGTCAAACCACCGTCCTAGGATGGCTTTCTTACCCGCCTCTTCAACATCTGTTTGCACACCGTGGTCTCCACTCAGAATGCCGGCCAAATGCAGTTGTGAGACATGACTGTGTTATGGTGTGTAGATGTAGTTGAAGAATATTGATTCGCCGGGTTCATAGACTTCTATCAGCGCTAGTCACTTTTATTTATCGAAGGGTCCCAAAGCCACATATGGGGGCCAAGCACAAAATTTGGATCCAACCATCGCCACGATCACAAACAGCATAATATGGCATCAATCACATGAAAACCTGTATATGACCATTGAGCTTACTAATGCAACATTGAATTGCCATCATTGGTTAGTTGAAACATGACTAATAAATGCAGTTCGACCCTTTGGAAAACTTACCATGGTAACCACAGTTTCTGCTAAAATATCAGTTACTACAGTCATTTTTCTGTTGCATAGTTTTTTTTTTATAACATCAGGGCTGCTACACAGTAGGGAAAGCTCAGATGAAATATTTGAGGTGCAATGTTTTTTGACACAGCTTAAACTCTGATTTTATGATAGTACAAACTGTAGTAAGTGGGATTTTGTCTAAAATAACGTTTACCATGGTAAGGAAAGATTTCCTGGCGTGTTTTCGTCTCACTTGAAGAAAAAAAGCACAGACGAGCGTTAAAAAAAACTTGCTAAGCTTCTCACCCGTCAGCCAACCGATGAGTTTTTGACGCGAATTTTTTCTGCTCTCTTGTGCCACCTTCCCTGTTGTTGACAAAGAAATCCATCATTGACCTCTGCATGTCTTAAACTACATCACCCATAAAACCACTAGCAAACTTTTTTTACATTAGTTCAATGGTGCACTTTATGTATTCGTGCATGTGTCGAGCTGTGCTAACCGTGCTGCTGTAGCTCGCGTCTTACATCCCTCAGTATATGGAAGGTTTACATCAGCGATTGAACCTATTCACAGTGACGCAGTGCTTATCAATATAACTAGAATAGCAAATATTTCCATTAGTTTTGTATTATTTTGTACACAGACTATGCTTTTATGTGCCGGAAGAGCTCTTGGTGGTTTAGTTCTATTTTGAGTACTTTTAAAAGTGACCTTTTAAGCTTCAATATATGTAGCTCATCCTATGGTTTTATTTCTTTTCATAAACCATATCTCCAAAGATCACTCTGGCCTATCAGAATGTAAACATTGTGAAAGAGCATCACAGAGTTGCACACAATTGAACACATTGGTTTTCACGAACAATGTCGTATAGTTTAGCAAAAGGGCCAAAGCGGAGGCTCGACCAGGTTGGCAGTGAACATTTCAGAGATTGGGATGTTAAAGTTGCAGCTTGGTTGGCAGAATCAAGGGAAATTGCGGATTGTAGGCTATCTTTAGTTACAGAAAACGGATGTACAGTAGGAAGACTTGGGCTAGATTTTAGTTGTCAAACGCTATGCACTTGAACTCACCTTTACGCATCTTCGTCCAAAGCACAATGTTTTTGACAGCTAGCTCCTCATACGAAATGCTCTGTTACAACAAGCATGGGATCAGCTCATAACTTGAGAACTGAAAGGCAAAACTGATCTCAGAGCTACAAAGTCCCTTTATTTGCTAGCTTACACGTTATTGTTGAAGGCAGCTTTCACTGAAGTAACGTTGTTTCTATATTGTTCTATATTGTCTAGAACGTTTGTTAGATTTCCTTGTTAGGTAGGTGTTCGGTAATGCATCTAGCAGAGATGTTACTGTTGTGGTTTTAAAATAAGAACAAAACAAACATTAAAAAGTTATCTATGACATGATGTCGTGCCACAGTTAGTGACGCAGGTTGTGCGAGTGTTTTTGGACAATAGTGGTCACTGGTATGATCAGTCTGTGGTGTTTCACAATATTCAGCATCTTTTTTTACCCAGCTTACAGTACTCGTAACCATTGAAACTTGAATGGATTCATGTAAAATTATTGTTACATTATAATTTTATTTGTAGGATTCCTAGTATCCTAACCCTAAGGGTGAATCTCACTTAACAGGTCAAGAGAAATCTAAAGCAAGAAATAAAAATATATATTTGGCTTAAGAAAGTGAAGCCTAGTTTAGGAACATTAAAATAAAATGCAATGCACAAAATTCTCATAATAATTAGATATGATGTGCCGATTTACATGTGAATATCATAGTCTTACAGTAGTTTTTACAGTAATACACTGAAAATGAATGGTCTTTTGGGTAGCAATATACCCTAGCTTGTTTTTGTGAGATTCACCCAAAATCCACCTTTTTTAATTTGGGAAACTTGTCAATGTCCCTTACTGGGATGAAAGTATCCTTTTCTTTGTGGAAAAAAGTATTAAGAACAATTAAGTATTAAAATCTAAATGGGTCAGTTAGATATTTAGTTTGCTCCTTACAGTGATGTTTAGAAATATCATTAGTTTGTTTGTTTCGTTCCGTTTTTAAGAGCAAGTGCTTACCTTTTTCATACACAGATGTCTGCCCATATTTTCTATGAATACATAACTAAACAAACACCAAAATTATAACGTTTCCTTTGTTAGGCTCTAAATATATGTTCGAATGTAACCAGTTTCTACATAGCTGTCTTTGGAATTAGTGGCATTTTATTAATAAAATATTGTTAACATTTTTGGGAGCGTGTCCTGTTGACAATACAATGTTGAAATGTTTTAAATAATTGAACATTTTAAATTAATTTAAAGTTTCTGTAATGCTGTTACACATGCCGTTCGTGTTTAAAGCTTGCTAGATAAGCAGACCCCATACAAATTTTGTATCGGTGCAAAGGATTGGTAAAAAGCATCACTGCCAAAGAGTGTCAGCTTTTACGTTTTTGTGTGTTTGGTTGGAAGAAAAGATTTTCAGTATTTATGGAGCAGTCTGGGATGGGAATTGTCAAGTACTGATTTTTCCAAATGATTCATTTCAGTATAAAGGAAAAGCTTTTTGACGCGCTACATTCCATTCTGTTTTTTAACTAATATGAAATGTCTATTCTGTCAACATGGACTGTCTCTTTACCCATATGATGTTTGGAGTCTGGTGTTTGCCTGGCAGTATCTGTCCTTGTACCTCTGTATGTACCTGTGTTGATTTGTAATGTGTAAAGTTCTACAGAAACCATGAAGCGGATTTGAGCATTCTGATTGGTCAACAAATGATCTGAGCCAATCAAAATAGAATCTGTCCGCTTCATCAAATACTTGGTCAATGTATCACAATCTGTTCGAGGGGTAATATACCTGAATTCCACAAGCTTTGGATTTAAACTGCAGATTCGGCCAAACTTTGCCCACGTAACAATAATAGCACGACAATATTTTAGACATGGAAGACCGAGAAGCCAAGCTTGTGGAGTATTTTTGCACATGCATTTATCTTTTAGCAATCTTCAGCTCTTTGCCTTTTTGCCTCTAGACGATGATGCTTGTACATATCCAAAGTGCTTGTAATATGAACGTATGTTACTTTATTGTGTTGTTTTTTTATTTGACATGTTTTGTAGTACTGCTTTTTCATCGAGTTGTCAATCAATAGATGTGGTATGGACAGTGGAAGTGTTACTTGTATTCTTTTTTTTTTATTTAATAAACACACCTGATTTGTACTGTTTGAATCATTTGTGGATCTTTGAACATTTTGTACAAAGAAATTGGTGAAATGAGGGTAAGTAAACGAAGGTTTCTTCTCACTGCCTTAGCATTTTTACATTAATGGATGCTTGCAAATTTTACACATGCTGGGCAAATTGTCTTGTACCAAGAATAACCTCTAATAACTTATTAAAAAATAATAACTTCTCAAATATACTGTGCAGGGTTATTGTGAAAATAAGGTGGTCATAAATTGTTAAAAAAATAATAGCCTTATTAAATATGATTCTGGGACATAGCACAAAACTTAACGTTCTTAACTATTCTTTAAAAAAATGGAGAAGACTAGAAATGATTTATTTTTTGTTTCGAGTATACTCGCTTTAAAAGATTGTTACATATGTGTTTTTTATATAGTGCCGGGCAGACCGTCGTCTTACATCAAAGTACCGCGAGACCGATTCTGAAGTAGTGTTCTCCAATCGCTCTCGCGGTACTTTGATGTCATTCGCCGATCAAGAAGTCGAACACACTCGACCCTCATACGCTCATGTCCACGCCCGGTTCAGGGAGGGTGGGTGTGGTGATGTCATCGCGCAGGGCTTTGGATTCTGGGAGCAGAAGCGCACACAAAACACCAGCCATTTTCAGTTTGTTGTGCTCATCATCTCTTACTTTAACACAAAGATCTCTGAGGAGTCCGGTTGAAACGGCCAGAAATGATGGACGAAGCGAAAGCCGGTGGTCGCGCGCACGAGCGTTTGTTTTATTGAACCTGGCAGACATTAAAGCGGATCAGATGCCCATCATCTGATCAACAGTGTGATCCGTCGGGAATTATTCTGTTTTACATCTCAAATTCATTGTACTGGACTGAGTCTCAGTCGTCAAGCCAAAACAAAGTCATATTCTTCACGCGTCAGCTGCACCAAGCCCAGAAGAAGCAACCTACACCGGCATCCACGGACTAAACAAAGGGTGTGTATTTACATTGTGTTTACCAGACACGCAACATGATCTGTTATTTAATATTTACATGTCATTCTTTAATGGGCGGATAAATTCTGGGCAGGTTGAATGGAGGAAAGTTTAGCCCGAAATGCTAAAAACAGTAGCTGATGTTGGATATACCACTGGATAGTGTTTAAAGATTTTATTTATGTTTATTATAAAACAAGCTTGTAATATACACCGTGTATACGCTGCTTTTGTAAGACCAGGACAGAATAATGCATGATTTATGACCCTCTTTAGTGATGTTGCAGTCTACTGGGGTGTATACCAAATATACATTACTACACATATTGTTCATATTTGGCTTTTTCCGTTTATTATATGGGCATAGATGCGCAAGGAAAGTTAAAAGTTTGTGCTGATGTTGTGTTTTGGTTGCATTAGGCTGACATCCTTTTAAACCAATACCTTTTTTTCGCCTACCACTGCAGTACAAAATTATCTTTAGGTCCTTGCTGTTCTGTGTTTTTTCTGGAACAGTAAACACGCATGATGCAAGCACGCAGGGATGTCCTGCAGGTCACCTTGATGGATTTTTCCCCCGGTACTCGCAATAGCAGTCAGTCATTGGGAAGACTGGCATTATGTTATTCAAACATATAGACATCAGTGACCCTCGTTGTATGGATACCATAAGCTGACAATTTCGTGTTTTAATGTGGGACACTTGCTGTCTGGCTGTATTGGTGCATTGCAGTCAATAGACGTGTTGAGTAATCGAGGCAGCGCTTCCTGCTGGGCGCAGGTGGAACTGTGATGCTGTCTGGATGGGGAAGATAAAGCTGGCATAGACCACTTTTCAAAGACGTTTGCTAGGGTTATTCTGCTACGTCCTGGTGGACCAGTACTAGAGTTTAGCTCCAAACTCAACTGCTTTAAAAAAAAAATGAATACACTTTTATTCACATTATATCAAGCTCTTATAACCACACATAACTCCTAAGCAAACAATTCAAATGACATCATGTAAATATCAAAGACAGATAGTAATAGTAATAAATATGAAGCGCTTTTAAATGCGTGTTGTCTCATTGGCTTTCCTGAGGATATTGGTGTTAGCTTTGTGTTTTTATAGTCCAGATGTGGAACGGATCACATCAGCAGTGATGGATTATGATGGAGTTCAGGGTCTAATGGAGAGGGCATTAGGATAAAACTGTGTACTCATTTCACACTAGAGAGTCATGTGCACGTCATTATGTAGTTGTTGAGATTATTTCTCATTCCATTGTTTTTTGATGCAAGATGCAACGCTGCATCTGTGCTCTTGACACGTGGCTTATTCACACTACAGTATGTACTTACTAGGGGTTGTTTTTTATTTACACAAGAAGTTCCGGAGCATATTTTTGGATAAAGCATACCTGAAGTGTAGCTGTGTCTGAAATGACATTTGTTTTAAAACGTTGCCATGTCCTTGTAGGTAGAGTCAAGCCACATAACATGACCATATTGACCAATATTGGCAAACTAATGAGCAGATTCATTTTAATGAATTAAAAAACCCAGATCAGATAACAAAGCAAAAATGGAAGCTATAGATGTTACGTAATTTGCCTACAAATTCAAAATAAATATGTAAACAATAATAGTTCAGTTGTTTCATGTAAAAGCTTCATATGATATAAATATAAACCATATCATTTTAATATTTGATCACTCTAAAGATTAAGTTCTAAATAAAAGGAATAAACATTTTTATATGGACTACAGTTAGAAGTTCAAAGATCTATATTTTAATTGTCTTTGTAAAAATCGAGATTTTATTTGCCATAGCAGCAGTCCTATTTCAACCTTAACCCGTTAAAGGGACACTCCACCCAAAAATTAGAATTCTGTCAGCTGAACAACATATATAACACTGGCCTAGTGGTTTTTGAATATTTTACTGCAAAGATGTTACAAACTGTAGCTTTAAGGGATGACACAATTTTCATTTTTGGGTGGCGTGTCCCTTTAACTGTCACAAAATGTATAGAGAATATACATAAAAAATGCAGTCCAAATATTGCCTTTAAAAAAAATGACACTTGGCAGATTATTGTTGACCAAAAAAAATTACCAAAAATGTTCAGTGCAAGACTACTTAGCTAATGGTCTTATTCCATCTCACATGTAACACATTTTTATATGTTATGTTAAAGTTCTGAACAAATACACAATCATGAACTAGTACAAGTAGACCAACAATAACAAATAAAACAGATACAGAAATCTAGTGCAGTTCATCAATTCTTTTATTAAAGCAATAAGCCCCAACAAGAAGTAGGTTATGGGGGTATTTTATAATGGCTTAGAACCCGTCTCAGCCAATCAGAATCAAGGACCAGAACTGACCATTTTATAATATCCCTTTTCCCCCTCACTTTCTCTTCCTACGTCCCCTGACAGTCAGTGTCGCGTCCCCGGGTGATGTCCACCATGGTGTACCCGCGAGAGGAGGCCCTGGAGAGGCTGTCACAAGATGATATTGTCCTGAACACTAAAGCGGTCATGCAGGGTTTGGAGACCCTGCGTGGTGAACACACCCAGCTCCTGAACTCGCTGTTAGACTGCTCCCAGCCACCCACCGCCCAGGAGAAATCAACCCTGCTCCGAAAGAGTCTGGAGGACATTGAGCTGGGACTGGGGGAGGCACAGGTATCTGCATTTTCTTAAACTTAACTTGAAGGCTTCTCTGTTCCATTTATCGGTAGCTAGCTTTTTTCCAGTCATGTGACGTGAACTAAAGGTTTTTAAGACTATAAAAGAACAACCTAATTTTGATATTTACTATAGGCATTTAGGAAAAGAATAGCTTTGGAGAGGATCCCGGTAATACGTTGAAAAAGTCACGTCACATAAGTTGTACATGCACACGAATGAACCTGTGTTAATGTCTCATGTCTTCTCTCAGGTCATCATCGCTCTGTCGGGTCACCTGAGTGCCGTTGAGTCTGAGAAGCAGAAGTTGCGTGCTCAGGTGCGACGGCTTTGTCAGGAGAATCAGTGGCTGAGGGACGAGCTGGCCAGTACCCAGCACAAGCTGCAGAAAAGCGAACAGAGCGTCGCCCAGCTGGAGGAAGAGAAGAAACACCTGGAGTTTATGAACCAGATCCGCAAGCTGGACGAGGACACCTCACCTTCAGAGGAGAAGGCCGGCGAGAAGGAGAAGGACAATCTGGACGATCTCTTTCCGAACGACGACGACCAGGGACCAGGTACGACACAGACAGATGTCCTCAAAAGGAGTCAGTTTCTGTACGTATATTTGTGTGTTAAGCAAGCATTCAACCTCACATTTTCAGCCCAGCCCAGCGGTGAAGTGGCAGCACAGCAGGGAGGATACGAGATCCCGGCCCGCCTCCGGACTCTCCACAACCTGGTGATCCAGTACGCCTCTCAGGGCCGCTACGAGGTGGCCGTGCCCCTCTGCAAACAGGCCCTGGAGGATCTAGAGAAAACCTCCGGACACGATCACCCGGATGTGGCCACCATGCTCAACATCCTTGCTCTTGTGTACAGGTGAGAATCTGAGATGACTGAGAATGACAAGCATCAGTCGAACGTAAATGTGCCAGCATGTTTGTGTAACACGAAGTGAGTAAAAGGGTTCTTCCAGGGATCAGAATAAGTATAAGGAGGCGGCTCACCTGCTGAATGACGCTTTGGCCATAAGAGAGAAAACTTTGGGGAAAGATCACCCCGCAGTGGCCGCCACGCTTAACAACCTCGCCGTGCTATACGGCAAACGCGGGAAACATAAGGAGGCCGAGCCGCTCTGCAAAAGAGCGCTGGAGATTCGAGAGAAGGTATGGACTTATTGGAAATAAATGGTTTACGATCATCCAGTTTCAACTGTATTTATGTATACTGTATGTGTGTGTACGTTTGTGTTTGCAGGTCCTGGGTAAATTTCACCCTGACGTGGCGAAGCAGCTGAATAATTTGGCGTTGTTGTGTCAGAATCAGGGGAAGTATGAGGAAGTGGAGTATTATTACCGCAGGGCCCTCGAGATTTACGAGAACAAACTGGGTGCCGACGACCCCAATGTGGCCAAGACCAAAAACAACCTGGTGAGGGCAAATAAACTCCACTGGGATTGGGAAATATAAGTAAAACAATCATTTTAATCTAATACACCTTGATGGATTTTATATACACCAACAAAACAATTTGCAACAATATTTACTTAAAGCGTTAGTACTCAGTGGTTAGAACAAGGAGCTAGCAACGGCAAGGTCATGGGTTCGATCCCAGGGATTGCACATATCCAGAAACAAATGTATAATACAATGTAAGTCGCTTCAGATAAAAGCGTCCGACAAATGCATAAAAATGTCATTCCAAACCTGTATGATTTTCTTCTGCAAAACACAAAAGAAGGTATTTTGAAGAACATTTGTAACCAAACAACATTGAACCCCATTGACATCCATTGTATAGACACAAAGCCACTGAGACATTTCTCAAAATATCTTCTTTCGTGTTCCACAGTAGAAAGAGTCATACAGGTTTGAAATGACACGAGGTGAACAAATGACAAAATATTGAATCCGAATTTTAAAGAACTGGTTTGCTCTGAATGTCTCCAATTCAAGCGTTTATCTGTGAAAATCAATACTCAAGGTCACAAAGACCATTGTTACCTTTGACTTGTCGAAACTGCAAATGCTCATAACAGATGATCTTTAGGTCCCTTACAGTAAACCAAAGACTGCTTTCTGTGTGAATTTTGATACGAAACGTGAACCTTTGGTTATAGATCTGAAAAGATGAGAACAGTATCATTCTGAAGTATTTGTCATGATGTTTTTTTTCTGCAGGCAACGTGTTATCTGAAACAGGGCAAGTTTAAAGATGCAGAGACGCTTTACAAGGAGATTCTGACCCGCGCGCATGAGAAAGAGTTTGGATCGGTCAACAGTATGTACCTGCAGTGAAATCTTCTACTGTTTATAAAACCATGTTTTCAATGTTTGTCTAATTTATACTTTATATTTACTTATTTTATGTAAAATGATGTCCTATTTAATATAAATCTGTATATGTAAATGTTTGACTTAACATTGGTCATTTTTAGACATTTTATATTCATCAGTATATTGAGGAAAAAGTCGATGTATGTCAGGTGTTGATGGTTTTCCTGGGGTTATGGCTAATTGTTTTTACTATGGCCATTGAACCCTTGGTTGTGACATCACAGCTCTTTAAGCCAATCAGGCTCTTACAGGATTATGGCAGAGATCCATCTGCACTTCTCAAGAGCTTCTATTCATTATTCACTTTTGTTAAATGCAAGACAAGTCAAGTCAGTAGCTGATATAATAACGAAAAATTGAAGCCAAGCAAACGATTAAATCAGAAATATTTAATCCAGAATAAACGTCAAATGCAACAGTTGCTTTTCATTGGCCATTACAATTCCCTAACATTATTTTTTTTTTTGACTCAGATGACAACAAGCCAATTTGGATGCATGCAGAGGAGCGAGAAGAGAGCAAGGTAGTACACAATAAGTCTACATCTTTGCCCAAAACTAGATTTGCATGCGATGCTTTGCATCACGTACATCATGGCCAGATTTACAGATGCAGAAGAAACGTCCTTGTACAAACGATACAAATTTAAATCAGAACTTACTTTCGGTTGAATGTAAAATAATGGTCATTTCCAGGGCAAGAGGAAGGACTCGGGCCCTTATGGAGAATATGGCAGCTGGTACAAGGCCTGTAAAGTAGACAGGTGAGTGAGCAGGTCCCCTCAAAGGATTATGGGAGTTGAATCACTCTTGTGGACTTTTGTTAACCCAGGTTCATACTTATATGATATGATCTCTTGTGTAGCCCCACTGTTAACACCACGCTGAAAAGCCTGGGGGCGCTGTACCGCAGACAGGGCAAACTGGAGGCGGCGGAAACACTGGAGGAGTGCGCTTCTAAAACACGCAAACAGGTACAACAACAACACACTGATTTCCTACCTGATGGTTGAACTATAAAACTACAGATCGCCTTCCTGTGCGAATGACTCATACAGGAAACGCACGGCGTCATTTAGAAATCTATTCATCAGTCCCCCGTTCAAGTCTTTTTTTATAAAAATGTTTTTGATCTTTTTTCTTTGCTTTACGTCAATGTGAAATTTGATTTCATCACATTTTTCAATGAAATACTATTTTTGTATTTTTGAATATATTTTTCCTTCTGTTTTTATTGTTCTGTTTTTCAGGGTATTGATGCCATTAATCAGAGTAAAGTGGTGGAGTTGCTGAAGGATGGGAGTTGTGGTGGAGGGGACAGGCGTCAGAGCAGGGATGGGGTAAACGGCCCCGGAGGACCTCGAGGGGACTGTGATGGCGATGAGGCCGAGTGGAGCGGGGTCAGTCTCTGTAACATAAATCACACACTCAAAAAACCTTGATGTTTCACTATTTTGTGTTGTTTGAGCATGTAAGTGTTTCTGTCGGGCACAGGATGGCAATGGTGCCTTGCGCAGGAGCGGCTCCTTTGGAAAGATTCGCGAAGCCCTGCGACGCAGCAGTGAGATGCTGGTAAAGAAACTTCAAGGCAGCGGCCCACAGGAGCCACGCAACCCCGGGTGAGATTACAGCACAAAATATCAGACATGAACTTTATAATCTCTGCATTTTGCAAAGACCTTAGAACTAGGATGGGCTGAAATTTCCGTTTTATCTGGCCTAAAATATAAAATAGATTTTTAGGTCGGATGAGAAGTGAACTTCAACCCTGAACCACAAACTAACCCAGGTGTTAATGTAATTGAATGTTCTTGGCTAGTTTTTGAAAAAAATGGGTTTAAAACAAGGCACTAAACCTAAAAAATAGTCTGACTTTAAGAAATTGTTTTAAGGTTATCCTATTGCTGATATTTTTGTTTGGTTTGAAAGGATGAAGAGGGCAAGCTCTTTAAATTTCCTCAACAAGAGTGTCGAAGAAACCTCACAGGTTTGTTTTCATGTACACACACAACTCATGTGCAATAATATTCACACCAAAACTAAATTGCAGGTAAAATCTTTTTTTGCAGCCTAAGATAAGTGTTATGAAATAGGACTGTAAATCTTAAAGACAGTCAATTGACACTGTCTATTTCATCATCCTCACTGACGGCCGTGACAGAAAAGTGTGACAGGAAACATTGCATTAATAAAAGTCATATCACCTGCTATCACTGCATCAAAAAATATATACCGTATATATTCTTATGCACATTGTAAAAAACTGTATTCAAATGTTGATTTTTATATAAATAATTCAGCTTAAATTGTATGTTTTTGTGTTTGTGTTGTCAGGAACCTAACAGCGGTCTGTCAGAATCCAGAGGACTAAGCGCTAGTAATGTAGACCTGACCAGACGCAACTCTCTGATCAGTTAGAAAACGCCATCGGAAGCAGGATGGGGCCAAACGGAGAGAGTGTTTGCTACCTACTTGAACTGAAATATTATTAAATTATCCTTATTAAAACAATTTCATAAAAAAGAAAGACTGTAATAGCAGAAACGTCTTTAGTTTTACATCGCTTGCATCATTTACGCTAGGTCTATCTCCTGTTTGCAACGCACGTGAACGATCACAATGAAACGCAAATAAACCGTATACAGCATGTTGCCACCTGCAAGACCACGGACAGATTATCTACTCGTGAATTTGTCGTAGCATGGCATCAAATAATGCTAGCGTAGCTTAGCATACGATCACGTTCTACAATCTGTACGAAACATATTTTTGCCATTCAGATAAAGAATCGTTCAAAACATTGCATTATGTGGTAGATGTGCAGACAAGGCAATTGCTAGGTCCTATAAACAAGACCTCGTTCGAATTTGTGCGCAAATGCGCTTAAATGAAAATATGTACGACAGAGTTGAAATTTGAAGGTTGTGACTTGTACAAGATTTTTGCCTTCTGAGTTTTATGTATATATTGGTTTAAATTATTTAATTTTGTGATTTTGTTTACATTGTAGACAGCAGGTGGGAATCGTGTCATGAAGGAACAGTGAAGGATTTTTCTTGATAATGTAAATGCTGATTTGAGTCTGAGCTCTATTTATTGATGAATAATTTCACGCAGATTTTTCGCAAATGTCTGTTGATTTCGAAGGGGTTGAAAATGGATTCCCGGTTGCTAGACAGCCTGGTGTCTGAAAATATAAAACTGGAATATTCCTTTAATTTAATATGTGAAGTGAATCATTGTTTGCTCTTTTCCAGTCATCTGGAGATCTTAAAACAGCCAAAACCTCTGATAACTGTGAATAATTATAAAATATCCTTTAAAGGATCAGATTCTGTACTAACTGGAACAAGAAATGTCAAACCATTCCTATCAGAGAGCTTCTCGTGTTTGTACCTTTATGTGACTTATTTTATTCATTGATAAAGACATGTATGTGTTTAGTATTGGGTTTATTTGAATGTCTCGATTTGCATTGATTATTTACGTATTCCTCAAAGACGAATGATTATTTCCATCTGTAAACGCACACGTTGCTATAGTTTTTGGATCCAGCCAAACGGGCGATTCTGAATGCAAATGTCCAAACAAATGGCTCATATTTCACAGTTAAGTCCAAAGAAAACAAAACAAAACACATTTCCTTTTTTTGAGGGGTGAAATATGACAAGGATATTTTGTGACATTTAACAGAATATGCTGATGCATGAAGTAGATGATGGGTTGTGAAGACATAAATGTGAGGGGTATTGAAAGATGGAAAATCGTTTGATCGCTTAGCAAATATCAGGAGAAATGATTGTTGAATCAGCTGTTGGAAAAGGAATGTTCAAAGAGAAATACAAATGTCATTATTGATTGTAAAATATCAACTTTGACTCAACCGCAAAACGTCTCGTAACCTTTGTTCCCTTTCTGTCGGTCTCTCGACGTTGTGTTGAGAGACAGACCGGAGTTTGAATTTGAGAACCTATCGTCTCCGAGAGGAATTTCAAAACGCCAATGAGCATGGCGAATGGCACCTGCATGCCAGTCTCCGCCCGTGCATACGGGTATAGAAGGAAGATGGCATCGCCAATTCCCTTACCTTTTGGAGCTGAAACGAGAGACCGACAGAAAGGGAACCATTCTTATGTATGCTTCTCCTGTCTGGTTCTAGCACAGACAGGTGTGTAGTTTCTGAAAACTGGTACAGTGTTTACACACAAAAATTCAAATGTGAATCCACCTATCGCTGTCTTGTCACTCTTTACCTGCAGCGTGTGATGCCTTTTCTGCCACATGTCCCTTATATATGTACGTCTTACTCTAGATTGTGCTGAAGATACACAAGTCGCCCTTTTGCACTGATCTTAGAACAGCACCCTATCCTTATACGAAGTCATTAGCATTTAAAAAGAAAACTGTTCAGCATTACTTCTAGCTGTAGCTGTGCTGGCACTCTAGGGTTCAGTCTGATAGATTTCACTTGTGAAGGGGCCAATGTCTTGTGTTCTAATAAAAGGTTGGAAATAAATTCTGCTTTTCAAACCATATAAATGTGTTGTGTCTCTATTAAGCCAAATCCATTTCCTTTTTCAGATGAAACCTTTAGCAACCATGAAGGCAATTTGGCTGTCCTACATGTTTGACATATTAAACTACATAATGGCATGATTAACCTTAGAAGAAATGAATATTGCCGAATTTTACTGTCTTTAATGTTGTTAAAACATGACTGACTTAACTTCTGCATTTTATCACAACTCCACCAATATAGCTACAGGAACAACCTTTTTTATTTTGGGGACTCTCCACAGACATGACTTTTTCACAATTTAAACCGTTCTATCTACTCACAGAAAAACAGGATTTTTACGTTTTCAAACCATTAATAAAAGTAAAACTACTTGTTCCGCAAAAGAAAGTCAATCGTACAAAGAATGCCGGTAACCGAACAATGGCGGTACCCATTTACTTGCGCATTGGTTTTGTGTCTATAAAATAGAAGTGAATGGTACCGCCATTGCTCGGTTACCAACATTCTTCAAAATATCTTTTGTGTTGTGCAGAAGAAAGTCAACAATGTTTTAAATGACAAGATGGTGTGTAAATGATGACAGAATTTTCAAACTTTAAGGTCTTTACAATTCATGTAGGTTACTTTTGAATGTTTGCATTGATTGGTGAGCAGCTCGGCTTCAGACCCCTTCATATCACATACGGAAACACTCAAGTGAGTTTGAACTTCCTGTGTCAGCCACTTGTTGTTTGACAGCTGAACAAGCAGAAGGAAACCAGAGCAGCGGCAGATATCTCTGAAACGGGTCCGCAAAATGTGCTAGTTGAAATTTGTCAGCGTAAGAAAAATGGCTGCCAACACAAACCACCGTCCAAAAAGCCTCGACATATGTCATGTTTTCAATGCTGCTGGTAAGTTTCTCTTTTAATGCAAGTAAAACGTTTGTTTGTTTAATAATGCTGTTTGTTTCAGAAGCATCTTCTACTATTTTTAGGTTCTTTCTCTCAGCTGGCCATAGGGTCAGAATCAACCCCATCGGGGCCCATGCGCGTCCAATTCCAGATCGGCCTCCTGAAAGAGGGCGTACGGATACCTGAAGGGCACCTTACCCTCCAAGAAGCGAAAGGTTTAGCAGAAGAAATCATTGAAAGGAAGGTACATCTGTTGCTTTTTGTGGTGTAGAGTTTAAGCATGTGACCTGTGGCCGCTTTAATAAACTGCTTAGACGAGCCATCAAATTTATTCGAGACTTTTTAAAGTCATAAAAGCAGATGGATCTGCTTAGCTTTGTGGTCATGCAACCGGCCACTTGTTTGATCTTCGCTGTACTTTATGTAACTAACTAGCGTGCCATTCCAAACCTGTATACATTTCTGTGGAACAAAACAGGAAAACTCAGTATTTACACTTTTATCCAAAGCGACTTACATTGCAATGCATTATACTATACATATGTTTCTGGGAATGTGCAATCCCTGGCATCGAACCCATGACTTTGGCGTTGCTAGACTGTGGAACGGCTAAACAAAACACATCATAATACATTATAGATTATTCCTAATTGTACAGTAGTGGCGGGATCAAATTTAAATCACGATTTGATGAAACTTTGACATTTTTGAAACAGCATTTTTTAGAATGTCCCACAAAGCAAACCTTTGTGTATTCAGTAGTCAGACCTGTTCATTAGAAGGGACGTCCCAATACCTCTGTCCATATAGTTTATTATCTGATGTTGCATGATAAGCTAGCACTGGGACTACTTTTTGGGACTTTGTTTGTTAGTATATGATTTCTTTTGAGGGCACAGAAAAAGTGAAGTGAGTTTGAAATCAAGCAGCGTCTCTTTAAGATTGTAACTGAATCATTGCAGTAGTTACAAAGTTAAATTGTTGTCAACTTTTGTCCACGGGACAGAGCTTCACGCTTTTGAAATCGATGGATTTGCAGTGTTCTCTGATGCAGCATAAACTCGGAGGTTATTTCTGTATCATGCAGTTTTTGTTGCTTGAAAAGCAGACAGTGTAAAGTAAACAAATCCTCTCTATTTGTACAAAGAGTGGAGGGGAAGCTTTAAAAAAGGGTGTGAATACAGAATTAGGCGTTACTCAAACTCGTCTCTCTCACACACACACGCATGCACAGTCTTTCTCTTTCTGTCCGCTGCGGTTCAGAGCATCTGCATGTAACTTTCCAACCACAGACTCTTCCTCTAAAACACACACACACACACACACCTCTTCATCGTCTGATCTTATTATGGTGCAGTTTTCCACTGCAATGGGGCATTTTCAGACTCACACTATAGAACCGATACAGTATGCACACCCATGAACTCTTCTGTGCATGGACTCGTGTCGTGCATTTGATGAAATGATAATGCAAGCACATTACATGCTAACACGCATTTACACAAGTGACAAACAGAATGGCTATTTTCAGAATATCAGCAACGTCTACTACTTTCCTGTAGCTCAGTGGTTAGATCTTAGCGCTAGCAATGCCACGGTCATGGGTTTGATCCCAGGGATTGCACAGAAACAAATGTATAGTATAATGCAATGGATAAAAGCGTGTAAGGCCTACTTAAAGCTTACTTCTTTTACACTTAAACTATACTTAAAAGTACACTTTCATGACCATAGTACACTTTCAGGTCTACTAGTATTAGTGCTTCAAAATAGTATTAGAACTTACTACAAAAAGGATGCATAAAATCATAATAAAATTAATGGGATTACTTGCATGGGCAAACTTGTAATAACAGGGCTGTGCAGTGTTACAAGAGTTACGAAAAAATCTTACCAGGGCAGCACGCATGTAATAGAGTTTAGCATGTGCATTAGACAGAGCCACTTGTTTGTGTGTTTGTCATTGTGTTCGTTTGTGTGTGACATTAAACGATGGTGCACTTCGATTTTACTTTTGATAAACTAGTAAACACTTGAATAGAATGTTCAAAAACACTATTTTATTGCAGTTTACTATAGAGTATCACTGTAAAAAATTGCTCTGTTAAATAATGTAATTTTACGGTATGAATACTGTGAAATTTATTTACAGCTTATTACTGTAGAAACGACAAACAGTATTTTCTGGTCATTTTTTATTTTAAGCAGAAATGCCAGCAATACACTGTAGTTCTATTAATACTTTGATATTACTTTATAACCATTTACTGTCAAAAAATATATGAAGATTTTCTGTAATTATTTCAATTTATAATGCACTCTATTCAAAGAGGGAACCCCAAAATAGGTTCACAAAGTAAATTACTGCAGTAAAAACAAAGGCAACAGAATTAGGAATATAATGTGAACATATATTTATAAGCAAGGGCATCCAAAAATAGTTTAAGCAATGTAAACATTTCTATGTGAGTAAGAAAAAGTGCAGAAAAGAATGCAAACTCAAACTCGGTTATTTGTTTAAGTATCAATAATGTTTAAGAACAAATTCTAGACTAAAATCAGCCTTAATAAACACTGAATTGTGAGAATAAAATATGAATTACAAAGAATTGGCAAGATATAATCACATATGTCACTCACTTAAACACGTGCTAATTCGGCATTCATTTCCAGCTCATCAGTCACCATGATCACCATTCACGAGTGATTTGGATGTGAGAAAACACTCTGACCAAAAAGTCCAGTTTTAAAAGAATCACTCCTTGCTGCAGTCCATTTCAAACACTTCTTAAGTGATTTGAAATTTCATAAGTGCCACAAACACAAACAAGTTTGTGTCAGGCGCTGCTCACCACAGTCACCGGTCCAGTTTTAAAACGTCACGCCTCGCTGCAGTCAGTTTCAAATGTCTCTCTTCTCCTCTTAAAATCGTTTTTTTCTGTTTTCCACATATATTCCAATCATGAGAGCCACGAACACCGATAGAAAACTCAAACTCGGTCCAGTTTTCAAACAGCGTACTCCTCACTGCAGTCAGGTTCAAATATCTCTCTTCTCCTCTTAAATGATTTTTCTTTATGTTTTCCACATATATTCCAGTTATGAAAACCACAAACACGAACAGGCAAACTCGTACTCAAGCTCACGTGAAATGCGCGCCATTTTGCTTCTTCAAAAACAAAGCCCACAATGCATTGCAGTAAACAGTAAAAACCCGTAAAGCATAAATACTGCAGATTACTGTTGAAAACAGCTTGTAAATTAACAGTAGTTACTTATTACGGAAACTATTGCCCAGAATGCATTGCTTTCTACAGTACATTACCGTTTTAACAGAAAACAGTATATTACTGTCAGAATTTGGCTGTTTTTTAACAGCAATTTTTTACAGTATACTACAGCATTTTTATGTGGACAAATATATTTAAGACTCAAGATTCAAACAGAAAAAAACGAATTTAGGTAAACCTAAAATGAAGTGGCCCTAATTTATTCATCTTTATGTAACATTAATGTCCTTTGTGAGTTACTCATGTGATGATCTGCACTTGGATGTTTTTCCAAATATGATAACAGATGTTTTATACTTGTGCTACAATTGTTTGGCCTGTACTACAAGACTTTAAAACTTTGTAGCACCTGTGCAAAGAGTTAATGTACAGCCCTGAATAAAGATTCATCATTTAAACTGCTGGGTACAGTTTTGCAAGAAATGTCAGTTTGACGTCACTTGACTTCAGTAAAGATATGTCAAGAATGTAAAGTGCAATTTTATGTTTCAAACAAACATAGCAAAACAGAGACGAAAGTTACGAATTGCAGCTTTAGATCAAATATTTTGTAAATCTAACGTAGTAGAAATATTACTTAAAGGTCCAGTTTGTGAAATTTAGCAGGTAACGAAAGGCACATTTAAGTGTGCATCCTGAGACCTCCCTGAAAGCTTCGGTGAGCTGAAAATGAGGTGAACACCTCACACCTGCATAGGGCTATACTGCCACAAAAAAGCAACACATCGACCAACTTTAACACAATGTGTGTTATAAATAGGTTGAGAAAGATACTGTACGGTGGGACGGAAATGCGCAGCTCATTCAGATCATGCGTTTCTATGATGTCTATATTAAAGATATTAAATTTATCCTGAAACTAATGTGACCAAATTTATTATCAAGGTATGCGATACATATTCTTTTTAAAATGTGTTTTCGGGTTTTTGGGGCATGTAACGCATCTGAATCTAGAATGAAATGGGTGGTCATGTCTATTTGCAGGTTCTCAGATGTGCACTTTGCACACTGTCATAAAGGAAATTAATTGTGAATTTGGGTTTAGCCGGAGCTGCCGGAGCCGTGATATGTGCCATAGTGTATTCATGTAGTAATCTTGTGCACACTGTATTGTTGCATACCACATAGTGACCAACTATTACACCATGATGTGGAACACTTGATTCTGATTGGCCAGTTGTGACATTCCTAGACAACTGATTGAAATAATTTACTCATGTGGCAAAAAGCTCTGCAAGTAACCGTGTAATAAGCAGGATAATGTACATCAGCATTGTACTTACTTAATTATTACAGTTTTATAAACGTGTTATAATGCACTCAGCTCTGATATATTTTGATTTTTGTTATTATGTAGCAATAATTTATCAACATTGATTAACTAAGGAATACAAATTTTAATACATTATATATTTGTAATTTTCATGTTTTGAGAATAGTTCTATAAACTCGGTCAATATCAGTTCATGTGGATCAAACTCCTCTGCCTGGTTTGACTAACATCCGCTATTTTTGAAAACAAAATGATTGACATTTAAAAGACATCAGCATGAGAATAATGTAGACTGCCCACTGCAGCATACGGCCGCTGTGCACCATCAACATCTAGCCTACTTTCTTTGTCACACAACCATGTTGATCACCACATTTAGTACCATATTTGCATAATGATAACCATGTATCTGAGTGTGTGTGCGTGTGTTCAGTTCACTTGATTTTAAAGAACTGTTATAAATAGCATACTGCCGTATTATTATTATTATTTTTTTACAGTTTTCAGTATCTGAATTTTCTGTAGACACTGAATTGCCAGATTACTTTTTAGATTTGTATGTTTAGTACCACACTGTGTGCATTACACAAGTAGGTCAAATCTTGGACTTGACCTATTTCAAGTGAGACAACTTAACCGAACATAACATCGGCTGCAAAAAAAGCATTCTATATGGATTGTTTGTTGTTAAAATAACAACATGGTGTTTCATACATTATTCTTTTTAGTCATATTAAGTGTACACTATACTGTAAACAATCATCCAATATCAAACCCCAAAACTATCATAGACCTGGGAGAAAACCGCTGGGCTGTCAACATGATGAACAGTTTTGGTGTTTGTGTCGCCCTAAAACGCCTGCACCTGCATCTATTTGGCCTCAGTCTCAGATTCCCCCCACATAGCAAAAATTCTGTAAACTGGGACAAAATAGTAATGTAATTAAAATGCAAAAGTTTAAACGTTGTGGTTATGGTGTAATATTTGAATATACTTTTATACTAAATATGTCACAGTTTTGGATTTGTATTCTGTGTCCTTGCATGTGTTCTTTATTAGTTCATTAGTCCCACAGCTGTTTCGGTTCAGTGTTTTTAAGCCCAGTCTGGTCATCAGTTCTTCGTCTGCTGTCGTTATTGTTACGTTTGGTTGTTGTATCTCCTTGGTTTGCTCCTGTTTCATTATTAAAGTTCTGTTTTTGGATTTACCTCTTCGTCGTGAGCTTTATAACAGCCATCCCGTGACAATATGCTAATACTCAGTAGACCTTTGCCTGAAAAAGGCATTTTGCTTTTTTTTTTATTTTGTGTACATATTTCCTGGATTTTCTGTTTGTATCTTATAAAGAGACCAACAAATATGGACGATCATGCTAAAACAACAATGCTAATGGTGGCTCAAGATTTTAGCACACACTGTTAAAAAAAATTCTGTAGAAATTACGGTAACTTACTGTAGATTTATATTGATCTAATTTATTGACAACAGTTTGTTTAAAGATAAATGAACATTAAACATTAACAAGTCTTTTTCCATTTCTGGGAACCAAAAAGCAGGAAAAAAAGAAAAAGGTCGATGAGGAGTTTTGGTTCCTAGAATGCTTTGCATGAGGCTGTTATATTATTTCTGTATATTTTTTTCTGTAAAGATAAATACTTTTTTATGTTCATTTATCTTTGAACAAACTGTTGCCAATAAATTGGATGAATATAAATCTACAGTAAAGTACTGGCAAACTGCTGCATGACTACAGCAATTTTTTACAGTGCAGTACTGTATATTCTTTATGTAAGCTAATGCATTTTCTAATGGTAAGAAATACAACCTTATTATAAAGTGTTACAAAAAATACTTAAATATAATACATTAGAATGAAAGACATTTGCTCTCTGTGTTTTTAAGGCCCCAGATTGCAGCATTAAAGGTCTGGGGGAAAGGCTGCTGTTATTCAGACATGAGCCGGACACAGAGCAGATCTTACACAGACTCACTGACCAGCACCACATACGTGATGGAGATCTGCTGGAGGTGGTGCTCTCCGGTCAGAAAACACACACTATCCATCGTATACACACTAAATACTGCATTAGCATAATTGTGACTTTTTATCATTACACACACGATTAACATGTTTCCTTCTCTTTGAACCCTCTAAGGCACAGCTTCTGTGGCTGAGACTAAATACCGCCCACATTCCTTGGTTGTCCAATCATATCGCACACCTACTTTTTGTCACTACTGCGGTGAGATGTTATGGGGGCTAGTCCGACAGGGCCTGAAATGCGAAGGTACAATGAGAATATTTATGTATAATGCAACCAAGTGGGTTTACGTTTTGGACTCATTTACTTTCTCTCTGTAGGATGTGGTTTAGACTTCCATAAGCGTTGTGCGTTCAGGTTGCCCAACGACTGCTCTCGCGTGTATCGCCGTTGTGGCCCCAGCCTGTCACTGTTCCCTCCTGGCCGGCCACGGGCCCTTACATTCTCCAGTCACACGGGTGGAAGCCTGGAGGAGGTAATGATCTGAAGTCAAAAAAAAAAAAAAGTTTCCCATTCTCTTTAACTTTGTGGAGGCTTTCTCTGCAACAAGTTTAACATTTAAACGTAGTGATACGTACAGACATGCAACTTATCAATAACGGTCTTGGCAAAATTATTATATTGTACTGTACTCCGTCTCCCTCAGATCAGCATGTCAAAACCGGCACGCTCACGGCCTCCATCCTGGGCAGATGTGCCGGTGTCTGTGGGGGTCTGTGAAGGAAAGGAGGGCCAACCCCGTGTTCCTCACACCTTCCACATTCACACCTACACCAAACCCACCATCTGTCAGCAATGCTATCGGCTGCTGAAAGGCCTCTTCCGGCAGGGGATGCAGTGTTCAGGTGAGAGGGGTTAAACATCACAGGAATGAAGGGAGATTAACTGATACTACAATGACATTACAGCCTTATAAAAATAGGAGCAATGTGGAGATTTTAGCAACATCTAGTGGTGAGGTTCCGAATTGCAACCAACGGCTCGCTCCACCTCTTTTTCGAAGCACTATGGTAGCTGACACAAGACAAACATCGTCACGTTTTCGCTTCTTTTCCGAAGGTGATGATGTATTTACGAGACGTGCTCTGTAGAGCGGTATTTCCATTTAGGGCTACTGTAGAAAGAAACAAATTTCCCGCCGTGTATGTAGATAGAAATAGTTCATTCTATTGTAAAAACATAACGCTTCATTATGTAAGGGCTTTATACACCTCTGAAGACCTAGTAATGTATATTATATTCTGTCATTAGATCCTGCTAAATATTACACACAGCACATTTAAAGATGAAGCAAATGATTTCAAAGAAATATTGTTAAAGTTCAAATCTACGGAGCTCCGCACTCCTAAACAAACCTTTTTAAGTCATACAATTATCTAAGCTTAATTTCATACTTCTAAATCATTATTATTTGCATTTATTTGTCTCCGAAGACATCTAGTCTGTATTAGATACTAAAAATAAATATAATTGGAAACTCCATTAAATCGCGCTCTCTCTCTTTTTGCAGACTGTAAGTTTAATTGTCATCGTAGATGTGAGCCTTATGTTCCTCCTGAATGTAGGGCCGAAAAGGTCAATGGCGAAGGTCAGTTTGATTTTATTATGGTGTTATCATAACTATAAACTGTCAGTCAAATATTGGTCAGTGAGCGTGTTAAATTTGCTGTTTTCAGAGCCCGAAGTCTCTAAAAAAGACTTGTTGGAGTTGGATGTGGCGGTGGTGTCGGTAAATTCTCTTTATGAAGAACTCCGCTATAAAGACCCACCACCAGCTGAGGAAACGAAGCCACTGCAGCCCCCTGCCACGTAATGAAGATTAAAGTCACACCCCATCAATGCCACATTTTAGCTTATGGGAATATTATGGGAATATTAACCACCCTGTCTCTCTCTTTCAGACCATGTTTCAGCAGTAATATTCCTTTAATGCGAGTCTATCAATCAGTTAAACACTGTAAAAGAAGATCCAGTGGAGTGTTGATGAAAGGCTGGTTAATGCACAATACTAGCACTGATGCACTAGTAAGAACCATACACGTGCATTTAGACAACATTTCGAAATGTTTCAGCTTTATTTTATTGTATGTATGTTTTATTTATGTGATGCAGGCCTTTTTTATGTTTACAGAGAAAACGCCACTACTGGGAATTAGATGGAAAAACCATCACCCTGTACCCAGATGAAAATAGCAACAAGTACTATAAGGTTTATATTAGTCTTTATATGGCATCCTTACACCTCTCTGACATCAGTACATACTGTATGTCCATGTTGTCGTCGAACTACTCCACGAATTCATCATTCATCTTTACAATATTACTGCAAAGCTTCATGACGTCACCAACTCCCTATTCTTACATGACAACTATATCATCATAATCCATTTTTGACTATTAACACTCATTTTCAATACTAATTTTTAGGAGATACCACTTTCTGAGGTGCTCCATGTTCGAGGCTCAGGTCAGCTGACTGTGCCCGTGTTGCCAGATAATGGCGAGCACTCATTTGAGCTGGTGACAAGCTCACTGGTGTACTGTGTGTCTGTTGATCAGGAGGGCCCGTGCTGGGAGTCGGCCTTCAAACTGGCCCTGAGACCTGTTCAGGGGACTACACTGGACACAACAGACACCACAGGTAATGAGAAATGAATCACTTGTTTTTTAGATTTAAAAAATGATTCTTAATGGAGAATAGTTTAGTCAATGCAACATCTATAACAATTACAACACAGAGGAGTGATGCCGTGTTCAATTTCAGAACAAGTCTTTTAACCAGCTGGAGAACAATGACACATTGGCAGCCATTTAAAATCCATTAGAATTTAAAGGGCCCTTGCATTTAAGGGCCATTTCTATGAGAATGGTTTCAACTAAAAAAAACAGACTTTTTTATTTGTTCAATTGCGTTTCATTAAAAAACAACATTATTTCAATTTGACCAAACACTCTTGTACAGTAGTTATCATTCATAGCGGGTGTTATTTATAGCTAAAATAAGATTTATGAATGCTGCAGCCACTATCTGAATACTGACAATGTTTTTTCTTTGATATTGTCTATATTATGTACAAATATATTCTCCTTTCTTGACAGGTGAAGGACAGCACAATAAAGAGACCCAGGTGAAAAACTTAACAGTGAAACTCAATAGAAAGTTTTTGTCTTAACTTCCTTTGCAAATAGCAAAACTACATTTAAACATGCTTGCAAATGTATTTTATTGTTAGGATGTCAGTAAACAGTTTAAAGACCCTAACAACACATAGCATCATGTTAGATCGTGCTAGCATAATGCTACAATATTCGAGCATCGTGTTAAAACACATAGGTAACTAGATGCCTCCAGGCACGTAGACCTGTCCGCCATCTTGGAACGGTCCACCACTCACAGTTTGCTAGAATGCCCCAAAACAACGATTATTAAAATTCCCATGAAATTTCGTTGTTATCATGTGTTAGTGTAGCAGATATATTGTTTGAGTTTACATAACAATACATATGTTTTCATAGTCATAATCAGTCAGTTTGCCGCACTGCTCCAATATGGCGGACGATCTATTCATAGCAGCCCATAGAAATAGATGCTAATGCGGCATCCAGTTATTTTTATCTATGTTAAAACATGTTAGCACCATTTTAAATCATGCTAGCATCATGCTAAAATGTGTTCGAACATGCTAGCATTGTGCTAAAGCATGCCACCGTTTTTGCCTCAGCAAACAATACTCACATTTTCTTCAGAAAATATACTAGTTTTTTACTCACGGTAAGTGTATTCATTTGTGTGTGTGTTTTGCAGGACATCAGTGAGTTTTATCAGATCTTTTCTGATGAAGTGCTGGGTTCAGGTCAGTTTGGGGTGGTGTACAGTGGCACGCACAGACAGACAGGCCGCCTGGTCGCCATTAAAGTCATAGATAAAAGCAGATTTCCCTCCAAACAAGAAGAACAGACCATAATTGAGGTCTCAATATTGCAAGTAAGTGTAATCATTTACATTTTTATTCATTTTTTAGAATACACCAGATTTTTTTGTGTGTTACAAGTTTTGTGTGTTTATCAGAAATTGTCTCATCCTGGAGTGATTCAATTGGAGGGAATGTTTGAGACATCACAACACACTTTTGTTGTCATGGAGAAGCTCCACAGCGACATGTTAGAGATGATTTTGTCTCATGAGAATGGGCGTCTGACGGAGCGTACCACCCGTTTTCTGGGTATGCAGGTAACGTACAGTAGCTCTTTGTTTCCGTGTTGACTGTGGTCACATATGAATTCTTAGCTATAGTCCTCCATCATTCATTTTATGTATACTGTATTTGTTGTAATGTTGTAGGTTTTGGAGGCCTTGAGGTACCTGCATATGAGAAACATTGCACACTGTGACCTGAAACCAGAAAATGTGCTTCTGGCCTCACCTGATCCTTTTCCTCAGGTGTGATACCCTCACATGTACTCAAAAGTTATATTTCAATGTATTTCTACTTTATCTGGTTAAGACCTGTCCACGTACACTGACATGATATCCAAGAACCCAAACTGTTTTGGATAAACATATAAGCACTAAGTCATTCTGTTTCTCTGTCCGTCTCAGGTAAAGTTGTGTGACTTTGGTTTCGCTCGTATCATTGGGGAGAAATCCTTTCGCCGAACCGTAGTCGGGACCCCTGCGTACTTGGCACCCGAGGTCATCAAAAAACATGGCTACAATCGTTCTCTGGACATGTGGGCAGCAGGGGTGATTTTATATGTCAGTCTGAGCGGGACTTTTCCTTTTAATGAGGATGAAGACATTAATCAACAGATCACCAACGCTTCCTTCATGTATCCACGACAGCCGTGGTCCCTCATCTCGCTGGAGGGTAAGAGAAACGATGCTTGGAATGTCTGGATGTAGATTTACTGTAAGAGCCTCTAATGCTTTTCATTTAATGTTGACTTTTTTCAGCGGTGAACCTGATCAATAACCTACTGCAGGTCGTGGTAAGACGCAGGTTCAGTGTTGGCAAAGCAATGGGTCACCCCTGGTTTCAGGTTTGTTGATTTTTCTTTCACCAATGCTGTTACAAACTTGACACCAGTATTTGAGTCGGACAGAATCTAAGAGGTCAACTTTTTGTAATAAACTTGCATATTTCTATAGCACTTTCCACAGTTTGCTTTACAAACAGTAATAGACACACTAAAAAGAAAAATCGGCAGAAAAACTCATCTAAACCTATAAGTACTGTATGTCTAGATATCGGACAAGGAATTATGAACATGCCAGAATTTTACGCAAACATATATGTGGTGGACTATAACAGTAATTTGTATACGTTTTAATATATGTGTTAGGGATAATCCACGACTAGCTGTGCATTAAAGGATTTTAATGCACGGTGTGGAGGCCTAGGATGCCTCTGCGAAGTGCATTAAAATCCTTTAATGCTCGACTAGCAGTGGATTATCCCGCTTATACCATGGTCATTTGACAACTTAAAGCTTTTATTAATGTTTACAGTGTAATTTTTCATCAGACAGGTGAAAATGACAGTTAGTTTTGTCAGTTAATTTCAAATGATGCACTACCCGTGCATTAGATGGTTTTAATGCACACCTTCCAGCCAATCAGAATCGAGTATTCAAACAGACCATGGTATAATATATATATATATATATATATATATATATATATATTTTATATGTATATTAAATGATATTGTATATTATATTGTACAGTCTTTAGAAGACTGTATACTGTTTTAGTAAATGGCAGAACTTTATTGTCGATATTACCATCTCACCTATGCATCTCTTGTCCTGCTGCAGAACTTCCAAATGTGGTGTGACCTCCGGGAGTTTGA
This sequence comes from Oreonectes daqikongensis, assembly GCA_026939265.1. NCBI lineage: Eukaryota > Metazoa > Chordata > Actinopteri > Cypriniformes > Nemacheilidae > Oreonectes > Oreonectes daqikongensis. Next base: position 2,079,499 of record JAOTQM010000118.1, on the reverse strand, counting down.
GCAGCGCATAGGATATCGCTACCTCACCCATGAGGCAGAGGACAAGCACTGGAGATCTTATGCCCAGGAGAAAGGCCTCAGTTTTTCAGAAACAGAAAGTGTAGAGAAGGAAGATAATCTGATTTTACTTTGAAAGCAATTGTGAATATTGTATTATGTGACAAACTGTGACTCTGCTCTGTTGTAAATCTACTTTACTGTAATACATTTTAAATATATATTTTTAATAAAAGATAAAAATATGTTTTGTTGTAATTCATTTCAACATTACAAAATATTGATATTTAATTTACATCATTTTAAATATGATCTTTTGTTGTGCATAGTACAAACTAAAATTAGTGGGTGTTTTATTTGAAAAATAATCTTAAAGCAAAGGCAAATTCAGTGTGGCGTTTCCTGGAAAACGTAACACGTTAAAACCTTGGTTGTCCAAATTAGCTGTTTTTCAGGAAATGGAAAGAAACACTGTACTTTATACATTATTAAATACTGTTTTCAAAGTTGACAAGCACTTTATAAAAGACATTTGCAAAACCTAGTGACATGGTGACTAATAATAATGATTTATAGCAACATAGGAGGATAGCAGGGATATGTTATATATAATTTGTATTTATGTATTTATTCTCTTAACTGTCGGCGGATCCTATCGTTAGGGGTGGGAATCGATTCCAAGGCGTTGGGAATCGAGAGTCGATTCCAAAAATGTTGGAATTTTTCCTCTTTAAGAGCCTTCATATGAACAAGGCCCGCCTCTTAGCTGATGTCATTGGTCAACTTTATCACATTAGTTTCTTGTCAAAACCAGTACAGACTTCAGAAAAAACTGATGGATGAAGTCTAGAGCTGTGGAATGACATGAAAAAGCTGGACAGAATTTTTTCAACAACTGTCTGCACTATAGCATACTTTCATTTAACATTATATTACAAAATATTTTTGTGTACACTGCTGAATAACTTGAAAAAATAGTTAATCATGTAATTTGACCTGTGCTTTATTTTGAAAACAGTAAATAAAATAAAAAACAGAGAAAGATTAATAATGGTATTATTAATGATACATTGGAATTGGAGGACAAGATCGACATATTTGGTTAAGGTTTTTGTTATAGAAACAATCGATTCCAAAAATGTTAGAATTTTACATCCCTACCTATCGTTACCATAGACATGAGCATTACGCCGCATACTGGGACTCTTATTTTGAAATTGTGTTTCTTGAGTCCGGAATATCCGCTTACGTCACTATCAGCACGGGCTAGACAAACATGGAGACAAACAGCACAGCAAAGGTGTGAATATCACCATTAATGTAAATATATGATAAAGATAAGGGCGGGGCAAACTAATTCCATGTGATTCGAAAAATAAGCCATGTGCAATAACGTTGTGCAAGACTGCTCTTTAAAAAAGAGTTACTTAAAACATTTCTATAGAAAATTGCTTAGTGCTTGAGATGCTGTAACTCTAACTACATAGTTGAAAAAACATTGACATTTTCATATTATTGATTTAGTCATAATAATTAGCTATTTTATTGAAGACGAACAGGAAATTAATATAAATATTATGTCCTCGTTTGTGTTGCAGCTTGAGTTTGCAGTACAGATGACATGTGGCAGCTGTGTCAATGCAGTGAAAGACGTCCTACAGAAAGAACCTGGTGAGATGAGCATGACATTTTGTTACTTGATGGTGTCTTATTGACTTTAAATGAATAGCCATGAAATGATTTTAAATACTATTATAAATGTGTTTGTTTTAGGAGTGCAGTCAGTGCACATAGACCTGGTGAAAGAGGAGGTTTTGGTTGAAACTGCGCTCACCTCTCTGCAGGTCCAGAGCCTCATCGAAAGCACCGGCAGGCGTGCTGTGCTGAAAGGAATGGGCAGCTCAGAAACAGGTGGGATTCGCTGTCTTTCTGTAAGTTCTCTGTTTTATTTCAGTCGCCGCCTGAGTGATACTAAAAATAAGATTTTTTGCCTTGAACTACTTGGTTCACTTTTGTCATTAATGTATTCGATTAGTTCACACTTCAGCATTACGTCCAATGTGAGTGTCTTTAGTGTTTCCAGCCGAGATGTATTTATTATAATGCTGATTGCATATATGTGACCCTGGATCACAAAACTTAAGTAGCACGAGAGCATTTGTAGTAAAAGCCAAAAATACATTGTATGGGTCAAAAGTATTGATTTTTCTTTTATGCCAAAAATCATTATGATATTAAGTAAAGATCATGTTCCATGAAGATATTTTGTAAATTTCCTCCCATAAATATAGAAAAACTTTATTTTTTTGAGTGGATGGCCTGTTACAGCGCCTCTGATTAACAACTTTAAAGGTGATTTTCTCAACACCAACTTTTTTCTTTTTTGCACCAACAGAACATCAACAGAAAGCTTATTTATTCAGCTTTCAGCTGATGTAAAAATCTCAATTTTGAAAAATGATCCTTTAAGCAATCACACATGTCAATTTTTTTAAATTGAAATTTTTACATAATCTAAATTTCTTTCTATTGATGTATGGTTTGTTAGGACAATATTTGGCCGAGATACAACTATTTAAAACTCAGGAATCTGAGGGTGCAAAAAATCTAAATATTGAGAAAATCACCTTTAAAGTTGTCCAAATGAAGTCCTTAGCATAGCATATTACTCACAAAAATAAAGTTTTGATATATTTACGGTAGGAAATTTACAAAATATCTTCATGGAACATGAACTTTACTTCATATCCTAATGATTTTTGGCATAAAAGGAAAATGGCAAATTTTGACCCATACGATGTATTTTGGGATATTACTACAAATGTTATCGTGCTACTTAAGACTTAAGGTTTTGTGATCCAGGGTCACATATGTGAAAAATTTTGTTGGTTATTTTCACAAAACCATCGAAACATCGTGACACTAGTGATTTTAAATATCACATCACATTTTTCACATTTCTTTCACATTTAAAAAATGTTACATTTATATTTTCTACAAAAGTATACTTTATTTTTATGATAAGATAAACTTGCTTAGGCATAATGGCTTCTTTTTTTACACATGCTATGGTGTACATTTTTAGATTTGTTACAGTAATGATTTGTTTAGGTTTTGTTTTGAAAAAGGTTCAAAAATGTGTTCACGTTTTGAAGCAAGTGCTTTTACGGATTTTGTTTTTAATGCCTAGTAAGGAAATTTGTTGATGCAAGTATTTTTTTTTAAATCATGTCTGATGTCTTGGAAATCAATATTTTGTAAGAAGAGTTTTCTAAATGAGTAGTGTGCCACAGATGAGACATTTTTTAATCTGTGTGCTATGCACTTTTATGTTTGTATTAGATATGGGCGCTGCGGTGGCAATGTTAAGTGGAACGGGGCTAGTGCAGGGCGTGGTCCGTTTCCTGCAGCTGTCAAAAGATCGCTGTTTGATTGATGGGACGATTGACGGGTTGACACCTGGAGCGCACGGCTTGCATGTGCATGAACTGGGGGATCTCACACAGGATTGCATGAGGTATTGTAATGCCTGACTTTTAACCTCATCATAAGACAAGAGTATTTATACTTCCATTAGAGAGCATGCTCTAAAAACATAGTCCAGTGTCATCTTTACGTAGGCAAGTTGAGGCTCTTAAAGATGCAATGCCGCTTGAAGGCAGATATATAACATGCCGGGTCTGACCCTCCAGAGACCCTTGCATCAAAGGCAACTCTGATACTGCTTTGGTTCAGTGTAAATGTACGCACTGTAAATCAAAGCCGTTCTAACATATGTCATTGTCATAACAGCCAAACAAAAGCTTGTCAGCGACGGTGCAAGAGCCAAGAAACAAAAGGCTTCATTTATTCCTGTCACAGTTATAAAACACGATTTTATGAACATATTGTTAAAACCGCAATTTTGTAAAATTAGGTTGTGTTCAGCATTTATGCTGCTTCAGATACTTTACCTTGGTATGATTTTTTTCTTGCATGAAACACAGGAGATGTTAGACTACTGGATAAAAAGTCTGTTTTTCACATATTCCAGTTCTTGAATCCATATGAAACGGACAAAAAAGAATATTTTTTGGGGAGTGTTTTAACAAAATGTTTACATTTGAATATGATTACTTTGTTAAGAAAAATTTATTTGTGCTTTTCCTCCCCCAGTTGTGGAGATCATTTCAATCCTTTCGGGAAACAGCATGGAGCACCTCAGGACTCAGAGAGGGTACGTCTGTCTTTTACACAACTAGTTCATGATCTATTCTCTGCACTTTCTTCACTGACATTCTCAGATTAATCATCTAGAATTAACTGTTAAAACATAAAAAAAGCAATTTGGGGTAGAGATCATGAGATAAATGAAAATTTAGAGTAATGCTGTGTAAGAATGGATTTATACATGTCAGTCTGGTTTACAGCATGCGGGGGATCTGGGAAATATTACTGCTGGTCCTGATGGCAGAGCCTCATTCAGATTAGAAGACTCCCAATTAAAGGTAGCCAATTTAGTCTTCGATGCAATGACGGTGTATGTACTCTACTTGAAATGTATATATTATAATTAATATAATCACTGATCTAAAAGTTATTCTTTGCAATTGAATATACTTCTCTTTTAATCTGCATAAAGGTGTTTTGCACCAGGTTTGACATATCACATGTCTCATTACCACTTAAGAGCGAATAAGGTTCGATTCCATAGGCCGTACTTTCCTTACTTATTGGTGGCTGGTTTTGTTATATAAAACATGTTGCAGAGTTTTCCGAAATAAAAATATTTAGGTATGGGACATACTTGAAAAATATACTTGGGTATAATAATGGAAAAATGCTTTAGTTTGGGGTCTCTTTTTCAAGAGTTATATAACTTGTATAATTGGTTAGGTCTGACGAATTTGTCATTGTTTGGTAAACTACTCTTTTAAGACAGAGCAGAACATTCTCTCTGTTCACGGTTTCACAGGTGTGGGATGTGATTGGTCGATCTCTGGTGGTGGATTCTGGGGAGGATGATCTGGGATGTGGGAGTCACCCACTGTCTAAAATAACAGGAAACTCTGGAGAGAGGTGAAATATTTACCATCTAGATAAAACATTACACAGAAATAAAGAAAGTTGTGGAGTGTTTGTGTGTACAATATAAACAGACTGCACTGTTCTAAGTGACACTGTTTTTGTTTTTTCTTACACCTTAGCTCGTTTGATTGTACTTCACGATCTTCAGTGGACCGCATGTGTTTATCTAAAGCATGTCCCTCATTCTCTCTCACCCTCATTTCTCCGACAGGCTGGCTTGTGGAATCATTGCACGCTCGGCCGGGTTGTTTCAAAACTCCAAACAGATTTGTGCCTGTGATGGTGTAACTTTGTGGGAGGAGAGAGATCGACCCATAGCTGGGAAAGGACGCAAAGTCACTGACACACCAGCAGCTCATCTTTAATGGAGTGAGGATGTGACTCTCCTGGGACTGCAGATGGATGTGAATGGCAGTGAAGGAAACGAGAGCAAGATGATTTAAGAAAGACCAAAAGCCATTGTAGCCATCGCATCGGATATACCTTATAATTTATTACAAGATCAAACCAAGTTCTGATTTATGATGACACAAATACAGAAGCTGTTTATAAATATAAATGAATGGTGTGAACAATGACTTAAGTTCATTTTAACTAAAGATTTCCCTTACAAAACTTATGAAGATACTCCATTTAACATGAATAAAAAGTCTTCAGAACTCAGTCTTCACACATAAAACAATGTTAAAAACAGTTGTTGCTAACATTTTTGTCATTATACTAAATACTAAATGTTTTTCAAAACATTACAGTAATTCTGTGACTTTACTGGATAAAAATGTTTAGATGCCTTAAAAGTTTAGATAACAAACTAAGCTGACATAAAAACTGGAACATGGAACTGGACTGTGTTATGTGTAAAATACATATATCAGATGGCTGAATGCACACAAGGAGCAATATAAATTAGGCAAAAAACAGTACTTAAGTATATGGACACTTAACATTTAGAATAACAGAGAATTAATTTAATCTTCACCATGTTTTGTAATGATTGATGTAAATATAATTGTATTTCTTGAAATAAAATCAACTATTAAATATGCTTCTAAGACAAAAGTATCACAATGTCATTTTTTTATACAAGTATTATAGGTCCTATTATGATTTTGCTTACGACAGAAGGCAATGTTTAAATAAATTGTACTGTCACGGTGCCTGATAATTCCGTACCATATACACCATGGTATTATTACATTATACTATAGTACGTTATGTAAAAGTGTTACATTCTTGTTAACACAGAAACAAAATGATAACGTTACATGATGTAGAAACACCGTGTAGCCTATGTGTGTGTGAATGCATCAGCATGCATTCATTCCTCACTGCTAAAGAATGATGATAGCGTTTCTAAAGAACGGAAGTGGACCGACCATTTTGAAACCCCGCACCGCTTAGGTAAGATGGAAGATTTCCCCCTCTCTCTGCATGTTTATGTCTTAACGAATTCATTAAATACTTATGTAAGATCAATAACTAACGGTTGTGAGTGAAGTACGGATAATACGGCTGAATTTGCGATGTGATTTGTAAAGAAGCGTAGAGGGATTAGGGTGCAGGGACACCCTAAAATCCTCAACAAAATGAATCGTATAGTGTTTTCCGCTGGAAAGGATTGACGTAAAACCCAAAAATGCATATAGAAGAGAAATGAGGATATACCGACCCGTACGCGCGGTTATTGACCGCAGAGCTCGAGAGTGTTGTGTAAACATCTGGTGTCATAAATGTAACATTCAGAGTAAATTCAGTCGACACGCGTTACGCATGCTGTTGACACCAGACGGATAAAGGAAACGGCGAGTCAGCGTTTTTAAACGTATTTATAAACCAGAGCAAACGTTACATGCGAAATTTAACATTTGTCAATGTTGAAGACTACATTTATCCGTTACTGTGATGTGTTCATGTGTGTGTGTGTGTGTGTGTGTTGTGTACTGTAACACTGAGGAAGTAAACGTGTTTACTCTGCTCGTGCACTACGTCATCAGATTTCTGTGGCTTTGTGTCTTTCACTTTTTTTCAGAACAAATGTTTGCTCGACATTTTCCTTTTTGAGCAGCCTCGAACAACGCGTATAATTTTAACGTGATCCATAAAGTGAATGTACTAAATTACACCAAAGTGTAATTTGTTTTATGCATTTTCGACATGTTGTTACAGTTTAGCTTAGTTTTTTTTATTTGTCTTGTTAAAACATTTTGTTACCTTAAGAAAAATAAACATAATTTTATTATAATAAAAGAGTAGTAGCAAAACATGTTTTTTGGCATACTGATTATTGTTTAAACCTTTACTATACATTCCCTGGTTAAACTGGTTTGCTATGGTTTTACTTCAAATACTGTAGTTACAACAATGGTTTATCTATCAAAACCATGATTCATTTTCATAAAGGATGCCCAGCCCTGTATAAAAACATGGTACATAAATATGACAATCATTCAGTCTGAAACCCTGAATCTGCAATAACAATACATAAGCAATGTCCCTTGTTACCATAAGTTACCATAAAATCAAAACAAAGGTTTTGTGGGTTTTAGTTTGAGTATGTTAGCCTTAAAGATTCACTGAATCGCTTTGGAACGTGCAGCATTATTTGCTTAATTATATATTAGTTGACATAATTTGAACTGAAAAATGCATATAGGGTGAGACGTATTAAATGGCTCCGCCCCTCTTTTAAACCAATAGTGTATAGAAGTCTAACGGGAGAGATTAGGAAGATCACTGATACCATTTGAAGCTTGTGAGTTACGTTGGTGTGTGACACTGGCGTTTGTCTTTACTCATCGAGGCTGCAATGTCTGATCTCTTCCATAGAGGCTTAACATACAACATACTGCGTAGACCTGTAACGGTGCATATGATTGGCGCATACTGTATGATTCGAAATGTGCTGTGGTGTGACACTGACACGAAATTAGAAAGAAAAAGTGTACAATTCTTAAAATTCTAAAGCGCATTTGATTGGATAAGAACTTTGGCGAGAGGCTGAAGTGTAGCGTGATGTCATGGAAATTCTAGATTTTTTGGAACGCACATGCAAGACCAGTTTTTAATGCGTTTATCCTTTAAGTGCGAATTTTGTCAGCGCTTAAGAGCATATTAGTTGTTTTGTGTATATATATATATATATAGATTTTGTATTTATCTGTAATTTGATATATTTTTTTGATATATGTTATTCTATGTTATCTGTATGCACCTAGGGTCTGAGAGTAACGCAATTTCAATCCTCCATCTGTATGTACTGTACATGTGGCAGAATTGACAATAAAGCTGACTTTGACTTTGACTGATATCAGTTTATTGAAGTCCTTTAAGGCTAACATATTTTTAATCAAAGGAAAAAAACGTTCATTTTGATTTCAGTGGATCTTTAAAGTCGTCACATACATCTGGCAGACATCTATTTGATGTCTGCACACTGAAAAAAAGGTTAGTTGGAATTACTCAATTTAATCATGTTCATCGGTTCAACATGATTTAATTCAGTTTTTTTAACATCATTTTTCTTTTGAAGACGTTTAGCAGCATATGATCTGCAGATTTTTAGCAGGCATCTTACAGACATGCGTGTGCTATCTGGGCTTGAAACAGAAGTTGCGATAATGTTTTTTCTCTATCGAGACATATACTCTCTAAACTGACAGTCTTTCACAACTTTGCTGGCAAAATGTTTTACTTCAGCTTAACATCAAATGTCCTGTCCAATCCAATGCTCTTTAGAATCTGAAGTGTCTCGCCCTCTACATTATAAAAGAGCTGCCTCTGAAACATCACAAACAGTTAGACATTGGCATTGTCTTGACATTATAAACTACACTAATGAGCACAAGATAAATTGGATATCTAAATTGGAAATTTGTTACAACAGGCGCAGTCACAAGGTGTCAAATGCAGCTTTGCCTGGCTGTGACATCGACAAACCCATATTGGTTGTTTTGATAATGGCAGGAGCTGCTGACTTCCTGTTTCAGTGGAAATTACATCAACGAATGAACACTTCAGTGGGACTTTAATGTCTTTTCAAATAATTCTTCCTTGTCATTGAATTTAAAAAAATATTTCTTTCCAGCACAATGGATAAGGGCCATACGGTTAAGCTCTTTGTAGGGAACTTGGCCCTAGACACCACGCAAGAAGAACTGTCAGCCATCTTTGAGTCGTATGGCCAGGTGGTCAGCTGCAGCGTCTTAAGGCAGTTCGCCTTTGTACACCTACAAGGCGAGGGTGCAGCCGAGCGTGCCATCCGGGAACTCAATGGTCGAGAGTTTAAAGGTCGTAACATTGTGGTCGAGGAGTCCCGAGGACGCCCGCTCCACTCGACGAAGGTGTTTGTGGGTAATCTGAGTAGTATGTGCACAACAGAAGACCTCCAGGAGCTGTTCCAGACCTTTGGGAAAGTTTTGGAGTGTGATAAAGTAAAAGGTAAGAGAGCTTCCTCAATACCTACAGTATTGTTTTTTGTATATTTAAGTATTTGAACCAAGCAGATGCACATAAAATCCTATGTAAAATGCAACTTCCACTAGCCAAGAATAACAACAAGTTGATCTTCCTACGCAGGTTATGCCTTTGTTCACATGGAAAACAAGGAAGATGCATTACAGGCCATCGAGGCTTTGCATGGGACCTCTTTCAAAGGTCGACCTCTATCCGTGGAGCTTTCGAAAGTTCAGCCAAGCAAGCAAGCCCCCACCGGTAAGATCCCATGCGTAAGCTGTGGCAAACAAGGTCACTATGCAGGCGAATGCCCAGCTGGAAAGCCCACTCTAGAGCAATATCAAAGCCAAGCAGCCGTGCTAGCCGCCGCTGCTGCCGCAGCTGCCGGTCTACCACTGCAAGTTCAGCAGAGTGTCCATAATTCCGTATACAATACCACTACCTTTGACCCAACGTATGCTGCTCTAACTGGACTGACAGCTGCTGGTGCAAGGGCGGAAGGAGGGACAACGGTGGCCCCGGCAGTCTACGGAGCACTAGCTAGTCAAGTGTATGGAACGGTTGCAAATCAGCTGTACAGCGGGACAGTTGCAAATCAGGCACTAAACCCCAGCGCTGCTGCCGCAGCACAGATGTATGGCTCTGTTAACCCAGCTCTCTACGGACAGATGACAAGTGGTGCAGTTGCAGCCGCTGCAGCTGCTGCCGCAGCATACGGCCAACAGGTTTACACTCCTGCAGTAGCTAATCCGGTGTTCCTTGCTGCAGCGCCAAGCATGGAGGTACCGGCGGCTGCCGCCGCTGCTGTTAACCCGGCCTATACTGTAGCACAGGCTCTCTACACTGCTACCCCAGCTTACGGAGCTCTGGGTGCAGCTGATTCAGCAGCAATCTTCGAAGCAGCCAGGGCACATTACTTTGCACAAGGGCAGCAGGTGCTAGCTGAGCAGCAACAAAATAGCTCAAAGTCAGGAGAGAGGGACCGGAGTCCGCTGAGAAGATCTGTGCCTTTGTTGCCAGACCCTGTTATGAAACCGTTTATGTACCAGAGGGCAAAACGCAGAGCTTTGTTGCCTACACCTGCAGGTCGAGAGGAGGCTGCGGCGCAGGAGGAGGACCCTATAGCCAGGTGCGTTTCCTATAATTTAATACCGATTAAAAGATATGTTTATTTGGTTCAGCTTATATTATACAAAGTTTAGCACACTTTATGAAATAATTTCATGTGTCAATTGCTTGAGTACTGATTTACTGTTGGGGTGGTCTGTGTCCGTGTGTCTGTGTGCAAATGTGTCTTTTGTGTTTCTTTCCCTGTCTAATGGTATATGTGTTCGTATATGCATGTCTATGTGATTTTCTTTACTCTTTCTCTGTCTGTGTGGATGTGCACGTGTGTTTCGTCTCCTTCGTCTTTCTCAGATACTACGCTGAATACTACCAGCAGTACCAGCAGCTGCAGCATTACCCACAGTACCAGTATGCCTACCCATCTCACAATCCCCTTGCAGCGATGCCCACCCTATCCACCCTGTCCGGTTTGCCCGCTCAACAGATGGCAACCCTCGACTCCCTCAGGCCAGTGCTGCCCGCCGCCCCCGTGCCTGCCGCTGCCGCCATCGCCATGGCAACACCCCGCGTGTATGAGCCTCCGCCGATTCCGCCGTCGCACAAGGAGCCCCTTCTCCGCCGCCCCGAACTTGCCCTACACACCCCTGAAACACCCTTCCGATAGTGTGCTCCACGTCCTCTCTGCCTCTCCTTTCCTTGTGCTGCGCGTGTGTGTGTCAGAAAGAAACCACAAGTGTATGTTTATTAAGTGTGTGTGTGAGTGAGTGTGTGAGTATAGGGTTAAGATGGTGGGCATGTTGGTTTTAACTATAGACTGGAATCTCTAACCTTGGTTCTGATCACACACCGATGTAGTCAGGGCTGAGAAAGGGAAACTGCATGCTATCATTCCTGCACACTTAACCAATGGAATGCATCAATGGTCGGTTTTAAGAAATGTCTCTCTGACCTTAAAAAATAGTTCAGCCAATACTAAAAATTATTTTCTCACCCTCATGTCATTTCACTCCTTTATTATATTTTTTCATTCTTTTGTAAAATCAGCAGCAACAGAATGTCTGCACTTTGCTTTCCATAACAGTAAAGTGAAAGGTGATTTATACAGACATAACTTTTAGTATACTGCACAAGTCATATGATGACTGGAATTTTTTTACTGCCGTATTGCAACTTTGCAGTATAAATCACCATTGGCTTTCATGATGTGGAAAAAAAGAGTAGCTCAGACAATGGACCGTGAAACAGAAAATGAAATATTGGGCATACAGAAACTAAATTTGGGATCTGCAATTGTATTGGGTGAGAGAATAAAGATTGGTTTATTGGTTGAACCTTTCTTTGAATTCTATTGCCATTTAGTTTTAAGGGGTAGATTAGACATGAAGCTTTTTAACTTTTATACTCATAAGTGTTTGTAATCTATGAATGATACTGTACTTGATATTTTTGAACATTGTTTAATCTAGTTATATGAACTTAACCTGTTTACGTATTCATATAGTTTTTGTTTTTTGAGAAATTCGATTTCAATACATGTCAAAAGCATTTCAATAAGTTGAATGTACGTTTACTCCAAAGGTGTGTGAAGTGTAGGACCAGGGTTGGACAATGTTTTACATGTCTTTGTGTGCGTTTCTTGTTTTTCTCTGGGACTGTGGCGTAGCGTGTATGCTTTCCGTTGGCTTTTACGACAGGAACGCACACGTGTACACGCGCACAGGGAAGCAACCTCGATCCACACGCACATGCATACACATCCCTCACACCCCAGATGGGATAATACCTTAGTGATGACCTTTAACCTGCCCCTTCCATCCCTGTTCACCCCCATCCTGAAAGCTGAAAGACACTGTGACTTCTCTCCTCTCCTACTTTAATGTAGCTACTTCCATAGACATGGTGATGTATGGGAACCAATCAGAGGAAGGTGTAGCTAGTCAGCTTTTGCTGTGATTGGCCATCTGGCCTGTCTTTCTTATGGGAGCGTCTCTACGCTCACTGACTTAACTGCCATGATGCATTGCAGAATCTGTTTTTGTAAGCGTGTTTTAATAATGCTATTATGTTTTTATAAACCGTGATAAGGGACTCAAGTATCCATTTAAAGAAACGTACAATTTTTGTTTACAGCTGCAAGAGCGAAGACATACTTTTTTGTAGCGTTTTCACAATGATTGTTTATAGCCAAAATTCTTTCTTTTTTTTTCAGAAAAAAGCAAAAACAGCCAAATTTATAAGTGGCCTATGATTCTTATGCCTTAGTAGTGAAATGTTTTAAAGATTTGCTGTTTTTTAATCTGTAGTCTTATAATGTGAAACTGGTTTAAGGCCACATGGAAGTGCTGTATATTCTGTGGTGCTGTGATTTGGGATTAAATGAATTGGGAGAATCCTATCAGTTTCTTTCAGTCTTCCTGCTCATTTCGCTGCTGAAACGCCATAGATGACCCTCACTGCATCTCTCTCCATCTCTGCATCTGCCTCATTTAGTGACAGTATTTCTTTCATTCACCATGCCCCTGTTCACACCTACTTGCTGAGGATACCAGTGTGTGAATGTGAATGTTTAGCTCAGAAAGTTTTGCATTGACATTCTTGTTTGTAGTCTGTATTTCATTAACTGTTTCTGCTGCAAGTGTTCTCAGAAGAGAAGACTTAAAGATCACTACATGATCTTTACCGACTTTAACAAGCCTTGAAATAAAAAGCCTGCCTGATCATTTAAAGAGGAGAAACACAAGAGCTTTTGCTTGGAGCTTTTAGTATCTTTTGCCCTTTGATGTTTCTTAATTGTTTTTCCTTTGTGAAACGACCAGACTCGTATGAATGGGAGCCGCGATAAGAAGCTAAAGGACTAGAGATCCCAATCTCACCCTGTCTCTATGGATGGGGTAAGTCTGGGGGCAACCCCACTCTAAACCCACCCCAAGCCCCACACTTCATATCAAACCCCCTCCCCGGGAGCAGCACAATATTGAACCCAGTTTTTGATCTTTTAGTCAACCATTGTCTTCATGCACCTTGTGCAACAGGAGTGTGGTTTTATGACTATTCTTGCAAGGAGACACCTGCACTGTTAAACAATTCTCTTAAACCATTTTTTTATGGGGCTGACAGTACAAATATAAATTTAGACTTCTCCCACATGCCTTTGCCCACTTCAGCATCTATGGCCTACACTGTAGATGTGCATGCTTCCTTTTTGTTTTTTTATTTCCAGTCCAAAAACAAACGCTTTCTGATGTGACTGTTCCAACTGAACTAGGTCCCTATGGAACTGTGGACACCATATGCACTGCTGTTTGGGTGGGAAGAAAGTTAGCATCGGCATTGCACAGGAAGTTCTCTAACGCTCCATTCAGGTAAAAGCACTGTGCCTCGCCCCCTTTTTACCTGTTGTCCACCCTTATATCGTCTGCGCCTTGACCGTGTACCTGCTCAGTTTCTTCTCACCACCACCCCACCCCTCCTGTAGATTTTTCACTTCTCGACACCATTGCCAGAGCCATCTGGGTTCTCAAAACGCCAGTGTTACGCTACTATCTGTTATTGCCAAAAGGGGGGTGATGGGAGTGAACCTTTACTGCTTTTGTGGTATGTGTGTTTTGGTAATGGGTCAAAGCTTGGTGCTCTTATAGCTGATTTGTTGGTTTTTGCTGGTTAGCTTTCTAGAAAATGGGGCGGGAAAAGCATTTGAATGAATGGGTTTGTTGATCTATAAATAAAAGACAATGCTGTCTACATATATTTAAGTGGGTATGCAAAGTAAACAAAGGGTTGGCTGATAAAGAAAGTGTGTAAAAATATGAGTGCTTGTGAGTCAACTGCTCTAAGGCTTGGCAGATGTGGACCTTCATCGCCGACCTCGCCTAGCCCCCCTCCATGTGGCTTTTTTTGTTTGATTTTACCCCCCCAGGCTTCCTTGAGTCTGCTCGCCGATAACGCCCAGTTCTCCGCCGCCCTCGTCGTTCCTGAGTGCTAGTTAAGTTTGTTTAGTGTTAACCACTGCCTAAACACATTCCTAAAACTCTGTGTCGCTGGACTCGAGACTCGGCCGAGCTTCTATTCACAGGACTCTCATTTGGACTCAGAGGCCGTTTATATGACGCCGTTTTCAACTGCAGCCAACCTTTGTCTTTGAGGGTTATTATTGTGCTTTTAACCAGAAGTGTTCCTAAAAGACACGTTTGGGCACAGTCATCCAAAAAAAATTCAATGGATGTACACTTGGGCAGTTTTATTTGAGGGTTTCAATGCAAAAATGTGAAGCTCATACACTTTACAATAAGGTTGTATTTGTTAGCATTAGCTAACATGACCTATAACAATGAACAATACTTCTGTCGCATTTATTAACCTTGGTTCATGTTAACATTAGTTAATGCACAGTGAACAAACAAGCAATTGTATTGACATTAACTAAAATAAAAAATGATAAAAATGTATTTGACTACATTGTTCATTGTTAATTTGCGTTAGCTAATACGTTTACCTATGTTAACAAATACAACCTTATTGTAAAGTGTTACCACTCATATTTGTGTTAAGACAATATGTCGTGTGACTATACTTCTGAAACCGTGTTTAATGTATATTGCCTGGCCCTGGGTACTGTCATTGACAGTTATTTGATGCGAAGGCTAACTTCAGTCACCTTTTCAATGAGAGTCTGACGTTTGCGTTTAAAGTAGCTAAATGTAAAAAGATGGCACAGAGTACAAGCAATGAAAAATGAAAATATAAAGCTGCTTCAGAGCTCCTATTAAACCTCTAAAGGAGAAGTGAAGTGTAGTTTACCTCACTAGAAGGTGCTGTTGTCCTCGCTTTGTTCAGCTTAGCGTTTATGCATGCATGTTCAAAGGAAATCTATTTGCTGTGCCAACGCATGCAATAAAAACATGTAGCATCTTCACAAATATTGTAGCACACAATCGTAGTCTGCGTGTCTGATAGTGAGACCTCAGTGTTTCACTTTTTTTATGGATAGAAAGAGATAAAAATAAACCCATTAGCCCCTGTTCTGAAGGAAGAAGAACTGTCCTTGACCTGAAACCTTGTTTTTTTTATCTCTGGCATTGCGATATATAAATGTGATATCAAATGTCTCATACAATAGATTTTACAGGTGTTTATGAGGAACCTTCCATTTAAGATATCCCCATACACTTCCAGCGTAAATCTTCTTAAATCTAAGCAGTGCACTCTGTGGTTTTCATGGACAAGACAATTTTTCCCCCAAACGTTTCACTCCCCAATACTTTTTTAATTTTGAATAACTTTAACAGATCTCTTGTGCCGCTTCTATCATCTTACATATGTTTAAGAAGTCCACATTTTTCTTTTGTCTGTTTTGTTTGATTTTTTCCTTAACTTGGATTCCTTTTGGGATTTTATTAGGTTATGACCTAGCTTACCCACTGGGTGAAGGCACAATTAGGACTTTTAAAGGGTAAAGTCAGACATTTTATAATGTATGGAACTGGATTTATTTCTATTGCAGGCGATAGGATACGAGCTGGTTGTAATATTTTTTACCTTATATATGCATGCTTTGTTAATGTGTGTATATGGCAAAAACTTGCAAACAAGTAATGTGTACTCTCCTACACCAGCTTCTGCATGAACACTGGCATTGCATGCTTACTGCAATAAACTAGTACTACCTGAGAGAATCTGCTATGTTGTGCTCATTTACTTGTCATGGTTAAAAAATAAAAACAGTTTAATAAATATAGCTTGTCCTTTTGTGGTAAATTACTGTTTTTACTTATAAAAAATGAGGCCTTGTGAATTTAATGCTTAAAGGGATATTTCATTACAAAAAATTTCCCAATGTTTTACTCACCCTCAAGGCATCCTTCCTGAATATGGTTTTCTTCTTTAAACATAATGCAGTCGGAGTTATAATGTCTAGCTTGATGTCTTGATGTCTAGCTCTCCACAGAGGAGACGGCACCCCATTTGAACAAAACGACAAATGCAACCTTTGTCAACGAAACTTACGACACGCCTGCGTCATTTGCCTGTGCAGCAGAGGGTTAACGGAAGCTAGACATCAACGTTAATAGCGTTGTCAATATAGATATTTCTCTTACACAAATGCATCGATTAGCTTCAGAAGACCTTTGTTAAGACGACGGGGCCGTATCGAGCAGTTCTTTAATCGATGGATGCACTTTCTGGGGCTTCAAAAAGTCAACACCCATTCACTCCCATTCTACCGCTTGGAAGTAAAATGATACGTGGGATTATAACTCCGACTGTATTATGCTTCAAGAAGAAGACCGTATTCAGTTAAGATACCTTGAGGGTGAGTAAAACATGGGGAGATTTTGATTTGGTAGTGAAATATCCCTTTAAGGATGATGTCACTAAATCTAAATTATGAATCTAAATTGGTCAGTAGCACTTTTTTTCATTTTACGATTGTAATAAATGAAGAAACAATATAATGTGTTTACTAAGGGGCAGACACAGATGGGGGAAATATCTCAAAACAGCCCTGGGAGCTACATTATTTTCATCTTATAGCAGTTAGGTGTAAGTAGTTAAAACTGGCCCCAAAACTACTACTCGGGTAAGAAGATATACACTACTGCCAAGGACAACAGGTGTTCTTTGCAGAGCAGGGGCCACCAGCAGGCGTGTACGAGGTCTTTTCCTGCCCTTCACTAAATTAGCCTTTAGTTATTGGCCCCAGTACACCGTTCGTACCGCCTCTAACACCTTTTAGGTAGCAGAACTGTATACCCACTCGACTGGTTCTCTTATTTATTAGGGTGCAGTCACGTGTGCTACTCTTGACCAGGACTGGAGCACTGGGCAGCAGAGGTTCTGCTAGCACCTCCACAGGCACCTTGGACGAGTGGAGTCTGGCCTCTTCCTCTTCACAGGCATTCACATACACACTGAGCTGGTTTCCACCATTAACGGACGGGATTTCGAGTTTACGACTTAAAGCGCAAGGCGCCTAACTTCTAATATTAAGCGTTAGAGGGATAAGTGTAAAAGATGACGGCTGTTGTTGAGACGCAGATGCAGTATAACAGCACCTACATGATGTCTACTACGGAAGCATACATGATCCAGGAGGAGGACTGGGACAGGGACCTTTTGCTGGACCCTGCCTGGGAGAAACAGCAGAGGAAGGTAGGGTCACGAATGTGCTGGACGTCACCTCGAGGGGAGATTTTTTTTAATTTTCATATTAGGCTACTGAAATCCATTATTGTAACTTCATATACATTTTAATGTTTATATCTTATTAAAATAACAAAATTGATTTAGAGGCTATTACACAGAATGTTATTTTTATAGTAACTGCAGTAATGCTTTTTATGTTATTAATGTATATTTACCTCGTCACTGAAGTTTGGCTAATATTACTGCAGTTGTTGGTGCAATAAACCCAGTAGCCTACCACTCTCACAGTAAAAGAAGAATGTACATTTTTTAAACACGGTTTAAAAACAGCGTAACCTATATAACCATGGTTGAGCGTGATTATTCTATACATATTACATAAGCTATTTGTATAACTTTAAAGACGTTTTTAGAAGCAGCCTATTTAATATTAAGTTTCAGTTTTCCTCAGCGTTGTTGAAAAGTCATATATTAACGTTGTTCGCAAACGGACACACGCACACTTGACTGTTATATGATATTCATATCAACTTCTAAAATGGCTTCGGACGTTCAATAAATATGTGGTATCTACTTACATCACCTCACAGGATAGCGCGCGTAATTGTTAAGTGAACACTGAAAACGCAAAGAATCGGTAGGTTTTTAACTTAAAAAGCCCAGGCAAAGGGAGTTAATATGAAGTTTCTGAGGATCAGCTGGCAAACGAAAAGAACAGGTGAAGTTTAACAGCCCGTCACTGGAACTTGTGTCAATGGTCTGTGAGTGACGTCAGCACGTCCTCGCACAGCCCAACTGATTGATCCGTGCAAAGCAAAGAATTTATGGTGTCAGTCTCCGGCACGTTTGTCATGACAGAAATAGATATTCAGATACTTTTACCACACTTTTGGAGCTATGCAACATGTTTCGAAAACGCTATCAGTCTAGTATTTATTGTTTTAAGAAGTTCCATGATTTTAATATTAAGCCAGGGCACTGTTTGAGTCTGCCATTTTAACGTTTAATTTAATATTATATTAATTTGAAACACATATAATCATTGGTAAGGTCCCTAATGATCTATGCTAAAACATTTCAAAGAAGATCGCATGGTGATACAGTATAAAGGTGTCTCACGAAAACTTGGATGTTGGCTAGACCTGACAAGGTTGAAAGACTTTAACAGATGGTACAAGAGAAGTGCAAGGAGGTTTCATTTCAGTCTGTGAATAAACATGTCCTAAAAATACTCCTGAACCTTGCCGCCCCACCTCCCTTATTCCTCCCTCCTCTTCTCCATTCTTAAGGCCGCCTTTTCTGACCTCTTCTGCCTGTGCAGTTGCTGTGTCTCTCTCTCTTTCTATTCCTATTCCACAGCCAGCATAAAACAGCACCATGTCAATTGTCACTATTTTAATGGTGCAACATTTTTAAAGTGTACCCAGTGGTGTTCCATAGCTGGCACCCCCTACCTCAAAGGTGATCTAATCCACTGACTTGACATATATGACGATAGTTATTTTTTTGCTCATCTGAAGAAAACCAAAGTAAAATAGGCCAGTCACAATAATGACACCGTTCCTCCAGTTAAAATGTGGTTTTGGTTCCCATATGGGATTTGAAATGTAAAATGTCTCAGACGTCAAATCGGCCAGTTGGAGAGGACGTTTGAACATTCTCTGGTGTGTTAGATCAGCATAAGGAGCTGATATCACAGCGTAAATATAGAAAGTGCATCATTTTGCAATGAAACGAATACGGATGTTGTGGGGGTGGGAGGTCCTGCACCTGTTCTAGCTCCCCAACGCACATGTACAGAAGTCAGTGTAATAAAGTGATTGTCAACATGCTGTTTCATTTGATATGTGTCAAACGGCAGCAGAAAATAGACAAATCGTTTTTCAGCGCCGCCCTGCTGTTGACTAGTAAATTCTGAGTTTGATGTGCACCCTCAAAATCTGGCTTTAAATAGCTGATATCCGGGCCCACACAGAACCCCGCAGAAAGCGTCGCACATTTATGTCATTCAAAAAGTTGTGTGTTTATAACAAATTTTAGCAAGCAGGGTGTAGTACTGTACTGTACTCCATTTAGCACAATTTACCATTTAAATCTTTTTCTCTCAGTTTCACACATTATGAAACCTAACAGTCTCAGCACTGCCACCTGGAGGAACATGCATACACTACAATTTGGTAAAGATACAGATATAAAACGAGGGATGTTAAAAATAACATTGATACAGATTTGGAACAACTTGAGGGTGAATAAATGAAGACAGGATTTTCATTTTTAGGTGAACTGTCCCTGCAAGACTTAACACTTCAACAGTTTTGTACCAGCGTAGGCCCTGCTGATGAACAAAAGCTATATAAAGCTGCAACAAACTGTCAGCTTTACAGTTTTGTTTCTCCTGGCTAAATGAACCCTAAATATAAAAAATGATATTGAGTTCACAGTGGCCGTGTTAAGTTGAAAGTTTGATTGATTTTGTGACAAACTGTAAATTTTGCACTATACATGTGGTGTTTTGCATTGAACTATTCTATAGGGCTCGGCAAAATATCAAGTATTTGCAATAGATTTTCAAAAATTTTGTTGGTGATGTAAAATTAAGCATCATTTAGAATATTATCTTGACAGTACTTTGACTGCACTATGTTTTATTCTTGTATTTATTTAGTTAAAAAGAAAACATGCCATCTTTTACATGATTTTACTGTAGTTGAAGTGGGCAACAATAGTTGTTTGGACCAAATATATATTTAAAACGAAAAAAGTCAAATATATCAACCTAAAATGTACATACTGACTATCATTCTGAAAGAGGCTGAAAAATAGTGTTATTTTTTTTAGATATATCAGCCGGATTTCAGTATACCTATGTTAGAAAAAATGTGTGCTTTCAAAACTTTTTCTACTTTTAATACCATTTGTTCCTGAAATGATCTTTGACACATAATGATGTGAACAATACCTTGCATAGTACATTAAGATTAAGCGAATTGGTCCTCTGGAACGCATTAAACTATTTATAACCTTTTAATAACCTATAAATAACCATGAATAGTAATTCATGTGGGAAAAGCCAACCCTGATCAAATTAAGTTGACGTCTGTTAACTGCGGTGTGAAGTTGTCTTTTTCTGCCAGTCATTTTTGTGAGGTCTAGTTCTGGTTTTGTAGATGAGTAGAGTTACAATGTTTCCGTCGCCTTTGAGTGTTCTGATCTTTTCATGAGAGGTAAGATGTCATACTGACATAGTGGTGATTCCTGATACCGAAATCCTTTGGCACGCTTTAAGTGTCAGATCAGATTCAGATCGAGGTGTCTGTACTCTGGATTATATAAAGCTATTGCGTATAAAATTTGTAGCTGCTTTACATTTTCAGTATTTGCAGAGGTTTTTCCATTGCATTAATGTCAGACTGTGTGTAAAGCTATAGTGAGAGATACTACAAGCATTACTAGTACAAATAAAAGTATTACTTGATATTTGCATTGGAAGTTGTTTGCTAGTTATTTTAAGCTTTGGATAAAAGAAAGTTTGATAGTCTTTATTTTAAATGTCAGTAACATTAATTGTTTGGTAAGTAAATAAAAAACAAATGTGTGTCTATGCCAAATGTTTCATTGCTTATGGTCTGATAAGGAACAGTGCTTTACCTTCCTGACTCTAACCAACAAATAATATCATGTGACCTAATCATGTGACACCCGTCATATTTGTCATTACACAACAGTGATGAAAGTTTGACACGAATAGGAATGAAATGGATTAAAATGAACACATTTTAATGATTTAAAGTTTTAGTGCCTAGTTTTATGTGGCACAATATTTCTCCTATTGTATATTTTAATGTTTACTTAATGCCATTGCAAGAAAACAGTAGTTCACGATACAAATATTTTAAACCGTGTAGAACTATTCCCCAAATTTGGATTTAAAGAAAAACCTCCTGGGGTGGACAAACAACATTTTCCGAAGGTTAAGCGACTCTGTTCACTTACCATTTGATTAAAGGAAGAGTTTAAGGGGGAGAGAGAGATTGTGTGGTCAGATCAGATGGCAGTTGCTATTCCAGAACCCGTGTCCTTGTAGGGCAACAACTATAAACTACCAAAGACAGAGTTCACATAGGCCTTACGATAGATTCATGTTTGCGTGTTAGTGTGTATAGATGCGTTTGTGTTCAGGTGCTCGCAAATGTGTGCCTCATATCAGAGCTAATATTATGCACTTTACATGTACGATCATATCAGGGTGTTTTATGCTAATTTACTATGATCCAACAAACACCAGCAAATGCAAACAAATACCGACATTCTTAATACTTATTGACATTGATTCAACTAACGCCAGCAGGGGTTTCTTACTGATCCAACGAACTACAGCAAACGCGTTTGTTGGATCGATGGGAATTAGCCGAATTTTTGATGCCGTGATATATTGTAAAGTATAATGGCTCGATACCATCAATGTTGTGTGATGTAAAGTTGATATTTTAAGGCTATCCTGTAATGTGGTCACAGTGACTAAAACTGCTGTGTATGTACAGCGAGGATATGAGCCACCCATCTTCATCATACACCATCCATCTGGCCAACTCATTACTGCAGAGCCAAATTAAGATTGATGCTTTTACAGCCAGCTGTATTCAGAAGCTACATTTAAATTTGTTTAACTTTTTAGGTTATTACAATTCGCAAAAAAATGTCTAAAATTGTAATTTCGTTTGGTTTCAAACAGGGCTGCAGAGCAAAATGCAATTCAGAGGCATATATCTTCCACGGCCATTCTTCAAATGTTACAGACGTGACATTGTGTGGTAATGCGTTTCCAATAAATATTTTTGTACCGTCGATGATGATGTTGTCATGGTAACTGTATGTGAGAATGATGTATTCATTACGATAGAACTTTCATTACTCTACACACACATGGTCTGAAGTAATGGCAGGCATGTTGTAATGGGGCCTTCATTTTGCAGTCGTGTCCTCAGAGGTTTTCAGTCTCACTTCTGTGAACACATTAATGAGCGCTGCCATGCTTGATAAATGTTGAAATGTGAGATGTCAGGCCCTTGCATGCCTCGAGTGTGTGTGCGTTGGGTGACAGAAGGGTTGCTGGTGTGTCATTCCTTTGGGATGATTTCAGATTTTCCAGACTGTATAACCATATAACAAAATGAAGGCCATAGAAGAAGCTTTTTAGTCTAAATGGTTCCATAAAGAACCTTTAAAGGGATAGTTCACCCAAAAATTTACATTTGCTGTTTATTTACTCACCCCCAGGCCATCCGTGACGTAGGTGACATTTTGACTTGAGTAAAACCAAAGTAGAAGAAGATTTTTTGGTAAATCCGCTGCTCTCTGTGCTTCATATAATGAGAGTATATGGGGTCCACCTGTCTAAGAGTTCCTAAAGCACATCATTCCAAAAAAGTGGCTCCTGGCGACATGTTGAAGTCTTGTGAAGCGAATCGATCGATATTTTCATCATTTTTTATAATATTAGCCATACATTACAGCTTCTGGACACGTCAAGATCGTGTTCTTCTTCTTGTAGTATTTAGTGCGTTCTATTGCGTTTAGTGCCACCTGCAGAAAGGGAGTGTGGAGCGACTCGTTTAACGCACCCTTTCTTAAGCACCTTTATTTTTTCCAAAGTGTAGTCAGTTATTTATTAGAGGTTAGTTTTGTGGTGACATGATAAACGTGAGCATTTTGCTGATTCCAATATTGTGAATTCATTGTGTATCACAGTACAGTAAACACATCTGACATGCAAAAAAACCTTTTTTTTAATAGAAACAGTGCAGAATAATGCATTTCGACACATCCTAAAGTCATGTCACAAAGTACTAACACATTACAAAGTTTAAAATATCAACTGTATTAACCATCAGGTTAATTGGCAGCTGAATCAGATGTTAGATTGTCAGTAATTCAGCAGGTACTGGCCTGTATTTGCCAGTGAGATCAGCTGTTCATTAAATCGATACCAAAGGATTTAGCCAAAAGAAAGGCTTTGCATAAGCATTTAGCACATGCAGCACCGCTACAACACAATGGTGACGCTGATCGGTTGAGGCCTTCGTGACAGCCCAGCTTTACTGTACTTTACTGCACAATCTTCTAAACAGCGCTGAAGAGTACTACATTCTTATCGCACAGCATTTTACGGTGCGGTAATTTTTTTTCTGATGCAGGAAAACTGTGGCATTGTATTTTGGCATCGTAGTTAACTGGAAACATTCTCAGAACATTTGGTAACATTCTCTTTTCAATTTAACCAAAACGTTCTTGCGATCACATTATAAGTGCATTTTATTAAAAATACATGTCATTGCTTAGTATTCTGATGCTATTTAACTTTTGGAATAAAAGCATTTTTTTAAAGTTGTAAGTGAAACATTTAAAACAATTAGCTATAATGTTTCACAATGTATTTGGAATGTTAGTAAAACATTCATAGAAGGGATTTATATACACAGTTTAATAAAAGTATTAAATAACATCCCAAATCCAAAAGTGCAACAGAGGTTCTGTAAGTGTTAGGTTTATGGATTGATTAGCATAACCAAAATTCTTGAATAGCAATGAGAAAGTAACCTTTTTGAGCTCATGTCGTATCAAATTGAAACTTGATAGAGACCAGAATTGATAGAGTCCAGAATTCCTCAATATAAGTTCAGGCCGCAGTGAAAGTGTGAGTCAGGGGAACTGCGTTTGATTTGCGTTCTCTTCATTCTTTCTCCTCCAATGACAAATTACCATCATCAAGTAAGTGAATGAGATATAGAACGAGTAGGAGAATGAACGGCAGCCATCCAGATAGATGACAAGCTATTAATACAGCCATAGCTACTCTATTTACCCACAATCACTGGCAGCTTTTTCTAACTCAGAGTGTTCATGCGTTGGTGAGGTGATAATTCACTAACCATAGAGGCATTAGATCGGCATACCTACCTCCATTGTTTGTATCTGTGTGCTTGGCTTGACCTGTGCACTGCGTTGTACGGACATTGTGTTTTTACTATATTCATGGACCACAATAAAGCAAGAGTGAATTATAAATATGTTTAAAAGCACTTTGTGATGAACAGACCTCACAGTTGAGCTCAGGTGTGTTTCATGTCGCTGTTCCAGGGTTGCCAGATCTGCGTAACCAAACTAGCCCAAACGACCCCAGCACAAATACCAACATACAATATTCTACTGCACCTATAATCCAAGGAATAAAAAAAGAACCCACGACAATGGTTTAAGGGTAGTTCAATTCAGTTTAAAAACTAGAGACTTGGCAACCCTGCACAGATTAGTCGATCTGCATCACTGTTGTTTAACATTTTACGTAATGTCTGAAAACCGTAATGTATTATTGTTTATTTATTTGTTTTTATATAAGCTGAAGATCTCATCATGTCATGCATTCTCAGGATCACACTCTCGGATCTAAATCTGCTTAAAAGTTGAAACATTTACATTTGGAAGCCACTTTTATTCAAAGCTACTCACATTGCATTCTACTATACATTTTTGTTTCTGAGCATGTGCAATGCCTGGGATCAAACCAATGACATTGGCGTCGCTGACGCCATGCTCTAACCACCGAGCTGGAGCTGCATATTATAGAAATGAGTAGCAACTTAGCAACAGTATGACTTCTTTCTTCTCCTCATTCAAACACAAGCCACCTAAAATAGCAGCGCAGTTCTAACCACAGCCATTGGCCATAAGTTGGTTTAAAAGGTCACCTATTAAAGGGCTTCCCCAGACGTCCACTGGGGTTTGGACAGGGCAGGCATCTCTCTCTCATGCTGATAGTGCATTACCTCACTTCTAAAGCTTAACCCCCACACGAGCACACAAACACACACATGCTGGTAACAGGTGGACACTGTGATATGAATTGACTTAACAGAGTGGAAGTGGCAGCTGCACTCACAGAGAGCTGTTATTTAAAGGTTCAGGGTTACATTATTGGTTAGTTATTAGTTAATATTTATTTTGGTACTAGTGTAAATGGGTTGACTGTTGTTTGTAAGGTGTGTTCTCATACTTTTATATCAGGCGATAAATCAAAAATAAATAAAAGGAAAACAGGCTTTTCTCTCTCTGCTTGTTGTGTCTCTTATGTTCCTCCTCAGGAATCTCTCTCGGCTGTGTCTCGGGTGTCCTGTGACATCCAGATTTAGATATTGTCACCCCCTCTGTGCTCTCCTTCTTTTTAACCTCTATATTCTCTCTTTATATCTACATTAAATCTCTTGTCTAAAGCTTATGTTTTGATAGATTTAAAAACAGAGTTTTGTACATTACTTTTTTGCATATAAAGAATCTTTTTCTTTAGTTCTTTAGAACTTTTATTTATGTAGTGATGCTTTAATAACCTAAAACATATATGCTAATATGAAGAATATAAGCTATGGGAAACCTTTTTAATCTTCATATTATTTTCAAGGCCAACTCTCTTCTTTTTCCTCTACAGCTCTATAGTTTTTGCCGTCTAAATTTAGATTGGGCTTTCTGTGCTGTTGGCTCCCCACCCACTCAGCCCTACAGAGACCCCTTGCTTCTAAAACTACCTTATAGTACACAATAATCTCTTTCTCTGTCTGATTTCTCTTTTTTCCATATGATTTTTTATCACCTTAGAATCTGGTTCTTGTCTCTTTCGGTTTTCGCATCAGGCACTCTTATGTTGTTTACCTCCTTTCCTCTCTCATGCATCACTCACCTGCTCTGTGCAAACAATGAAATGAACATGCACAGTGCACACATTCAGATCAATTAGCTTTCCCCGTAACTGTTTCACAAAAGGTTCTTTGTGGTGAAAAATGGTTCTTCAGATTATAAAAAAAATCATTGTTATGGCAGTGGCATTACAGTGTACAGCTCACAGTAAAGTTTAACCCAGCATGACTGATCGAATGCCAATACCGTACTTTAAGGTGTTATAAGACATAAACATAGAGAAAGCGGCATTGTTGTCTTTGTTTTAGCATTGCATTTCTTAAAGAGTAAATAGCTTCTGATTTTTAAGGGTCTACTTTGGTTTATGGAGTGTCCGACAACAGGTTTATGTACATACATGGTGTTAAAACACTATTATTTCGTAATAATAAGCCGTTTTTATTAACTTGACTGACTCTCAAATGATTCGTTCTGCGATTCATCGGTCTAATCCCCGCCTATCCGCTAGCGTAGTCTGCTGTGATTGGTCAGATGGTCTAGTCTGCTGTGATTGGTTTAGTGCGTGTGTTCAAGTTTTCGCGAGTAGGCGGGGACTATTTCTAGTGATGTAGCTACACGGAGGTTAAAGACTCAGACGGGTCATGACTCCTTCGTGTGATTCAGAGTCAACTCCCATTTTTACAAGCTAATAACTTTGTTATTCGTTCACCTTCGGATTTACAACTTTGGCAGACTGCTTACTTTCAAACGCGGCAACATTACACAATGCATGAAATGTATTGTTTATGATCTCGTGGAATGTACTCTTTAAAGAAATGTATAGCACTGCATGTTGTCGTAGGAGATTTTGTCTCTTGCCTCTTTTTTTTTTTTGCTCATTCTGTTGCAACACTGTAAGAAATTGCTGTAATTTTTACAGTAAATATTTACAATAGACAACTGTAATCTCAAAATTACAGTGCTACTGTATTTTGCTATGAATTGTGGGAGCATGCTAAAAGACTGATGTAAATTTGACAGTTAAACAAGCCAATATTGTATAATTTACAGTAAAAAACTGTAAATTGATATTCCCAAAATTCCCTGCATGACGCTTCACATTTAATTTTCTTTAAAAATGAAGTGGTCTTTATAACTTACATTTACATTTACATTTACGCATTTACTATACATTTGTACATTTTGTATAGTAAGCAAGTGGGGGTTAGGTGCCTTGCTCAAGGGAACCTCAGCCGTTACCCGCCAGCCCTGAGAATCGAACCAGCAACCTTCTGGTCATGAGTCCAACTCTCTAACCACTGGGCCACGACTGCCCCCACACAACTTCCTAGTCTTTGTGACTTTTTTTAATCAGCTATGTACAATAGGATTTTATGTTACATTTAATGCTGTTAAATGAATGTATATTATAATTTTTTTAAATGTTGTGTGTTACCATTATGGTGTTTAGTGTTTGTGCGAATGACAATGTGCACCTTCAATATATTAGTATTATCCTTCTCAACTGATGGAAAAGCTGATTGTGATGCACTTTGATTCATCACGTGACTCATCACCTTTGTTTGGTGGTTGTCAGTGTATTATTAAGTTACAAAACAGATAATAGTTCTTTAATAGACTGGTAAATTAACATTATGTCAGTTAATGAAATAGTATTTTAGTGTAAATTCACAGTTTTACAGTAGCTCTTGTATAATTTTACAGTGACAGCTGTAAAACAAAAATGTAATTGCTCCATGTATATTTACAGAAATATGCTGTATTTTTTACAGTAAAACTGTAATTAATGATCTACAGTACTCTTGTAAAAATTTGGTTTTACTGGCAACCAAAATTGCCAGTAAGTTGCTGTAAAATTTACAGTACATTTTTTACAGTGAACCTATATGTCTACATTCCATTGCCATTATCATGAAACCCACGTTTACAATTTTTTGTATATGCCACACTATCGGCCTTGTTCCACGTTGCTATGAATTAGTCTCACCACAACTTATCGTTTTGCAAGACACAAGCATCACAAAATATGTTTATGTTGTGGATGGAATTTGCAGATAGTATGAACTAAGGTTTTGCTTAATAGTGAATTCATCAAATGGGTTTATGCCACGGAGAATAATTATTTATAGCTACTCAAGAAACAAAACGAATTAAATATGTTGGACTGCCCTAAAAAATAAGTTGACTTTTATACTCACCGAGACTACAAATGCCCCCTACTTGAAAAAAATGGCTTATTATCTGTTTTTTCTTCTCTTGTAGACATTTACGGCATGGTGCAACTCTCACCTCCGCAAAGCAGGAACCCAGATCGAGAATATTGAAGAAGATTTCAGAAATGGCCTCAAACTCATGTTGCTGCTTGAGGTCATCTCAGGTAAATATGGCCAAAGATAATAGATAATAACAAGATGTGCCACTGCAATAACATTGAATTTTTCTTCCAGTAAAAAGAGCCAATCATCAATCATTTTGACAGTGCTTTTAGAAATCAGATAGGACTGTTATCTTGCTATGACAAGATGCCTTGCAAACATGGTCGCAGAGTGGCACGCTTTCTGTAAACAAGCTTTGCTATAGCAAAAAAAGCGATACTGATCAAATATGTATCAGTCGTGAAATTTAAAGGGTCAATATGATAACCACTCTTTAATGTTGTGATGTACATCTAATATCAGATATTTTTTACCTCAATACCGTTGCAGTGTGAATTCTTGTGTGCATTTACAGTATGCAGGCTTACATAAATAAATCAAAAAAGTATTACCCTAAACATGGACATTTACCTGTGAACATTTCCCATATAAAAACTTTAATGTTCAAAACTGTTCTGCTGGGTCTGACTTTGTAACTGACAGGTGAGAGGCTGCCCAAGCCTGACAAAGGGAAGATGCGTTTCCACAAGATCGCCAACGTCAACAAGGCTCTGGACTTCATCTGCAGTAAAGGAGTCAAACTGGTGTCCATTGGTGCTGAAGGTGTGTAGATTAAAACTCAAACAGTATAACTGTAAAAACATTGTTTTAGGGTTCTTATGGTATTTGATTTAAATAAATATGTGACCCTGGATCACAAAACCAGTCTTATGGGTAAATTTTTTGAAATTAAGATTTTTACATCATCTAAAAGCTGAATAAATTGCTTTCTATTGATGTATGGTTTGTTTGGGATAGGACAATATTTGGCAGAGATACAACTATTTTAAACTCAGGAATCTGAGGGTGCAAAAAATCGCCTTTAAAGTTGTCCAAATGAAGTCTTTAGCATAGCATATTACTCACAAAAATAAAGTTTTTATATATTTACTGTAGAAAATTTACAAAATATCTTCATGGAACATGATCTTTACTTAAAGCATAAAAGAAAAATGGCTAATTTTGACCCATACGATGTATTTTTGGCTATTACTACAAATGTTCTTGTGCTACTTAAGACTGGTTTTGTGATCCAGGGTCACATATACTATACACAAAATGTAACATAAACATTGTGACTGGTAACAATTTAAGTCACACTGGGGTTTTCACCATAAATGTAAAAGTCACTTGCATTTTTTGTACTTAAAAAAAAAAGGGAAAAAGAAATTAAATGTCTTCTTAAACTATTACAGTTATTACCGTATATGTGAACATTTCTTCACGATAAACTCTTAAAACAAGTAAACACAACAAGAAAGTAATAGTCAAACAAATATGACCACATTATCAATTCAGACCCAACTGCATGCTGGGAACCTTCATAGTCCTCTCTTTATTTGCAATAGACAGCATTCATATACTGTATACAGTTTGTCATTGAGGTCCTTAGCTGTAATCTTCCAAATAGATTATTAAACTATTTTAATTTAACTAAAATCTCTCTGTCTCTGCAGAGATTGTTGATGGCAATGTGAAAATGACTCTTGGAATGATCTGGACCATCATTCTCCGTTTCGCTATCCAGGACATTTCTGTGGAGGGTACACACATTTTTTTTAAAGACCTGTCCAGTCATGTTAATAATTAAACACTCATTTACACTATAGTATCTCTTAATTTAATCCTAATTTTCAGTTGTGTGTATGGGATCACTCCACAGAGACTTCTGCTAAAGAGGGTCTGTTGCTGTGGTGTCAGAGGAAGACCGCCCCCTACAGGAATGTTAATGTACAGAACTTCCACATCAGGTGAGAAAGATTGAATGTAGATTTACACTGCAGCTCGGTGACGCAAAAGTGTTTTTGTCTGTTCTGTTATGTTGAAGGGTAGATTTTTAGATTTCTCTCTTTTTTCCCTCTGTGTCTGCTTGGTTCTTTGTCTCTCAGCTGGAAGGATGGCCTTGCTCTGTGTGCCCTCATCCACAGACATAGACCAGACCTTATCGACTACTCTAAACTCAGAAAGGTGCTTTTCAGTCTTACTCTAAGCTTTCGCACCTACCACTGTTCTATCCTTTATTCTTTATTCTTTGTTCTTGTTTGCTTTTGTTTTTCTATGAGAGATAAATGATTCATGAGTTTAATTAAGGATGTGTGGTCTGCATTTGTGATGGTAATGATTCACTTATGGAACTGTATATTTTGAGAACATTTTATATTTTTAAATCATAGAAAATCTGACTAGATTTCCAAAATTTTACATGGCAGCTAATTCGGATGAACTTGTAAGATGTAAATGGTAAAAAAATGTACAATTAGCCACCTTTAAATGCCCACAAATGGAGAAGGATCCTCTGTGGGTCTGTATGGTATCTCCCAATAGGCTACCAATATTTTTGAGGGTGTTGTTGGGTTTTTATTTTGTTGTCTTCTCATGTTCTTGGGTTGTTCTTTCTTTACAGGACGACCCTATTGGAAACCTGAACACTGCATTTGAGGTGGCAGAGAAGTACCTGGACATCCCTAAAATGCTTGATGCTGAAGGTGAGTTTTGATCCTAAGCGCATACCTGTTCAGTGCAAAAAGACGTTCAACACAACTTGACTTTCTCTTCATTTTCCCCTTAGATATTGTTAACACCCCTAAGCCTGATGAGAAAGCCATCATGACTTATGTGTCCTGCTTTTATCATGCCTTCGCTGGTGCTGAACAGGTAGGATGGCCGTCAACCACCAATCTTGCTTAAACAAATGCTTGTTGTTGTTGTTGTTTTAATATAAATTATGATAAACCTGTATGCAGTTTTTATTCTTAACACCAAAAAACTCCTTGTTTTCTCTCTTTCTCCAGGCTGAAACCGCTGCTAACAGAATCTGTAAAGTTCTGGCCGTGAACCAGGAGAATGAAAGACTAATGGAGGAGTATGAGAAACTGGCCAGTGAGGTGCTAAGATCCGTCTCCTCTTGTGAACCTTCTAACATCCATAGAAAGAACTCTAGCCCTGTTCCAAACACTTTTTGTTCATCTCACTCTAGTTGTTGGAATGGATCCGTCGGACCATCCCCTGGCTGGAGAACCGCATGGCGGAGCAGACCATGCGGGCAATGCAGCAGAAGCTGGAGGATTTCCGGGACTACAGGCGCATCCACAAGCCTCCACGTGTTCAGGAGAAATGCCAGCTGGAGATCAACTTCAACACTCTGCAGACGAAGCTCCGTCTTAGCAACCGTCCAGCCTTCATGCCCTCTGAGGGAAAGATGGTGTCTGTAAGTCAGAATATACTCACCTCAATTCCAAACTCAGAAACCTTTTTATTTGTCAATATTCAGACCCAATCTTATATAAACTGTGTACGATTGCAGGACATTGCTAATGCATGGAAAGGTCTAGAGCAAGTAGAGAAGGGTTATGAGGAATGGCTGCTCACTGAAATTCGTCGCCTGGAGAGAGTTGACCATCTGGCTGAGAAGTTCAAGCAGAAGTGTTCCCTGCATGAGTCTTGGACCTCAGGTACATGTATCCACATGTTAAAACTTAACACTAAACTAAAAAAGTCTATAATCCATAGACAGATCTTTCGGCATTGCTATTCACTGCAGTGGTAGTAGCTCAGCTGTACACAAGTACACAAACACAGAAATAATCAGAGTATCTCTCAATAAACCCCATCCACACATTTGTCTTACAGCTAAATTTACACTTTATTTTTATGCTTTTCTGCTTTGCCAATTTGATGAATTTTGTTTGCAGGAAAGGAGCACCTGCTGTCTCAGAAGGACTACGAGACGGCCTCTCTGATGGAGATCAGGGCCCTCATGAGAAAGCATGAAGCGTTTGAGAGCGACCTCGCCGCCCACCAGGACAGAGTTGAGCAGATTGCAGCTATCGCTCAAGAGCTAAAGTAAGAGAGAGACAGTTTTACATACAGTTACAAAACAGCAGTGCAGTGTTTACCAATGGAGGTTGCTGTATTGTTGGTCATGGTAGGCGTTCATACTGGATGCCTCAAGGTTGCTGCTGTGCTGAACAAAAATATGACAGAAAACGTGTAAGCGGTGGTCTAAATACTCTATTGCCGGTAAACAAAGGCAAGTTAGACCTAGTGAAAATAATTGATGTTGTCGTTCTGTTACTGCATATACATGTACAAACTCCAGGCAAAATTTGGTAAAGGCACAATATGTAAGTCATGAAACATGCAAGATATGTACCATGCACAATATGTAACATGGTTTTGAAACATTTTTAAATATCATAAACCACTAGCGCTGTGTTTATATATATATATATATATATTAGTCCATTGTGAACTTACATTAACCCAGTGGTCGACTTCATGCGGCGCTGCAGAGATTGATTGCCGAATGTATCCTGAAAGGGATTCAAAAGCAATATTGTTAAGTTGCTTTGCAGTATTAAACAGTTGCAATGTTTTGATGTCATACACGGATTGATCTGCAAAGTGCTGTCGGACTCACTTCATTGCAAAACAGTGAGTACTTTTAGAAAAAATAGTACTTTTAGAGTCTAACACGCCACACTGTTGTTGTTTCTATCAAGCCTGTCTATTGGCTTAAGTTATAGCATAGCGGTTATAAAACTTTGTCCTCCATAAACATGAAACATCAGATTGATTTTCATCTGCAGTGAAGATGAAGACTACACCTCCCATTGTTCCATCAAGCTATGCCTTTGTTATCGTTTTGTGACCTCTAGTGTTAAAATTACATATTGTGCCTGTAAGATTACTCCAATAAACTAGAATAAGAATGCATATTTCTCTCTATCTAGTGAATTAGACTACCATGATGCTGCTACAGTGAACTCCCGCTGCCAAGGCATCTGTGATCAGTGGGACAACCTGGGAACTCTCACCCAGAAGAGGAGAGATGCTCTAGAGGTACATTACACAAAAAGAAAATACTGTCTGCATAAATAATACATGTGAAACATAAACTATTTTAGTTTACAAGTAATTTCAGCTTACTTCTTTATGTTTTTACATTACTTTTACTTATCAAAATAACTCATGTATATAAGTTCCAGCAACTCACCATTGACCAACTTTAAAACAAAAAAGCCAACCGAAATGACTTGTAAAGCCAATTTTATTGAGACTATCCAATGTAAACATATACCCTTCAAATTCCAAACTCAATAGGTGGATTTGGAGCATTTATTTGCCCAAAAAATTAAGGAAAAAAAGAATGTTTACTGTAAAAATACAAATTCCGAAAATAAAATGATATCTAATGCATTTGCATTTAAAATAACATTTATAGGTTTAGTTTAAGGTTTTAAAATATTACTTTACAATAGTTTGATTGTAATTTAGGCCCTGTTTGAAGGTGTAGAGTGCTTATAATCTGGGTTAATGATTTTGTGTTGTTTCCTCCCCAGCGTGTAGAGAAACTCTGGGAGACAATTGATCAACTGTACCTTGAGTTTGCCAAGAGGGCAGCACCCTACAACAACTGGATGGATGGAGCCATGGAGGATCTGCAGGACATGTTTATTGTACACAGTATTGAGGAAATTCAGGTTTGTTATTATGTTTCATGCAATATTGATTTAAAAGGCTTAAAATATTTATGTATATATGAATATTAACGCATATTTGTGGTGCAGAGCCAGTGCCTGTGGTCTTGGGTCTAGGTTGAGTTTTAGAGTTTTTTTTTATTAATGTGTTGTCAACATAACAGTGAAATGTGCCTTTATGATAAAACATTTAAAACATTTATATGTATATATATATATATATATATATATATATATATATGTTTATATGAAGAATAAGAGTTGTCCAAGCACTGATCCTTAAGGTTCCCCAGTGATCAAGTGATGGGATTTGGATATCTATGGTATATGTAGGTTATTAAGTTTGGTAGTTATGGATCTTAGTAGCCCATTCCCCTGAAGAAGACCAGAAAAGGTGAATGATATTTTGTGCCTCGCTGCGAAGGAACAGCCAGAAATTCCTCAATTACTGAATGTAGATGGTGGAAAGAAACATAAAGTTCTGAAGGCAAGTGTCAAAGCCTTGAATTTTCGTAACAGGCGACTACAGGTAGCCATTGAAGTGAGACCAAGAGGGATGTGACAGAACCCTACTTTTGTTGATTATAAACCATAGGTGCTGTGTTAGTTTAAACATTAGTAAGAGCCCATTTGTTTATAGTGGCAATGAAGTCGACATGTCATTTTGAATGCAGTCTGAGCACAGGTTAAATGCTAATTTTGTTAGAGTTGGAGATTATCAGCAAATGGCTTAAAGAGGACATAACACACACAATCTCTTGTTAATCTTAAGTACCTAGAGTAGTAGTGCATCCTTCATATTTCCGATGAAATGCCAACAAAACACAGACATTTGACGCAGTATCACTTACCCCCTTTCACTCTTGTATTTTTTAACGCTGGGACCGCTTCATCTTTTAGTTTCAAACAATCCGTAAATCTTATATATAGTCTTTTATATCTTATTATATATAGTCAGTATTTTTTCAATTTGAAGTTAAAGTTATATCAAGTAGAGAAAGTTATTTAAGGCTATGGATATGCTTGAAAGGCGGCTATTTTAAGTTTAAGCAGTTGATTAAAGTACTAAATACATGTTAATAAAGCTGTGTTAACAGTATAGCAAGCAATCTCTCCCTTTCTTTCATCTCTCTCTGTGTGCATCTCTTTTAGAGTTTGATCACGGCTCACGATCAGTTCAAGGCCACTCTACCAGAAGCTGATAAGGAGCGTATGGCCATCATGGGCATCCAGAATGAGATCATGAAGATCGCTCAGACTTACGGCATCAAGCTGGCTGGAATCAATCCATACACAGTCCTCAGCCCACAGGACATCACCAACAAATGGGAAGCTGTAAGTGGAGAAAGTTTTACATTTATAAGCAATGCACCATATTTGTTTATGGGAATGTTATGTAGACCGTTCATACGGTTGTTTCAGGTGGAATGTTTATGAAAATTAATGTTTGTCGCCTCTGAGATGACTTTTCTTTATGATGGTGGCCGATGGCTGTATAGTGTTCTACAGTTTTGTTTCGGTAATTGATTTTCAAATTGCACTTTTCAAGATCAAAAGTTCTCTGAAACTCTCTTCATAGAGAACAGTTGATCTGGAATCACTGTTTGCACCTTAAATTGTAATGTGTTTTAAATTTAGTTTGCTGAAAAAATATTACAGACAAAAACATATTGTATGCTGTTTTGATGTTATATTGCACTGCCATCGCCCCCTGTAGGTGAAGCAGTTGGTTCCCCTGAGAGACCAGATACTGCAGGAGGAGGTTGCCAGGCAACAGGCCAATGAGAGGCTGAGGCGCTCATTTGCTGCTCAAGCCAACATCATTGGACCCTGGATTCAAACTAAGATGGAGGTGGGCCTAACAAAACAGTGAGGATGTATTATTACCAGTTTGTTTACCAGATTAGAAAAAATCAAGGTGTAAAAGGAATAAAATTGTGGGGAAAAACAAGAGTTTAAATTAGTCTCTTTAATGATCTCTTTCCTGTTGTTAGGAGATCGGCCATGTGTCTGTGGATATTGTTGGCTCTCTGGAGGAACAGATGAATAATCTTAAGACATATGAGCAAAACATCATTAACTACAAGTCCAATATTGACAAACTGGAGGGAGACCACCAGCTTATCCAGGAGGCGCTAATCTTTGACAACAAACACACCAACTACACCATGGAGGTATTCATGGACTCACGTCTCTGATTTCCTGACCGTTCTAGTTCTCTGAGCACTTTTGAAAAAGTCTTGACTGAAAAGCTATTTGAATAAATGTTTGAATGTTTCAAGCCAAGCCTTCTGCAACACAGAGAAGTTTATAATCACTTTCTGAACAACATTACACCACTCAGCTCTACCTTTACTATTTACTTCTCATCTGCCATTTAATGTTCTCCAGCACGTCCGTGTGGGCTGGGAGCAGTTGCTCACCACCATCGCACGCACCATCAACGAGGTGGAGAACCAGATCCTGACCCGCGACGCCAAAGGCATCAGCCAGGAGCAGCTTAATGAATTCAGAGCCTCCTTCAACCACTTCGACAGGGTCAGTACGAAACAAATTGCGATGCACCTCTTGATTTATGTCAGCGTGTGTATAACAGCGCATTTCTTGTCATTTCTATATGCAGAAGAGAAACGGCATGATGGACCCAGACGATTTCCGCGCGTGCCTTATCTCCATGGGTTACGATCTGGTGAGTGATACTCAATATGCCACGCCCCATCACAAAAATAACAAGCACCCTACATACAGTATAAATATAAAAAGATTTATCTTTGTTGATACATAAATACAACAAAATATAGAACTATTACTTAAATGTAACATTTTCTGTGGCGGTGTTCTGACAGGGTGAGGTGGAGTTTGCCCGCATCATGACCCTGGTGGACCCTAATAACACCGGCGTGGTCACCTTCCAGGCCTTCATCGATTTCATGACACGTGAGACCGCTGAAACCGATACTGCTGAACAGGTCATGGCCTCCTTTAAGATCCTGGCCTCCGATAAGGTGCGACTTACTCTTCATATTTCAGTTGTAACACTTCTGCAAGCAAACATGGGCGATACAATCTCAGTGTTGTGTTTAATAACTAGCATTATGTCTGGAGAGCATTTTTTGAAGTGTTTGTATTCGTCTCTTAGCCTTACATCACCGTGGAAGAGCTTCGTCGCGAACTCCCACCCGAGCAGGCCGAGTACTGCATCAGCCGCATGACCAAGTACGTCGGCCCTGAAGGCACCACAGGAGCCCTGGATTACATCTCCTTCTCCAGCGCCCTCTATGGAGAGAGCGATTTATAATTTTTTAAATGGTTATATTTTACTCTCTTTCTCTTTTTCTTTGCCCCACCTCTCCTCTTGTTTTTCTTTGACCCAAAGTTTAGCTTTAAATGAGGGAGAGTCTATTAAAAATATGATATTCTATTATACGTTTTCCCTCTAATATGTCCTCAATTTTCTACAGTTTGTATCCCCACACAGCTACACAAAAGCAAAGATTGTGTCCTTTTTGAATGTATATGTCTCACACCACGATTCTGTAAAAAGAAAGGAAGTGTAAGGTCACTCAAATTTGTCCACATTTATAGCGGGCGTGATATTTTCCAATTCATTTTCTCCACCTGGGTTAAAAATTCTTTAGGAATTTGAAGTCAAAAATTTTATTTAAATAAACAAAATGAAGAAATACATCACAGAAGCAAATGATTGAAAACACTAAATATCTTAAATGCGGAAACTACAACTACCATGGAGCATTTCAATTAGTGTACAGTAACTAAAATACAAATAAAGGCAGAATAAAAGACAATTGACTCACATTAATTCTATGTAGAAAATAAGTTTATAGTTAGTGCTAAATATTCAAATAAACAAAATATTCAATCATAGTTTAATAGTAACTGGTCTCGATTTTGCCATTTAGGGAGTTGGAAGGCAACTTTGAAAGTTTTAGTTTTTTAGATATTTTGAAGAATGAGTGAAACCAAACAGTTCTGAGGCACCACCTACTATCATAGTAGGAAAAAAGTACTCCTATGGTTGTTGATGGTGCCCCAGTTTGGTTTCACTCATTCTTCAAAATATCGTCTGGGGCACCATTGACTACCATGGTAATTTTTTATTTTCCTTATTTTTTGCCAATGGAGAAAAAGAATGGGAACCTGATTTTTGCACTCTAATCTGGATGCTATATAGCTGTGTTTGCAAAATTCCTTCATAATGCGTCCGACATGAGTTAAACATGCCACAAACACAACAGCCCCTTCCTTCGTGCTTTAAAAAATACTTAATAAAATATACATTTAAAAGTGTGTTTGTTAATGCTGAGGAGCATTTGTGAAGATGCATGCTGTGTGTATTAAGCAGACATTTATATGGGAGAGCGCTCCTCTCCCATTTGGTCTGTACTGTATTTTAAGACCCCAAAAGCACTACTGCTGTCCAGTGTCTTCTTAATATGAAACTGTGAGAATAACTGAACAAGTCTCTGAATGTTCTGTCACCCCGTCCAGTGTTTGTAACGTAATCTCTATGTAATCTTATCCTAATATTGTTTATTCTGTATGTCTTCCCTTACTGTGGCGTTCAGTGATAAACTCATTATTTGTTTTTCTTCTATTTGGAGAATTTGTGCCAAAAATATCAACCGAAGCCAGTAAAGAATCTTTTAAGATATTGTGGCGATAAGAATGATTTGGATGCTGATAGTAATGGTTTGTGCTAGCCCAATATTTGAATGAAAACATGAGAACAAGCTTTGCCTTCAAATCCCTGTCAACTGAAATATTTCTGAAGTGCATTAGTAAAAGCCGGGGACATACAAGATGAGTTCATTACATAAAAGTCTGGATGTCCCTGTCCCTGTGGTGAACCAACTCTCTCTCTCTCTCTCTCTTCATCCAAACGGACACTAGATCGTCCTGTACGCTGATTTTAAGACTCTTATTATCTACACAAACCTGTACTTTAAAATGATTCGTTCATCCAAAAATGAAAATCTGTCATCATTTACTCAACCTCATGTCTTTTCAGACCTGTATGAATTCCTTTCTTTTCACAAACTCAACAGAGTCTCCAGAAAATACGAATGAACCATATAATCCACATAATAGCTTTGTGTGAAAAACCAAGACTTAAATATAAAGGTACAGTTCATCCTAAAATGAAAATTCTGTCATCACTTACCCTTAAGTTGCTTTAAACCTGTATACATTTCTTTGTTCTGTTGAACACTGAAGAAGGTATTTTGAAGAATGTGGGAAACCAAACAGTTCTGGGGTGCCACTGACTATACCAAAGTAGGAAAAAATTACTACTATGGTCGTCGATGGCGCCCCAGAACTGTTTGGTTTCCCACATTCTTCAAAATATCACCAATGAGTATTTTTTCCTACTATGGTCATCAATAGTGCCCCAGGATCTTTTGGTTTTGTGTTCAACAGAACAACGAAATACAGGTTTGGAATGTGAGGGTGAGCAGATGATGACAGAATTTTTTTTTGCGAATCGTACCTTCTGTTGTAGATCTGCAATGTAATTCATGAATGTGACATTTCAAAACCTGAACAAGATGAGCCATTCTAGGTTTGACGTTAAGCGCCATTGATTTTCACATGACTAAAAGAAAAAGTTATATGGGTTGCGGATATAAAGTGATGAATTTTCCTTTTAGGGTGAACTATTCCTTTAAGAGGAGTGTCATAGAAAGATAAAGGTGGCTCTTCAGGGTCTTTAAAGGGAAGTTTTTGAATGTTCTGAAAGTTTGGAAAGGTTGTGGAAGGTTCTCGGGCAAGAACAAAAAGTACGCTTAAGAGTTGTATTAATCAAGGATTTGCTAATAACTATTTTCACTTAAAAAATATGTTTATTGATTATTACCCTCATTGCTGAAATAATGTAACCCGCTGATTTCTGGGTAAATGCATTTTCAGATCACTCTCTGTGATCTCATTGTGTCCTACATCTCTTCACTATCATCCATCTATTGCACTCAAGAACTCAGTTTTAAGAGATAACACGAAACCTAAGAATTAAACTCTATCTCAAACTGTATCTTCAATCCTGAGTCTGTGTTTATTTGTATGTTTAACTGTGTGTATGTGTATTGGTTTAGTTGACCCCAAATTCTACCCGAAGAAGATCAAGGGAAAACCTAAAACTCTCGGTTGTCTCCATAAGAGGGCGCTGAGCATGAATAGTTACAGAAAGCAAACTGTACCGCAGTAAACTCTTGGGAATGAGTTCATTCTAATACTACACTTAAATTTGCTTTCATTCATATAAGGCACGTGTTGCAGAAGATGAGCACAACATCCAGCAGCAACTTTTACATCACAGCGGTGATGTTTTGTCTGTTTTGAAAAATTCTGATCATCTTATGATATATGATAATAGTTTAAAATGGTTATCAATGAAGTGACATTGCAGAGGGACTGTGATAGGATCTTCATCCACTTCATTTGAAAGATAAACATCCCAGTTCCTTACCATCGTTCGTCTAATTCAATCAGGAGGTTCTTCATAGCAGAGGGTAAAACTAAAATAAATTCAAGATATTTTCAGAAAAGGTTTTGTGTCCAAACATTGGAAGTCAATGGGGTCCAGTGTTATTTTGTCACCAACTATCAAAATATCTTCTTTTGTGTTGTGCAGAAGAAAGAAAGTCATACAGTTTTGGAACGACTCAAGGGTATATAAATGATGAAAGATACATTTTTGAGTCAACTATCCCTTAAAGTTGCAAAATCGTTTCTTGTGTCCTAAATCGATCCGTTGTGTTGAAGAGCTCCCAATTCATTCAGTGTTACATTACGGCACTTCAAGATCTATTGCTAAAATAAACCTGAGTTGAGAGGATTAATTTCAGAAATCTGTGTGGCTAAAGTGGTCTGAAATGAAATTGCGATGATGTGTGGGGTGTTTTCATAGATAAGCTGGTCCGAATGCCTCAAGCTG
Source organism: Oreonectes daqikongensis (assembly GCA_026939265.1). Classification (NCBI taxonomy): domain Eukaryota; kingdom Metazoa; phylum Chordata; class Actinopteri; order Cypriniformes; family Nemacheilidae; genus Oreonectes; species Oreonectes daqikongensis. The sequence continues at coordinate 2,038,241 of JAOTQM010000118.1, read as the reverse complement.
GATGTGAGATGTGGCAGATGCCAGGCTGGCCTTCATTATGAAGATTGGCTGTTCTTAATCTACATTTCCTTAGTTTTTTTTTATCTCCAATCTGGGTACAATGTGAATGCTTTATTTAAGCAGTGGGAACATTAAGCTTCTCACAAATGAAACGGCACTAGTGTTGATGTATTTGTACATGAGAAAACAGGTCTGAATTGTGCTGTTTTTGTAATAAGAAATGCAGATATCACAAATAGTTTATTATAATAAATAATCATTTATTATGCACTATTGTGCAGTATGTCAATTTTTAGAATCAACACATGCCATATCACCTTCTATATGTTCTTTTCTCAGAAACTAAATATGTAATAGCAAACACCTGAACTATTTACCTGTAAACCCAGATATCTGGTGACATACAAAAATACCCTATATGTCTGTTGTTAAAGATGCATGATCCGATGTGGATGGGGAGACATAGACACTCATTTACAGGAAATCACTAAATTAAGGTTTACACGCATTCTGAGATCAAATGGTCTATAATATCTCCTTTTCCTCGTTCGGTAGTTTATATTCTCACAGTCCATTATTACTCTCGCCTCCACTTATACACACGGCCTATTCTTCTGACAACCTCATCCTTAAACACACACACACAGTGTCTCACCCAGCCCTCATTGTTGTTAACAGAGCCCTGTGTGTGCTGGGATACTCGATCCCACAAAGACAAAGTGACTGCACAGAAATAAAGGGAGTGAGAGACAGGGTCTGCAGAAATAGAGGTGAAACCGGAGGAGAACAGGAGGCCTTTACTTGAACAAACCCATAATATACGAACTATTAAATTTGTGTGGTGTACGTGACTCATCCCATGCCGCTTGTGCTATAAATATGTACTATACAAATCATGCCGCTTGTTCAGGACAGGTATGCTATATTTACACCATTCCGAAATCAAATGCTATTTGGGGTTTCCATAGTGGCCTAATTTGATGTGGAAGTAGTTCCAGAGACAGCTGGTAAATGTGCAATAAGTCATCTAGTTGACAAGCAAAATTAGGAAGATGCAGAATTTAACTCTTTAAACAGTATAAACATGCCTCTATACTTTTGAATTGCTCTGCGAACACAGATTATATCATTGAAGTCCATAGCAATAAAACATAGGTACTCTTTTTAATAATGTGACACAAGCTCTCTATACAGTGGGGAAGTTGTATAGCTACAGTATCAGTAAACTATGCCATATACCGCAGTACTCATGTACTGTGACAAATGTCTTTCATTTCTGGTATGATAGCATGTTAGATTGACATAACATTAAGATTTTGTAGTTTTTGCAAGAGAACTGTACAAATATGAACAAAGCAAATAATCATACAGCATTTTCTCATCATCAACAATACAGAATTTCAAGAGTAAATAAGAGTAACACAAAAGTAAAAGAAATAGAAATTAAAAGAAATGATATATTTATTTATACAAAATTATATTTCATATTCATAATCGAATCAACTCATTCAGACGCCGTTTCAATGTTCTAAATGGGTTTCAAATTGAAATCACCATAGTGTTTAATATATATTAAAGAAAGACAGTACAAAAAAAAAACAAGTAAAACTTTAAATGACACAAGCACATTCTATTACAATGGGATTTATTCTGTAGAAGTTACTTTACCCTGCGGTGACGTATTTCCGATTCTTGTGACAATGGCATATTGAACAGATCAGATGATTTAGAGTTTCTGTTTCTGTTATTTGTAATTGTTCGACATTTTCTGTAAACCAGCTAAAGCACTTTGAGATGAGATAACACTCATAAGCAATAAGACCAACTGTTCTTTAGCAAAAACACATCTTTCATAACTATACTTCACACATTCCTGCCATGACCAAAAGTTAAAATATGAGAAACCCAAAGATCTAAAGGTCTTTACTAAGAAACTAACAAGTAGGCCTACTCTATAAATAAGCTTTAATGGCCAGAGTTACTATAAATTGTATAATTCATTAATTGAAAAATGAAAACTGCAGTTACAATATCTTTGGAAATTCAATTTCTTTGTCACAATTTGTGCAGCAATTTCTCTCAGAATCAATTGATAATAACTGGGACACGTTCACTTGCGTTGGTTTTGAGTCTAGAAGTGAATAGAATAGAAGTGAATGGGTTCTTAATAACTTGGTTACCAGCTTTCTTTAAAATATCTTCTACTGTGTTTGGCTAAAGCAAGGAAGTCATATAAGTTTGAAATAACAGGAGGGTTAGATGACAACACTTTCTTTTTTGGGTGAACTATCACTTTAAAATTCTGTACTATGGTAACAGAATTTTCATTTTGGGTTAAACTGTTCCTGAAATAATGCCACGTGCAGTACCATTGTATGTCAATTCATGGGCAGATTTGATGAAATGTTCATTTTAGCCGCTGCATCTGGGGTCGTGCACCTTGCGCGCGCGCGTCAGTCCAGAGAAGGCGGCGCGATATAATCGCGTGCAGCGCTGATGGCACAGAGCAGTGGCGACTCATGCACTGATATCAGTCCCGACGCATCTGAAATGACCTACCAAACACCTCAGCGTGTCAAGTGTTTCGGGTCCTCCTGTTCCGAACTCAAATAACGGCAAACGAGCGAATTTAAGGCGCATTGGATTGATTTCACTGCGGACAAAACTGCTCCGTCAATCAATCTATCAGGCGTGAGATGACAAAGGTAGGTTCGAATATAACCTGCTACCGTATTGCTTTATCGCGGTTTGTGATGTATAACCGCACACGTGTACCTTATCTCATCCTAATTCTGTTGTCATGGCTGTTTTGTCATGGATGTGCCCGCATCTGTTTCACGTATGCGGGCATGGGGGTTACTGATGCGTTTTTATCACAAAACCATACAAACGCACCGGCGTCGCATCCAGCACTTGACTGGTTTTTAACGATGGGTAACTGGTAAATAGATATTGATCACAGGGTGTGTGCTGGAATTGCTGGGTTGTTTTAAATCGTTATATTTATTTGGCGTGCGTCAGATTTTTAGCCATACCTGTGATGATCCGTTTGGGCAGAGACATCCAGCTGGATTCATTAATAGCTGGACCCGTTTGAGAATCTGATATCTGCTGTATTTGAATCCTTATGAATATTAAAAGCTGCATGATGTGTGTAAATCAAAAAGATGTATTTAGAAAGGGTTTGTTCGGAGGATCGTATTGTTTATATAAGTTCAATGCAAATGGTCCAACGCATTCAAATTAAATGCAGATACGCGATTGCTGATATGTTGATCTGTTTGTGTGCTCACCGCTGTGAAATGCAAGACAGTATAAAAAGCAATGCAACCTACACTTATATGAAAGGCAAAGAGTTGAAATCTACAAGGTAACTTTAACTGTAACTATTTTTTATGTGTTTGTCGAGAAAGCGATCTGCTTAATTTGAAATGTAAATTACTGTGATTCATCCCTCCAACATTTAGCACTTGAGGCTTTAGGATATTTTCTTGTCAGCTTTATCTTTGTTCCCATTTCAGGAGTTTAATTTGTCCTTTTTTTGGCAGACAAGGCAGAAAATTGTTTAAGTTTGTCATCTGATGCATAAATCTCAAGTGATGTACAAGCAATATGTCCTTTAAAACCTTTAACATAACAAAACAACGATCGAGTTAGCTGCACAGAGAAAATCTTTAATGAAAAGAGATTGTCTTCCAGTAAACAAAATTAAAGAAACTGACAAAAATGACAATTCTTTCATCTACTCACGCTCATGTCATTTCAAACCTATGACTTTCTTTTTCCTGCAGAACACACAGAAGATATTTTAAAGAATAACATCGGGGCCCCATTGACTTCCATTGCACAAAAATAGTGAGACATTTATCAAAATATCTTATTTTGTGTTCCACAGAAGAAAGAGTCATTTTAAGGTTTTAATGACATGAGGGTGAATAAATAATGACAAAATTGTCATCCGTTTCAGGGACAGTGACATCATTACCCAGTTAACCCACGAATATTGGTACAATAGATGCAAACAAATTTTAAATGGTCCAAGCTTAATTATATATGCAATGTTTTAAGTAGGCTATTTATTTAATATTTATAGTTTATTTTATTATTTATTTAATCAGTAAGTCATGACTTTTTTTGAGATTTCTTTCTTATGACTTGGGTCGACTTACTGTTTCTGTGGCAATAAGTAGTGATAAGATTAGGGGCTGGGATATCTTATGATTGATGATTTCCTTATGATTAAACCTTATGATTTCTGTGGATCGCTTTAAACTGTCTGTTTTAATGAATCCGATTCACTGTTCGACTTTGATTCAACTATGTTTTGGCATTTTCATCCCAAATACAGACGTATTCAGATACAGTAGATACCCAATATCATCAAAAAAACTACTGAGGATTCTTACATATTGTCATGCCCTAATTAATGTTATGTAATATATTGTGAAACGGAGTTGGTGTCGACAGTAGCGGGGACGTTTGATCGCTCCTCTTACTGAAAGTCAATAGGAGAAAGTGTGTTCCACTAAGATCAATTACATGACTCCGTTACATTATTAATAGACCCTTCTCCCGGCCCTAAAGGGGCAACATAAAATGAATCCGTAAAAAAATGTACACAGGATAGATTTTGAGCTTAACGTCAGGTTGTGTTCTTAAGCTTTGTGATTATCATAGCATTGAAGTGGTCAAAATGAAAACTATTTTAAAGCCTTTTTTCCATCTTGTGTTGCTTATATTTATCCCTGCTTTTATTCTGGATACTTAAGGAAGAAAGGTGAGACACAGAGAGCGTCTACGCGGCATCTGGTTGCTCAGTCGCGCTTCTGTTTCTACAGCACTGGTATGTGTTGGCATTTAAAGTGGGAATCTGATTAGATTGCCGGTGATTAAATATTTACCGGTGGATTCTCCGCTGCCGCAGAGAATAGTGAAAGCAGGGAAAGAGTGTCTGTTTGTGCTTTCATAAACGTGCCCACCGCCTTCATATTTCTTGACTCTTTACTGCACACATAAAACCCACCATCTTCTCTCTGCATCCCTTTGCGACCAAGGCAACCAACCGTTTCCCCTGACCCTTGTGCTAATTTCGTTCCTGTGAGTCAGCTTGCTGCATTTCTTTTTATCCGTGTAGTCCATGTCATCATTCTTCCGCTCATTTATTTATGGATGTTCGGTCCGTTTTGTCTTTTCGCGAAGCTACATGTGTATTAAAGAGTAAGTATTTCCTGATTTTTAAGGTCCTACTTTGGTTTACAGAGTGTCAACAACCAGTTTACGTAAGTTTGTTCAGCGATTCTTCTGTCTAATCCCCTCTTTTCTGTCAGCCTACTCTGATCTGATTGGTCAGATGGTCTAGTCTGCTGTAATTGGTCTACCGAGTACAGCGTCGCAGTGTCTCAAATGGAACTTAGACAGGCTTTGCACCGAGTGACGCACATTTGTCACGGAAATGAAAAAAGAACGTCCGACGAACGTACAATGTAGAAATTGCTGTGTAACTGCATGCCATTAGAGAGTGGCTGACAGTAGTCTTCATACACAATAATCAGATGGGAAAATTATTTATTGCAATATTGAAATATTTTTCAAATAAAGTATCATTTTATAGGACAGACCCTCAAACCTTATTTGCTGTCCTCAAATAATCATACGAAGTGACAAGCAATAGGATATGATTATGTCACATTTTATTATATACAAGAAAACCTTAGGGCTTAACATCGTTAACCCTGGGTTATCCTAAACCCCGGATAAACGGAATCCTGGGTTATCTGTTTCACGTAACCCGGGGTCAAGCGCAGTGTGAAAAGCCCTGAACAGAAGTTTATGATTTAAGTTTAATGTGTTTTAATGATGTTTAGAAACTAAAATTTTAGAATGAAAGTAACTGTAATGATTCTTTGAAACACATATAAAACCTCCCAGTAATTCCTGACCAATTGAATTTTAGGAGTTCTAACATTTTCCTCATATCCCATTTTGATCCTCTGTTGTCTGTATCAGTCTTTCTCAACTTTGACAACTTTGTTACAACAGAGAGAAATTAGCCACCATTGTGGTCTCAAGGATCTTTCATTTCAAAGCAACGCTGATTTTTCTGTCATCTCTGCGAATAGAGAACTGAATCCCCAAAGTCACTCCTTTTGTTCTCAAATACATCAAATCTGTCTTTATGCCTTCATGAAAATGTTAGCCTTTGTTTGTCTCAATGAAATAAAAAAACTTTTACAAAAGGGATTGTTGACCTAAAAATAAAAAAAATCATCATGTCATTCAAAACCTGTATATGACTCTTATTTCCTTCTGTGGAACATAAATGATATATTTTTAATAAATGTCTTTGTGGTTTTGTGTCAATACAATGGAAGTTAATAGGGTCCGATGTTGTTTGGTTTTCTGCATTCTTCAAAATTCTTCTTGTGTGTTCTGCAGAAGAACGAAATCATACACTGTTGGAATGACATAACATTTACGCATTTGGTGGACGCTTTTATCCAAAGCGACTTACATTGCATTATACTATACTTTTTGTTTCCTAGTATGTGCAATCCCTTAGATCGAACCCATGACCATGATAACACCATGCTCTGAACACTGAGCTGCAGGAAAGCTATGAGGGTGAGTAAATGATGAAACTTTCATTTTTAGGTGAACTATCCCTTTAACCAGCAGTCCACAACAAAGATATTGTCTATGTTGTAGGGGTGTAACAATACACCAATTATATATATATTTTTTTTCGATTGAGTTCACGGTTTTAGAGTCATGGTTCGGTTCGGTTTGGTTTGATGTGGGTGCAGGGTTCATGGCATGGCACCAGCAATACTAAAATAAATCCCAATAGATTTACTTTCAACTTCATAACAACAACAACAATTTAACTTCTTAAATGTATACATTGGCTTCACATTTCTCTGTTCTAATGAGTATTTAATCAAATGTAAAGGAAGAAAAAAATGTGTGATGTAAGACAAAATGACGAGTCACGTGAGATGAGCAGCACGTACAGTAGGAAGAGCATCTGTGCACTGCCTGCCACAGTTCAACAATAAAAATTTGCATTTTGTTATTTTAAATACATTAATGAGCAAAACCTCTTGGAGAACCTCATCAAGAAGCTCATTTTACTGACGATGTTGATTTAATAACTTGCATTTGTTTTATCCGCATAGCTTTGCGCTTTTTCTAATGCACGTAGTGCGAGTTTTAGATATAAACACTGTGCTTTGAAGGATTTGATGAAAAACTATCAAGGGTTCATTGACTCCGTGTAGAAGAGAGTGATTGACAACGTGATGTGATTGGTTTCCCCCTCATACATATGCAATATAAGCATATATGAATGTAATGATAAGAGTAGTTGAGGGTTACCTCAGCGCAGAAGTGATTGACAGTGTGATGCGATCAGTCATCAATTTAACGTAGACTCGTATTATAAATCCTTTAAACACAAGACATCACTTAAAGTGGCTGTCTGTAAGAATGGCCTCTTTGTCGCCATCTCAGTTTGTAACTTGCTACTGCAGGTGATGTGCGGAGGTGATTTTCTTTACGTGACTTGTAATTCGGCACTGCTGAACTGCGTGGAAGAGTCGGATGTTTCGAGTCGCATGTCACGTGTGGCCTGTGACAGTGAACCGGTGAGAATCTTAACTGTACATCAGTAGCGCATCTATAACAAAAGACACCAAATAAGGATTTCCGGAGAAACACGACCCGACAAGAAAATTAAAAGCCGCTATTACAAGCTGTCCGTGGTGAATCCAGCAAGGGTAATGACATCGTTATAAACACCGTTCTTTCGTGTACTTGCTCAATAATTGGTTTGTTCATTTTTAATCAAAAAACTTACAGATTGCCACTTTAAATGCGAGTTGTTTATTTTTTGTGTCAAGCAATGTGCATTTTGGCGCGTTTTCAGTGGTCGCTGCACTGCTGCGTCAATTTGCGAAGAGAATGCTAACCTGCGCCGGGAAAAGCTGACGCGTGTGGGGGACGCGCCGGGGATGCGAGGATTCGCGGTACGCCATGAGAGTTTCGCGTTCGTATTGAGGGAGGTGTATCGCGGATCGTTCGGTTCGGTTCGAATATCATTACACCCCTACTATGTTGTGAATGATGTATCACACTGCTCAAAATATACACATCTTGCACAAAAAACACACACAGAAAATATCAATATATTTTTGTTTCCCTTAGACTTAAGGCGGGTGGCCCAGAGTCCAGTAAAGGAATAATTAAGTGCTCTTTAGAAAAGGGCTTGACTATTAGTCTATTACAGATGCTCCTTCCCAGCAACAGATTCAATAACTCCATAAACATGCACACGCAGACACAAAGCCCTGTGGTTAAGCCTCCTGTGGGTGAGTGGAGGGCGACACTTGGTGTACTGCAAACAGAAGTGCAAGTCGATATCCTGAGTGGATATCAGTAACAGTACAGTAACAGCGCATATTAAACATCCCTACTACCTTCCCTTAATCAAAGATGCTGCTGTCCCACTGTCTGACATTTATTTCCACTGACTAGTCTGTGTCGACAAGCTACATTTACATTTAGGCATTTAGCAGCATTTTAGCAATGATGCGGTAAATCGTAGAGGTAACAATAGAAGAAGTACTATAACAAGTAAAACAAATGTTTTTAGTTGTTTCTATAAGGATGTGAGGGATGTAGCTGTTCGGATAGAATTGTGAAGATTGTTCAACCAGCAAGGCATAGCGAAGGAGATTGATCTTGTGCCCTTCTGTGAAGGGACTACAAGGTGCCGCTCATTTGCTGATCACAGGGTTCTGGTTTGGCAGTAAGTGTGAATGAGGGAGTTAAAATATGCAGGTGAAGAGCCAGTGATGGTTTTGAAGGCTAGCATTAGAGACTTCAATTTAATGCGAGCTGTTACTGGTAGCCAGTGGAGGGAGATGAAAAGAGGTCTGACATGGGCTCTTTTGGGCTTTTGGAAGTCAAGCCGTGCTGCAGCGTTTTGGACCATTTGGAGTGGTTTGATGGCACGTGATTGAAGACCGGCAAGAAGAGCATTGCAATAGTCTAGCCTAGAAAGAAAAAAGGCTTGGACAAGCAGCACCAATGTTTCCAGTGGATGTGGAGGGTGCAATGGTTGAAGTGTCAATTTGAATGGAGAGGTTGTTGCACTACCAGTCTTAGCAAGGTTGAGCTGGAGGTAGTGGTTTCTCATCCAGGTGGAAATGTCTTCCAGGCAGGCTGTGATGCGTGTAGCTACTGAGGTACCATCTGGATGGAAAGAGAAGAAGATCTGGGTGTTGTCGGCATAGCAGTGATAAGAAAAGCCATGTGACTCAATTATAGGGCCTAGGTAGGTTGTATATATGGAGAATAACAGAGGCCCTACTACCGATCCCCGAGGGACCCCAGTGACCAAGTCCTGAAGGCTCTGTCTGAGAGGTAGGATTTGAACCAGCGGATAATTTGACTTAAATTTAAATATGCAACAAAGTAGCTATATTTTCGGAAAACAGGCGTCACTAGCTAGTTCGTCCATCAATGCATTGTATTATGGTGGGTAAGCAGAGAGTTGGATGATAATGTCTCTGTTCAGGAAAAGCAGCCCTGGTAGATGTGCTACTTCAGACTAAATCAAGCTTAATGTAAAGGTGTGTGTGTAAACAGTCCTTAAAAAATGTTTCGGAGGATGAGATTATTGGTCATGGGCACTTTTTCTTCCGCAATATTTAAATTTTTATTTGACATAATTACAAAATGTAGTAGAACATCCAGTTATTTTTAAGAATATTTAAATTTACTCTGTTTAAGTTACAACATATAGCCATGGAAAAAATGAAGAGACCACTCCAACTTTTCATTTCAAACCAGCATTTCTAGATGTGTTGTGGTCATTCCAGTCCAGTGTCTGTTGAATTTTAACAAAATCAAATCTCGGGAGGGACAGCAATGTGAAAGACTGACAAAATGACAAGACACCATATGATAAAAATCGAGGTTATCGCATAAAAAAATATATTTTTTAACTTTCCCTAAATACATGTACAAATATTAGTGTTATATTGCTTAAAAGTGAATATGAACTTGCAGTGTTTGAGGTCTGAAAAATACATAATATTTTTATTTGAAATTTGGAAAAAAATATTGTTTACAGAATTAAACCAGAAAGATAATTTTACCTAAACACCTACCTATAAATAAAAAAATATGCTTTGAAACGGTCTCTTGTTTATTTATTTCTGCGGCTGTATCATGCACCAAAGCTGGGTGCATTGTGGTAATGAGATTTTTAGCAAAAAAGTGCAAATGCAATAAAATCAGGTGGTGTGTGGGTGCCTAGATAATAACACAGATTTTATGGCACAGATTTTTTTAAAGGTATAATTTAAGGAAACGTACAGTTTTGTAGTTCAAACAATTGTATGTTTTTATGTATACATTGTGTATTTTTCTGCCGTTAATGTTCTTTCACCCCCTAATCATTTTAGTTATCTCCCTTTTAGTGTGCAGCCAGAGGTTGTGCCATCTGCTCTAGTCTATAAACACAGCAGGCGTTAGTAAGTGCAGAACAGCTTCGTACTGATTGTTACATCTCCATAATTTAATCTCGCGCTTGGCTCGCCTGTTCCGGTCGAGCTGAGCTGTCTGACTCTCGGGATAAGTTTTGGACCATAGGGGATTACTTAGACAAGTGCCAGGGGGATTTGAACCCATGACCTTCTGTTTGCCACCTTGGCCAGTGAATTTGTTTTATTTTTTATTACGGTTTGATACAAATTAAGGTTTTCACTTCACAGTAACTTTTGCAATTCAGCAACGCTGCTACAGTATGAAATGAATTGCTAATTATGTCTTAATTTTCTAACCCTCAGTAATAATTGCCTTTGCCGGCTTCTGTTCTCTCTTCATTGGTATTGACACATGAAAACAAACACACCGTTTCCATATTAAGCTGAAGAACTGCCATTTTTATGCTGCATAATGATTATAAATCTGATGGTTGTGCTCCTTTTTTCTTATTTATTTACCTGCATTTTCTGGTTCTTGCTTTCCTACCATAGTAATTTCTGAAAACATACACATCTTTGTGTTGGGATAAAACAATTGAATGAAAATCTAACAATTGATTCAAAACTATATGATCTGTAGACATAACCAAACACTGTCATCAAATAACACACAAAGCCAGCCAATGCATAAACACTACACAGCAATCATTACACACTATATAAAAAATAGAAAACACAGCCTCCAGAGCATGTAGGCCTATAAAGAAAAATAAATGTTTATTGTATATCATAAACACACTTTGCAAATGCTGTTAAAAATCAATTTACATGTCTGTATGCAGCACCTGCATACTTCAAAAATATATACAAAAAAAGTCTAAATGAAAACATGTTACTGTATACTCAACAATGTTGTACAACTGCAAAATCAAAGTCAATTAAAAAATGATTTCGTCTTAGCATCACATCTTCATGCTGGTCCAGCTAGTTCATCCACATCACTGACAATGCTGTCCCATTCCAGTCTTCAGAGAGAAAACCCTCCTGACAACATTCCACACTAGTGGAATTGAATACAGTATAAACCAGTTCAGAGTGCACAGGTGGTACAGGTGTGTTGTACTGTATACCAACAATGAATGGAACCTCATGAGAATACATGAATACATGAGACATGATGGATGAGGTGGATGAGTATGAGGAAGAGTGAAATATGAGGCAGAGGAGTATAAGGAAAAGACAGTAGAAAAGAAGGAAGAGTAAGGGATCAGACCCTGTATAGTCTTCCTCATACTATTTATCATCCTCCACCTCTTTCTTACTCTTCCTCCTTTTCTAATGTCTTTAAGAAATAAGCAAGTGTCTTGATGAATGACTCACTTGTAACGAAAATGATGAACTACAGAGCCCAAAATGCAACACGACAAGTAGGAGGAGTTAATAGACAGAAGAAATGGTAGAATTCAATTTCGGTTACACAGGTGTGTGAACTCGTGTGTGTATTAGAGCTGTGCGGCTGACTCGAGAGTTCTGAACTGTTTGGAGCATGTCGACGTTTATGAGAAGGCTATAGAACTTACCTGGTTATGAAAAACTGCGTTCCCTACACTGCGGAGGGCGTTCAGAAGTTTATAGTTTAAATCGCGCCTCTTCTTGTGGTGACTGGATGATACGCTAACCTGGATAATCCGATAGCAAGCGCTGGAATGAAAATTGCTGATCAAAGACAAAGAGTGAATATTGCTGGGTCACAGGAGTTTCGCTGGCTGCATGGTGGACGAGTGTTGGATGTTTGCTACCCCATTCGTTAATCAGATGTGTTTGAACCACGCGGGATTGGAACGCTGAATTTGAGTTACGTTTTGTTGTATGATCGCAATTTCACTGACTGTGCGTTGGATTCCAGGTATGAACATTTGAACAGTTATTTCTCCTCACCGAAGCCGTCATGACGAACGACTCTCATTCATTTGTAAGCACACACACACACCCATCGAATACAACACTGTTGAACATTTTCAACATTTCTTATTGATTGATATATTATGGATGTTTGATTTAATTATGGAGTATGAATTGATTGAGACGGGACGTTTCAGGAGTCTTGTGTCGTAAACTTATTGTGGTGAACACTACTTTTTGCTATTTACTAATGCTTGATGACTCATGAAAATGCTCTATTAATGACGTTTTGTATGTGCAGTTAACCCCTGACATGTTTTTGTTGTTGTTGTTGTTTCATTTTTGTGTTTTTCCTCTGTTATGCTTTCCATAAGTAAGGAAACCAAGGTACATGGGAACCAAGTCAAGTCCCAAATTGATTTTAATTAAAACACAAAAGAGACATTTATGTTACTGGAATACTGTGGCCTTTATTTATCTGTACTGTTCTGTGACTAATGATTGTCTCACCAGGCATACCTTAAATCACTAAGTCACACACTGAATCATTATCTCGTCCGAGTCATTCAAAATACGGATTCATTTAGGAGAGTAACATCGCAAAAAGATTAGACACAGAGTTATAATATATTGTGTTAGTCACAAATAAGCTAAAATGTGTCCCTGAAAGTCCTAAAAGTCAAGAACAGGAGTAAGCATCCTGCTTAAAGGAGGAGTTAGTGTAGTGAACTAAAAAGAAGTGTGTGCATCTAATCCTTGCTTCTCTGAAGGGAATTTGGGGCAACTGGCATTTTGTCTGAATGAGTTTAGGGTTGGGGGGTTGGGAGTCCAGTCATGGGCATCACAACAAATGTGTTTGGACTCAAGCTGTGATGGCAAATCCTGACCGTCCACCACCAGGGCGGAGTGTTACGCCTTAATAAACATGAAGTGCGGAATGAATTCGGAAACGAGAAGAATTTGGATTATTTTGCTTTTAATGCTCAAAAAGATAATTTTACTATTTCACTATTAAACCGATCACATCAGAATCAGAAAGAGCTTTATTGCCAGGTATGTCTGCACGTATGAGGATTTTGTTGTGGTGAAAGAAGCATCCAGTGCACAGAAACCATGATATAATACAAATAAACAATATAATATACAGATGTATCTATATATAAAGAAGAATAAAAAAAAGTAAAAATAAGATAATATATAGAGTGTAATACCTATGCAGATAAAAAATAGACTATTGTATGTTCAGAAAAATGCACTATATACAGCATGATGAAATATAATTTAAGCAAAAATTGAATAAAAAGGTAGATCATCAGGTAAATCACCTGATGTATATTGCTCTCAGAATTGGCAAGAGCTCTACTGGCTTTACACAGTTTATGACAGTAAGGGTGTATAGTACAGTTTTCTGTCAGTCTAGCAGGAAACTAGAAACCAAATGTAGATTGATCTCGAAAAGCTAACCCAAGCAGTGTTGTTTGTCTCTTGTGAAATGGGAGTTTATCAGTTTGATATTCTAGTTGTTAAGCTGCTTGTTTTTATATACAATTTGTTTTTTTAGGATTGATAGTCTGAAGCTACATGTATATTAGAAAGTTTATTTTAACAGTGTGCTGTAGGACCTGCGAAAGTACTTAAAATGCCAAATATCCCCTCATACCAAAATAACTTCATTAAAAAATCATTAAAAAAGTTATGTGTGCATTCTAAGCGAGTGTGTGTGTTTCTGCGTGTGGGTGGTTGGATATGGATGGTTGAGCGTTTGCTCATTTTCAAGCTTCATTTCACAGATTGATTTTCAGGATTTAGACAATAACAGCACATTAGATGTACACGGGGGGCAGAATGAGGGGGTTGGGGATTTCTAGCTTTATTGAACCATGAGTACACTGAAATATGCTAGAAATGTTTTGCTGTGTGACGTGTAGAAAAGTGAACTCTTCAGTTTAAAGCACCACCATTAAACATGATTCTTCGGGAAGTGGGACTGTACAAACATTCCTTAAATGATTGTTTCTTAAATTTAATTGACAATACACCAGTCTTCATCCTATCAAAATAACAACACAATTACTGTTGACATACAGTTTTACCAATTAGCTTAGCTTTAAAGGTATTAAATGTATTAAATGTAAAAGAGCTAAGCCCATGGTTTATATGTCAAGTAATGTGTTTTCTTTTTGGTTTGGACTTATTTTTTAATTGTCATTCGTATACCATTGTCTAGTTTTGTTTGAGTGTGTTTGTGTTAAATAGAGGGGGCCCCATCCCCCAGGAATGTGAAATGCAGTCACGAACAGGCCGGAACCAAGCAGCAACCTTCCGATCTCTGGTGAAACCAACACGGAAGTCACTTAATCTGTAAATCATCGACTGGCCGCTCGAGGCTGGCTCCAAAAGAGAGCAGAATCTCATCGAGCCCCATGTTAAAATGCCCAACTTTACCGCAGGAAAAAACATGTTTACAGCCTGGTACAAAAATTATTTTGGTCTATATAGCTTATTTTGCCCTTTATGACAACTGTGAGGTGGGTGAAAGTTTTTTTTTTAACTCATCCGTTTTAATTAACCTTCCTTCACAGAGAGGCATGAGATCCATCTCAAAGACATTTTCTTTCTCCGTTCCCGGCTGGTGGAATGATCTTCCTGTTTCCATCAGGACTGCTGGATCAATTTCACAATTCAAAAAACAGCTGAAGACCCACCTCTTCCATGAGCACTTAACTGTTTAAAAAAACCTCTACCTCTATTTTTCCTTTTCTAATGTTCTCTATATACTTGCTTATACTATCTTGACGTTGTATTTGAAACCTTGTATTACTAGCACCTCTCGTGAATATTGCTTACTTAGACGAATCGCTTGCTGTTTTCCTCAATTGTAAGTCGCTTTGGATAAAAGCGTCTGCCAAATGAATAAATGTAAATGTAAATGTAATTATATTAAAGGCCTCCTTACCTGAGGGTTTTCTGCAATGTAAATATAGTCACTGGTATCCCCATTATGTGTCTGTAAAGTTTCAGCTCAAAATATACTACAGATCTTTTAATATACTGTGCCCTAAATGGGTTTTTTTGCCTGTGAGGAAAATCATGCTGTTTTGGTGTGTGTCTCTTTAAATGCAAATGAGCTGCTGGTCTCCGCCCCCTTTCCACCAGAAAGCAATAGGCTGAGAGCATGTGCTTCCGTAACAACAAAACTGAAGAGAACGATCACATAAAGCCAATGAGAAACTCTGCAAAATGCTCTTTATGAGTGAATGCACAAACGCGTTATGTTTGTATAGCGTGCACCAGTGGTGTAAAGTATTGAAGTAAATGTAATTAGGTACTGTACTTAAGTATCTTTTTGGCTACTTTGTAGTTGTACTGAGTATCAAAGATATTAGCAACTTTTACTCTCTACTTGAGTACATTTTTGAACAAGTATATGTACTCTTTACTCCGCTACATTCGTAATGACTAATGCAATTACATTTTGCATGGCACTAAACTTTCTTTTACAGCAATTTATTTCTGCTATACAGAAGAAGCAATATTGCCATTTACAGGGCATTGAAGGTACTATATCTTGTGCATTTTCCCTTACTTACTGAAACTTGTCAACATGGCTTCTTGATGCAAATGCATTATCAGGTAGTTGTCAATCGTTGAGGGTTTATATGTGAGATGAGGACATGACTGTAGCCGGCGATGAGGCCAAAATCTGCATGTCCAGTGCAAAAAGGCTGTGACTTTTAGTTTTCTTTTATTATTTTATTTATCCGTTATAGGATCCGTTATAGGATATTGTTTTACTTATGAGCCCTTGAGCTTAACTGAGACTTGAGTGTTGGTAATATGTGTTGGTAATGGTGTCGACCTTGATTTGTTGCAATTTGGAGGTGTTCAGTTTTTTTAAATGATTTCTGAAAATAAATGCAGTTGCTCTCCTCACAAATCAAATGTCTCTTTGAGCCTATGAGTAAAATACTCAAGTACTGTTCAAATCAGATACTCTTAAGACTTTTACTCAAGTTGTTTTGGAATTGGTGACTTGTAACTTGTAATGAAGTCATTTTCACAGTAACGTAACTGCACTTTTACTCAAGTACGGTTTTCATGTACTCTTTACACCTCTGGCGTGCACATTGTTGTTATAAGTGACAAGACAAGCGCATTATATCTTTAAAACTGCATGCATGATCTATATGAGTCAATGCACAAACGCGTTATGTTTTACGTGCACACGTTTTTTATAATCGAAAGAACACAAGACAAAGGCATTATATCTATAAACACTGAAGACATGACCCATTATACATGCAGCCTAAGGCAGACAGTGTACAACTTGATGAGGATGGAGATAGCAGCAGTCCATCAGCAGTCATGGGCAGGGCTTAATCAATGTGATGTCAGTTTGCTCAAAGAATGCCAACAGCTTGTTCAAGAGGACTGTTGAAGTTTATTGGGGATTTTAAAAGATTTTTAACATTCTAGGGTGGTTCTGTACACACACTCCTAACACAAGTTATGTTTAAACAACATTTAAAAGTGAATTTTTTTGGGATAGTTTGCATTAAAGCCTTAAATTTCTGCAAACCACTGCATAATTAATGACATGGCTACCTCAGCTCCAACCACATCCCGCTTCTTTGACCATTTTCTATTATCCGGTGGTAAAGCGTGGTGATGCGCTGCTAAGATGGCGACGGCCGGCTCCGCCCACTTAAGGCTTCAAAAAAACGCCTCAGAAACATACGGGTGATGTCACGGACACTACGTCCATGTTTTATACAGTCTATGGTCGGAACGTAATCACGGACGGAACGCAATTGTGCACATCCAAGGCCGATTTTTGGTCTCAGTCCAGCCCTGCAAATGCCTTGTTCTTAATATTTTGTACTGTGTTTTGCGCTGCTCGCTTGCGGTTTAGACAGGGTGTGAACTGAATATCGTGAATACACTCTTTGTTATTCATTAATATATGCATTATTGAATCAATGCATTCTCAATTCTTCCATTCTTTGAATTCTATGGCCTCCAGCTTGTGATTTGGAAATCAATAAAAGTTTGCCATTATGAAAGGTATTCATTCTCTAACTAGAATGCAAGAAGGTGCAGGGAGAAGATAACCTCATGAGGAAATAGGAGTGAAGAAAAATGTTGATTAGGAATGTGTCGATTAATCAGGCTTCTACACCAATGAGGGCAGACCGCTTAAATTCCCCACATACATCTTGCTTTGGTTCTTTGTTCTGCATCTCATCCTTACATCCCTTCTGTGCGTTTTAAGACACTCGAGAAACCAGTGCAGAAAGTAACAAAAAGTTGACTTTGTTTCTTGACAACCCAATGAATCACCCTCATTGTTGCCTATTTCACGTGAGACGGAAAGTTTCCTCAGCCACCATTTTGTCAATGAACATGTATACATGGTTGTAATACAGCCTAGATCAGAAGATTCAAAATGTGAATCTAATTCTGACATCTATTTTTATGATGGCTGTATGTGCTTTTTGAAGTGTTAATATTATGGCACCTCTTCCATTGCATTAGATGGACCTACTGAGATTTTTGTTGTGTTTTTTGAAGTCCTCATTTGTGTTTACCTTATGATGATGGTCCTTGCCTAGCCGGCCGTTCCTAACACGGCTGCTGGACTGGTCACAAGCTTGGCTATAAAGCGGTAACTCTACACAATCTCCTGAGAATATCTTTTCACAATAGACCACTCAGCACTGCCGGATCACAGCTTGACTTCCCCAAAAGCCACATTTTATTTCCAACAAAAAGCACAGATCAGATTCTAATCTGACTTCCTTCACGCTGGATTTGTGGTACTTGAATGACAGGGAATGATAGTGAATGTGTTATGGTATTACCGCTTTCAGTTTGGCAATAAATTGGGATTATTGCCATTGTATATTTTAAGAAAAATGTTTTTTATTATATTATACTGCGTGAGTCTGATTTACCTTATATTTGATACAAAATGTTGATTCACATTAGGAGTGATTATGATCTTATAGTTAGAGGGTTTGTTATCAGTTGACACAATAGATGTAGACCAGTGGTCCTCAACTCTGGCCAGCATTAAGTTGAACGCGTCTATTAGCTTGTTCGGTTGTGTTTTATCAGAGTTGGGGCTAAACTCAGCAGGAAAATGTATCTCACAGGCCAGAGTTGGGATCCACCAAGGTAGACTATAACACAGCTGAAGTATCATGACCCAAGCCATACCTAGAGATAATAATATCACAAAGACTTTGGAATGTACTCTTTGACTTGGAAAATTAAGCATCCACACATAGAAGCCTAAAGTTAACACCCACAGTAGCAATATTGCATAGCAGTTCAGTAAAAATGACTGCCCTGGCAAATACCAACATCAGTAGCAATACAGAGGCTTCAGTAAACCAACATGGTGATGCCTGGCTTCACTGACTTGACATCATTCGACATCATCTTACAGTCTGTCTACACTGCACACTAGAGGCTTGATGCAACGCAGCAAAAGAAAATAGAGACCATTAAGAACAGGGCGTTTGTTGCGTTTCTCCATCCAGTGGGGACAGAATTTCTGTTTATAATGGGTTCTAGTCTTTTCGTGCTGCTCAAGGAGCAGGGCAAGCTCTCAAAGCTTGCTCATACTCGCGGCGCAGTCTGCAATGCAAGTCTGACATCGCATTTAAAGCAAACATAAATTTAACTGGTTTGCTAATTTCATTTGAATAAAATGAAAACTAATCAGCCTAATATTTTGCATATAAACAAAATCTGCATATAGATCTGTCCGGTAAAATTCAGTCTCACATTTAAATATTGTAAAACTTTTTTTGCAGCTATAATGAACCAACCCACTTCTTTTAATACTGCTGGTCCGAGCTAAATAAAGCAGCATAAATTCTATTATTGTAATTCTATTTCTTTATTTTTGGTTCCTTGTTTTTATAAAAAATATCCAAAAGAAGCGATAAGAATTCTGTTAAAGTACCAGACCGATAAGCAGTTTCGGTAGGAGTAGTAAAACCGTTAAAATCTTAATGATACCCATCCCTACACACACCCCGCCCCCAAATACTAGTTTTTCAAACTTGTCCAGTACTCAAAATGAAATATGATTAAAAACTGCCTATCCTTATAATATAATAATAAAATTAGGGGTGTCCTCGACTCAGGATTTACATAGTCGAATCAGAATTGTCACGCCTGATGCGCGTGTATGTGCGTGCGTGCGTGCATGTGGAGATGACACCAGGTAGTTAACCAGGGTAAATGGGTTTAAACGTGTTTAAGCAAAATGCAGGGAAACATATATTCAAAACACAAGCCACAAATAGTAAAATTAATGGACATTTTCCTGAAACATCATGTTGGAATGCTGTGCCACTTACTAGACCATAACTCGCCTCAAAACTATTTTTAAAACTACTAGATAATAATGAATTGTTTTTTACAAACAGGAAGACAGCACATCCATTACCAATTAACTAATAAAGTTACTTTATTTACCGCATGTACAGAAGGAATGCAATAAAGCATCATACCATATAATACATATGATATAGCCTAGAAGATACATGGGGCAGTGACAAAAAGGGTTTGGCAGGATGAGAAAATCAAAAATCTTTTAAAAACTGGTTTTAAAAGCACGCATCAGATATTTTCAAATGTACTTCGTGTATTTATGTTGGTTTTGTGTAATTACAAATAAAATTTGCACCATTTTTTTATAAAAGTTAAGATATACGTAAGGTACCTGTAAATGTCAAATGGTATAACTGCTGAAAAATAAGAAATAAGATGGAATATAAACACAACATTTTTGATAATATCAAAATATTTGAAAAAAGATTTTATTAAAGTTATCTTAAAATATACATTTAAATTTGTTTTTGCAACATTTATTTGGGCGTATGCTGAAAACACTTTTGTTTTCTAAATAATCTTGGACAAATTATGTACAAATAGCTAGAAATCATATTAATACAATAAACTAGATGCTTCTCTTTTAGTCCACATAAATTTTCCTGTATATAATTATATATATATATACACCAAAATGTGTTTAGCTGGGTTCAGCAAAAAGAGTTGCAGCGAAACAGGGAAATATCTGCTGAGTCATATTTGTGAAGCAATCTAAGGCAAGTTAACTTTAACCTCAATACCAAAATTATATATAGAACTGTATTTATCTGTATTTTTGATATATTTTTTGATATATGTTTATTCTATGTTATCTGTAAGCACCTGGGGTCTGAGAGTAACGCAATTTCAATCATCCATTTGTATGTACTGTACTTGTGGCAGAATTGACAATAAAGCTGACTTTGACTTTGACTTTGAAAACTAACATGGCCAAGTAATTGGACAGAAAATATTGATTCGAAATGAAATACTTCATTGTCTCACATCAAGTGGCATCCGCGCCTCCACGGTGATACATGCGTATGGATGTGCGCTGTGTTTTAATGCGTTTGCATTGCTATTGACAACAGAATCAAGTATTCCTGTAGTTTAGTTATCCTGATTCCTGACCCAACCAAAATATTTTGGTGTACGTGTGTGAGAAAGTGATTTACTATTATTATTATTATGGTTGATAATAATATTATTCTGTCACACACACATGCATAAGTGAGTAAATCTTATTATTAATTATAATAGTAATACATTTACAGGGCTTTATTTGAATGTTTATGCTTAAACTTGCATAATTTATAATAGCATAATAGCATCTATTACTAAGACAAATCCTTTAATTTAGGCAATACATCTCTTTCTTTAAAAATTCTGACAAAAAATTGTTGTTTGTTTGGTTTACAGATAAAACTTGAAATTATTTCAGTGTGTACCTGTACCTTTTGATCATTTTCATGTCATTTGAACAAAACCATGATAATATTGATAACCATGATGTGAAAATTGCATATCGTAACAGCTCTAATCACATCTTACGTCTTCTCTGGCAACGCATGTTAGAAAGTTCAGTGTGAATATCCCATATCTCATGGAAATGTCTCCACACTCCACATTCATTGCCTTCAGTGCATTTGCTGAATGCGTGAAGAGTTTTATAAAATGAAACAAATGAAAATGGTTAGCAGTTGAAAAAGTCTGTAAATATATATTTTTTTAGTTTTCACTAAAACCAAGCACACGTAACTTAAACATTAAGGGGTGACTTGCCATACAGGGTTTAGTACTAGTTCTAGACTAAAATAAATGTTAGAGTTGTCTACACTAAAAACAATTGACCCATCAGTGCATTTGTTTTGTCTCAAAAAGCACACAAATAATGTTTTTTATAAGGCATGATTGTAAAAACTAAAGCTAAATTAACCTAATCCCTGTCCGGGAAACCGCCCCAATAGGCTTGATGATTAAGGTAATAAAAATCTTTCCGTAAAATTGTTCAGTTTGTTACATTAAATGTTTTTTATTCTTTTTGCCTATTGGAAAACCTTTTTTAGATTAATTTATACTTTATGCACTATTATATTTTTTCCCCAAATATAACTTTTCATTGTACTGTTCACAGAAATCAGTTGCTCTAAATGTTTTCATTGTGTAAAAAATGATATCAATGCGTTACACATAATTTGAACCAAATTTAAAAGTGAACTCTGTATACCTTTGTTGACTTCATGGGTGATATAGTAACCATTTATGGTATTTCTGCAAACAATGCTGTCCAAGATCATAAAACTCTGCAAACAATCTTGACAGCTATAAAATCAAAAGCTATTGGTAGGATGTTGCTATGATCATATGACTATGGTACAATAGCTAATTTATTCACTTCCAACTTAATACTGCAGATTGGCAGTAGTAAGAGCGATTATCCTTCTGTAATGCTAATGCTAATTAAACCACAGTAGTATCAGGGCTTGATCAGTGAAAATAAAGACAGGTTGTGTAAAAGTGCCATTCGATATGGTGAGAGTGAAAGGCAGAGAGAGATGAGATAAGTGTAATTAGAAGCTGAGGGAAGAGTATGTGTGGATGTTTTCCAACACTTTATTGGTGCTACACAGGTAACGCTGTCAGAAAGAACAGGTCTATGGCCCTTTCTCTTTGTTCTGGAGCATGTTTATGACACATATCTTTTAAAGGGTGCTCTAAAATTTGATAGCCATCTTGTAAAAGTATGCGGTTAACCAAATGACTTGTTTAAAGGCCTGTTTATACCAAGATGATTCTTCTTTAGAAAGCGGTGTAAGATTCATGTTGGGGGATTTTCGCAGGCTAATAGAAGAATTGAAGCTGTACTTGAGAATTTTTGTGAATGAGAGACTTGGACAAATATTGGACTTCTCCAGTAACTGATGGAATATACACTATATTGCCAAAAGTATTGGGTCAACCTATCTAATAAACAGATTTGATGACTTTAGTAATTTCTATGAGTACAAATCTTAATGCTGCAACATATCATGATATTCTATGGACATTTGTGCTTCTAATTTTATAGCAACAGTTTGGAAAGGGCCCTTTTCTATCCCATCATGACAATGCCCCTGTGTATGAGACAAGGTTCAGAAAAAAATAATTGATTCAGTCAGTGTGGAAGAACTTGACTGGTCTGTATTAAACCAAGTCCTGAACCCAGCTGAACACATTTGGTGTGACTTTACATGCAGTCTGATTTTTTTGTGAATTTGTTTGTTTATTGTAATAGAAAAGAAAATTAAATTTGTTGTGCATGTGTTTTGAATGTATGCTGAAGAAATGTTCACCTAACATACTATTCATCTCTCTCATTTTTATTGCAGTAAATGCAGCTGGAGATGTCTCAAAAGAAGATATTTCTAGTATTGATAGCAATCAGCACTGTCAGCCTACTTCTGCACCATGGGGGTCACTTGAACTTGTAAGAATCTTTGAAGAACGCTCCTTCTATTTTTGCCTACCTCATTGATGACACAAATCAAGAAAAGAAAGACTAAATTGGTCTTCTGTGAAAACCAAGAATGTCAACAACCACAGTTTCTATTATTTATCCTTTAGTGCCTAGTTTCACCAGCTAGTGTTTATGTAATCCAGCTGGTCTCCATGCCTTGTTAAGAACTTGTTTAGCTGACAGGAGCATACATGTGTATAGGTGCCACAGTCGATTGCTCCAGATAGAGGTGTCTGCCATTTTGGAACGATCCACTGAGATTTGCCAAGGTGCCACAACACTGAGTAGCTTCTGGCTTTAGAAATCACTAGGATTTCAATTCTCCAAAAAATGTGATAACCATCTTGTTGTATTGTGTTAGTTTTGCCAACTTTATGTTGGATTTACACAACATCAGATATCTTTTTATAATTATACACATGTATGAATGCTGGAGTGTTCACGGACCGCTTGCCAGATCTGCGTAACAATCTAAACTACGTAATGAAATTCCACTGAAAAAAACACGGGCTTGGCCAACACTTCACAGACTCGTTCGCATCGTTCCAATAAGAAAGACAACGTATGTATTGCAGCCAATAAAAACATCTACTATGCTGAATCTAGTTGTAGATAGACCTCTCAATAGGCTTCATGTCACTTTCATGTAATTTTTTATTGATTTTCAATAATAACTGTATCATCATTAATTTTTTTGTCGGTTTCTGTTTGTCTGGCTGTAGGACATTGGAGGCCTTCTGGTTGGGGTGTCCATCCTCCACGCTTTCCTTCACTCAGGGCAGTAGTGGCACTACTTCTAAACATACCAGTGTAGTCTTCCTGAAGACACACAAAACAGCCAGCTCCACTGTGCAGAATATGCTCTTCCGCTTTGCTGAACGCAACAACCTCACCGTGGCGCTGCCCGTTACCACCTGTGACCATCAATTCTGCTATCCTCGGCCCTTCAGTTCCCACTTCGTCCACCCGCACACGACACCTCCGGACATCATTACCAATCACTTGCGGTTCAGCAGGGCTGAGCTACGACGCCTCATGCCCAACAACACATTGTATATCACAATATTGCGGGAGCCAGGAGCCATGTTTGAGTCTCTGTTTAGCTATTATAATCAGTACTGCCTTAGCTTTAAACGTGTTCCAAACGGCTCTTTAGAAACTTTCCTGGACCATCCGTGGAGCTACTATCGTCCTGAAGAGAAGGACTCGATGTACGCGAGAAATACGTTGACCTTTGACCTGGGTGGCGACAAGGATCGCCCGTCATCAGAAGCGGCGGCATATGCGAAACGGTTTGCCGCAGAGGTGGAGCGAGTGTTCTCGTTGGTTATGATAGCAGAACACTTTGACGAATCGTTAGTGCTACTGCGTCGCTTGTTATCTTGGGACCTCGACGACGTTCTGTATGTCAGTCTTAACATGCGGACCCCTGACTCTAAAAGCAGGCTTTCCAGCAAAATTAAGGCCAAAATTAGAGCCTGGAATGCCGTAGACTCAGTACTGTATGATCATTTCAATACCTCGCTGTGGCGGCAGCTGAAAGCGCTGGGACTACCGTGCGTAGAGAGGGAAGTCCAGCTGTTGCGTCAGTCTCGGGATCGACTTGTACGTGGTTGCTTCGGTGGACATTTGCCACCACTTCGCTCTGCTTCTCAGATCACAAATAAGGAATTACGGCCGTGGCAGCCGAGTGCCAAGGTGGCGATTGTCGGGTACGATTTACCAATCAACGTAACACAAAAAGGCCACGTGCCTCCGCGAGATGAGTGTTTAAAGATGATAATGCCAGAAGTGCAGTATACAAGGCTGTTATTCCGATCAGAGTCCCTGCGCTATCGGAAGCGATCTCCGCGGAACTCCCAGCAGCCCATACGCGCCGCGGGACAGGTTCGGGTGCACAAAGAGCCTCCAAGTTTGCTGCCGCGACCCTCAGGGACTATGGCTCGGAGCACCAGAGGGGCAAGGACCAGCATAAAAGGATAGTGGAACTGCGTTTATTCCTCTGTTGAGTTGGACTGCAGGTAGATTTCCATGAGATGTTGGAATTTCTTGAGGTCATACCTCATCTGTATGGCATGAATGTGAGCACACACTCAACTCTTGTTCTAAAAGTTGAAAGAATCTATGTATGTGTGTTTATTTCTCAAAATGAATGATATATTTTAATTGTTGATCAGTTATTTTACCAGCTGGTGGGGCGGGACTGACCTGACAGATTATTTTGATCTAGCTGGTTCGAGCTACCAGCAACAAACAAGCTATAATGACCTCGAGTCTTTGCTTACTGGTATATAGAAGTTCTTTAGGAGATTTTTGTTTGTATGCCAGCCTTCTGATAATAGAAGAATAATTACAGCTGAGCAAGTGCACCTTGTCATACATGTTGAGACTGCACCTGAGCCATAAGATACAATCTCTGTGGGTGGCATCATGTGTTAGTGATGATGCAAACTCAATAGACACCTTAACTATTTAATAAATGATTCTTTACCCTCTCCTTGGACAGTGCTTGGGTTACAAAGCCCTACATAAAAACACTACTGAACATGTCAGAATGGCTCAGCCTTTGCTAAATGCTGAGAATAAGATGCAGAGAAATACATAGGCAATGAAGAGTTACTGCGATCAGTTTTTTTAGTTCTTAAGTGATTTTCAGTTTTTGGAATAATGCAGTGTGCTCGTGTTGCATATATGTCACGTCTATTGTTTATATTAGAAAATTAAACTCTACATTGTTATAAAGCATCAATTTTGTTCTGTAGAAGCAACTGGTGGCATGTGTTTGCACTAAAATTTGTTGTATGTTAAACACTGGCAAATAGGAGGTGAGTTTGGGAAGTCGGTTGTTGATTTTGCAATTCTGTAGGTTTGACATCTGAAACGTTTGCAGTCTCGCATGTCTCAAATATTTTGCTGGCCTAACTTCCGTAATGTTATCTGAAGATTTGCATCAGTGGATTATAAAACCATAGTCAAGGTTGGTTATTTGAAGTTAACTATATGATATTGTACACTACAACAACCAAATAGAAACTCAATACCTCACAGCCTCTAGAACATATTTAATTTTTCTCTAATACCTCATTTGTTTTTCTTGAGGAACATGAGGCTAGAGGAACATGGAGAATATGAACATGCTTGCTGCTCTCATTTAAATGTTCCTGCAATAAGAATATCACTAATTTTACATTTTTCATACGTCATTTGATAAAAGATCTCACTGGCATATTAAAAAAAAAAGCCATATTGTATTTTAGAAAAATTTGTGTTTTTGAGCAATATAGCAATGGTATACCATAATGTAATTACTAGTCTGACTTGTAGATTACAAATGATGGAACATAGATCAAAAAGTCTTTGAAACTGTTATCCTCCCATGAATCATGAACCGGCTTCCATCTTTCGTTGTGGTCTAGAAGATGCCCGAGATAGAATATACTTTAAGTAGTCTGGAATTGAATTGACATGGATCTCTGCTGTAAACCATTAAGCCACACAAACGCCTATACATGGTATATACAGTTTAGCTTCTCTTTGATAGATAGTGTACAGAAATGCAGCAACTGCGCGTAACTGTGTATATAGCAATACAAGCAGAGCGGCATTCATGGATTCCAGACTTGCTTGACTTGGCTCATTCCAAGTGACTAATTCACACTGGCCACATTCATGCTAGTTACGTACACACTGCAACTAAATATAACTCTTCCCCGATTCTGTTGTGTAACGTACATGAAGTTAGGGTTATGGTTATTCATTGTACCAAATACTGTTCCCTAAAAATGCAGGGGAGCATGCTTAACCATTGCAGATAAAGCATTCCACCTCCTAAAGGGATTTACCCAAAATGAAAATCATTTACTCACCCTCATGTTATTCCAAATCTCTATGACACTAAAGATATTTTGAAGAGCGTTGGTAACCAAACAACATTGGCCCCCATTGGCTTTCATTGTATGGACACGAAATGTGACATTTCTTAGAATATTTGCTTTGGTGTTTGACAGAAGAGTAATGGTTGACAGAATGACAGAATATTGGTTGACATGAGGGTGAATAAATGACAGAATTTAGACAGATCTTTACCAACAGTTACCAAACTACAATATGTTCACTCACATCTTAGCTTTGTCAAAAAGAATTCCATATTAGAGTGTTCTTTACAGCCAAGAGAAGTAACATTTCTTGTGAGGTGTCTGTACAAACAAAACAAACATACTGCCTGGAGATTTGCATATTGAAATAGATAACACTCACATTTCCATAACTTTCACAATTGAAATATTCATCCCCATGCCTACACAAAATCTTATGTCATTTACCAAATTATATTTATTCTGTGAAGTGTTGGGTTTTTCAGTGTATGAAACTGATTACACATTGGGTGTTAAAATGACACTACATTTTGTTCTATCAAATTCATTTGTTTATATATTTATTTTACTGCTACATTTAGTAACCTTTTTAAATCTGTTTGAGGGGTTTTGAATCTGATGCTTCTGACAATCTCAGTTTGGCTTCTTAAGCCGTGTAAAGAGGGATGTAATAATATTGACCATTAAAGCTGGAAAAACAAACCTGTTGTGCTTGTGTGCTTTATTATTATTAGTCTTTTCATATTTCAACATTGTAAAAGACTAACTGTTGATAACAATATGATATATATTTATTCACCAAAGTAGGGTAATCTGAGAGGAAAAAAATGTGATGAGTAAATCAAAACATCCACAAGGATTTTAATGGCTGCGGTTGCCATAAATTTGCAAAAGAAGATGCTGACGTCAAATAGCTGACAATAAAAACGAAAATAAGAAGCAGTAATGGATCCAAAACTATTTAGTTGCTATACAATAGACCTATTAACACCATATTGAATTTTACATAAATGTTCTTTCTAGTAAAAAATGTTCTGTATAATCTATATTACAAAAAGTAAGAAATAAATGTTTTTATAATAATCTTTGAGTGAATGGTTCTTTGGGGAATAAAAAATTGTTTCTTCTGGCGTCGACTTTTGTAGAATCTATTTTAAAGGGTTCCATTACTTGAACTAAATCGAGAAAGTTTTTTAAAGTAACAATTCTTGAAATGTTATGTTTCAGTATGAATTACCAATAAACACACACCCATAAACTTTTCGATTCAATGAGATTAATAATGTTTAAAATGTATCCAATAGAAATTTGTATTTATAAAACAGATCTGGTCCTCAGATCTGACTGGATGAGAGTTTGATAATGCTGATTAAAAACAAGAACAGCAGTGATGTTTTACTGTTTTGTATAACTTCACCCCAGTTACCTTGGGCCTCATTTATAAAATGTTGCGTAGAAACCGTCCTAAATTTGTATTTACGATCAAGTGCGTACGTGTGATTCATAGAACGAACGTACGCACAGAAAACGTGTGTACGCCTCTCTTTCAGATGTGAAATCTATACATCGCGAATGATCTTGAAATTGTGCGCAGCTGAACAGTTTCAAATCTCCACGTTTTAACGTCGTCTAATTAATATCATTGATAAATAAAAGCGCATCTCTCATCGTCCAAATCCTTTACGAGCGGCAAGAATGGCTTATGTTTCCAAAAAACCTGCAGCACTCGGATAAGCAAAAGTGTGTACGTCTGCTCGGACCCTGACAAGGCGCTAAGCACTTTTCCACGTCAAAGACAGCTTTTATAAATATTAGATTTTTTTTTTTTAGATTCAACTTTATTGTCATTACACATGTACAAGTACAAGGCAACGAAATGTAGTATATGAACGTTGTCTTGGATTTTTTGCGTTCGCACACTCTACGATCAAATCTGTGCGTACGCACGCTTTATAAATGAGGCCCCTTGTTAACAATACAACAACATAACAATTCTAAAAAGTATTTGATTTCCATCTGATGTAACTGCACATGCAGTAACGGAGACTTGGATGCATCTTTTGGTGCCAGCAACTGTACATCTGAATTCACGGCATAAGCAGTTTCACACACAAGCTTATAGTTTTTCTTATTTACATGCTTTTGGTTGTCTGTTGAACTTTCACATAAAATCAGTATCACACTCTAAGTTATCAGAGATGAGACAAGATGGTGCCGATGTGTGTGGCTAGCCGTCTACTCTCCATGTTTTCTGTGCTGTTTGTTGTGTGTCTTAGCTATTTTCTGTCTTAAACTCTTGTGGTCAGTTGGTAAATCGGTGCAAGTAAAGATGGCGCTCGTCAATGCTAGATCGCTGGTAAAGACTGTCATATTACAAGACATTTTTACAATCAGCAATCTGGATTTTTTATTTTTGACTGAGACTCGGCTGCCACCTGAGGACGTGATCCTTTTTCTGAACTTGTGCCGTCAAACTGTTTATTTTTAAACTTCCCCAGAAAAACGGGGAAGGGGGCGGCCTAGCATGTGTGTTTTAAAGCTGCTACTGTAAGATTTTAACTTCAAATACTCCTTGCAGTTGTTTATCATCCTCCTAGGACTTTATAAATGAGTTCGCTACACTGTAAAAAAAGTGTAGTCAGCTGAACTTAATTTAGTAAGTTAATCCAATGGTTTTGTCCAATCTTGATGAGTTGACTCAATTATGTAAGTTATCTCAACTTTTGGAAGTCAGTACAACTCAAAAAATCCAATGCAAAAAAGCAACTTAAAAAGATGAGTTTAAAAATTGCAGATTTTTTACAGTGTAGTTTTCTAGATGATATTATCCCTCAGTATGAAAGAACTGTAATTGTTGTTGGTGATTTTAATGTCCATGTCTGCTGTGATACGAATCCTCTGGCTAAAGAGTTTAAAAGTCTTATTGACACTTTTGATTTGGTCCAAATGGCTACAGGGCCGACACATTCACTTGATCATACACTTGACCTTATTTTGGTGCATGGTGTGAATATTTCGGGTCTTGAAATCGGGGATCTAAATTTTTCTGACCGTAATCCAGTAACATTCACATGTTCTATTTTAGATCAGGGTGTAACTCAACTTGCGCGGGTATTTTTGGACGTCATTGGTCCATTGCAGAGATTTTTTTTTTTATTTTTTAAACAGAACCATAGTTAAATAATGAGATACAGGGCCTGAGTAAAACATAAATGGAAAAAGAATAAATTACATGTGTCTTTAGAGATAGTCTGTACCTCTTTAAATAATTACCAAAAAGCTTTAAAGGAAGCCAAATCAAAATATTTTTCTGACATTGTAGCAAAACCAGTGGCGGTCTTTAAGGTATTTCACAGATAAGATCAGACAGGACACCACACTGTAAAAAAACAACCTATAGAATCTACTCAATAAAATTGAGGTAACAGTTTGCACTCACTTTGTTAGGGTACATTCTACCTTATATTTTTGAGTAAAGAGCATCTAAATTCATGAGCTACCACACTAAAATAAATCAGGTAAAGTCTACCTAATACATTACATGGCACCCCAGAAGCGCACCAGATACAAATCTTTTGCTACATTATCTTTAAATGAGTGAACATTGGCATTAATAATGATATTAACATATTAAAGAAAACGTACCTGCAGCGTATTGCTCCCGGAAACTATGTTCCATTTGTTCCCCTAGTGTGCAACTCTTTTTAAAATGAATTTGAATTGATTCCGTTAGACACAATTCATAAAGTTATTATGAAGTTGAGACCTACTACATGTATTACCGACATTATTCCATCACTAAAAAAGTGTGGAGTCAAATTTACTTGTTAAAAGCTAGTAAAAGCTGAAATCTTTTTACATTTACATTTATTCATTTGGCAGACACTTTTATCCAAAGCGACTTAAGAAAAACAGCAAGCGATTCGTCAAAGCAATATTTTTGCAATAAGAAAATGTGAGTACATTTTTAAGGAGCTTTCATGTAAAATCTGTAGACAATAATTTGTAGCTTTTATTCGAAATTTGCAGGTAAAGTTTACATTGAAATTGTAAGTAATTTTGACTCACTCTTCACACTTTCTAAATTTAAATGAGAGTTAAACGAAGGCAATTGTATTTGGTCCATTAGCTGTCACTTTAACTCAAGTGTTGGGCAGCTTAGCTGCTTATGTGAAGCCTTCGGTTAAAAATCTAGGTGTCATTTTTGGCTCCGCCTTTATACTTGATAAGCAGGTAAATGCAGTGGTCAAATCATGTTTTTTCCAGTTGAGATTATTGACTAAAGTTAAGGTTTTCTTAACCTCTGCCGAGCTGGAGAGATTAATACATGTATTTATTTTCTCTCGTCTCGACTAAAAAAAAGTCGTCTGTATATTATGTTCATAGTATATATCCATCTGTTAATCTCTGTCTATAGCAATAGACATCTGTATATTATGTGCATAGTATATATCCATCTGTTAATTTCTGTTTATAGTAATAGCCATCTGTATATCATGATCATAGTATATATCCATCTGTAAATTTCTGTTTATAGTAAGAGACATCTGTAAATCATGGTCATAGTACATTTCCATCTGTAAATTACTTCTGTATATTTATTTATGTAACTTATGCAACCAATGTATATCCTGCACTTGCTGCTATTGCACTTCTGGTTAGACCCAAACTGCATTTCGTTGCCTTGTACTTGTACATGTGTAATGACAATAAAGTTGAATCTAATCTAATCTAATCTACTGCAATACACTTTATATGGGTATCGGTCAATCCCATATAAACCACTTGCAAATAGTTCAAAACACAGCGGCTCAATTTCTTATACACGCAGATATGAGCACCCTGTTTTACTTTCTTTGCGTTGGCTGCTTGTATTTTTTAGAATTGAGCTTAAGATTTTGATGTTTGTTTTTAGAGCCTTACATGGATCGACCCCTTCATATTTATCTGAATTTGTGACTGTTAACAGCTCGTGAGATGTCTGAGATTGTCGAACCAAAATCTGTTACAGGTGCCTAGATCCAGGCTGAAAAGAAAGGGAGAGCGGCTTTTGCTATAGCCGGTCCCAGACTGTGGAATAGTCTACCTCGCTCTTAGATTGATGCCTTCAGAATCTTGTTTTAAGGCAAAGCTTGAAATGTATCTTTTAGAAAAATCTAAATGAGTGTATGAGTGTATGTAAAATGTATGAGTCACACTGAAGCTTTTTGTTGTGTGGTGTGTATATTTTATGTGTTATTTGTTGTACAGCACATTGGTCAACGACTGTTGTTTTATTGTGCTCTATAAATGAAAAAACCTAAACTAAACCGGTTATCAGTAAACTCTGATTGCCATGTGGCAGAAAAACAGCTTGGCTGCGAATAATGTTTCATTATGTCGACATTATGATAGTTATCATTCATATTAAATATCTTTTGGATTACACTTGAATTAAATGGGAGCCAATCCTACATTTAGAATTTTACCAACCCTGGGTTTAACTTAAGCAAATGAATGTCAGTGTGTATTTTTCTTTTCAGTCACATTTTAAAACCCCTTCATTCTACTGTTGAAAGACTATTAAAACGTTAATACATTGATGTGTGGTTTGTACATGTTAATTACAGTGTCTGTCACACTTTGTTCTCAGCTCAAAGTGCTAACAGACTGCATTGTTTGTTTTTACCATAGACTATGATTTGAAGATTTACATTTATTCATTTGGCAGAACGTAATTTAAGTTACATCTAGGTTAAGTATTGTTTGTTGTTCACATAGTAGAGGTAAGTTGTCTTCGTCGAAATCTAAAACACACTATTAGGGTTTCTAGATGCAAATCTAGTATATCAGTCTAATAGATCAAAACATTAGTTCAAACACGGCGCAAATATCCAAATGTTAAGCATTCTTGGGTATTAAGAGAACAAGTAGCACTTTTTAAACCGGATTGACAAAGTTCCCATCTATTCTGGGATTTTATTGGCTGCTTGTTCTTCAATAATTGGTCCAAGCAACACAAAATTATAAAATAAAATGTACTAATATTTAGTAAATATTTCTGATAAAAAAACAAAAGAAATACCAAGTTAATGACATTAACAAGTTAAAAGTATGTCTAGCCAGAATTATTTTGGGTTACCAGTAGAAGAACCGTTACTTGTCTAAATGCTTAAATGTGACAAAGTTACATGAACCCATTCCAAAAATTGTTTATTTAATAGAATTAATATACAATAAAATTTTACACAATTGTTTATATAATATAGTTGTTATAAAGTATTAATATTATTAATATAAATAAAATAAAATAAAAATAGTTATATTATTTTTAATCGCTCGCACCACTTAATTTCAAGTGAGCGACTAACATTCTAATGCAGCTTATTCAAATCTTATACAGTAAGGAGCGAATAACTCTCATTTTACCAAAGCCATCCTTTACTTACATTTTGCGCTTGGCAAGTGGTAATTTTGTTTTCTGGATGACGTGTGTGGGAGAGAAAAAGCGAGAGTGGGCGCAGACGACCCTTCAGAGGACGAAAAAAAAAAAGAAAGAACAGAGTACAGTATAGATGAAAGAGAGAGAGAGAGAGAGAAGGACATTTAAATGATAAGCAGTAAAGATTTAAACCCCTCCAATGCCACGCACACTTTGGCAGTTTAGTCTCTGGAGCGTCGCACTCAAAAGAGCTGATCTTTCAGCAGCAGACTAAATATTTATGGGGCATGGAGGTAAATAATTTAGGACTCTTATAGACCCTGCCGCCAGTAAAGACCTGCCGAGATTGTTCGAGTATAAACGGGACCAACTGCCCTATGGGCCGTGGAATGTAATATGTTTGTGTGCAGATGGAAGGCCTGCTTACAGCAAACGCTTGCAAAGCGCTGGGCTGTTCCAGTTCTCTTTAGACATCTAAACCCTAAATGTCCACCACCACCATGGTGCTAAATAAATCCATTCAATGTTACCCCAAACTCCAGAGGTCTGTCATGTTTCTGTATAAGAAACTAAGAGTATGGGTTTATACGGTCTATGACTTCTTTCAAGTCACATCCAGTAAAGACATTTACATCTACACATTTGGCAGACACTTTTATCCAAAGCAACCTACATTGCATTATACTATACATTTGCGCAATCCCTGGGATCAAACCCATGACCTTGGCGTTGCTAGCGCCATGATCTAACCACTGAGCTACAGGAAAACCCATCACATTCTCTCTTAAAAATAAAGGTGCTTAAAAGGTTCTTCACAGCAAAGATTCTTTAAAGATTTGCTTAATAGAACTAGGTTTTATAATCCCAATATATTTTAGCACAGTTTAATTGCCCAATGAGTCACAACCTTTTTCTTCTTTTTTTTATCTTTTTATGGGATTTTTGGTCATTTTACTAATTTAAAATTCTTTTAAATCAAAAGACATAGTTCACCCAAAAATGAAAAATCTTTCTTCATTTACTCGGTCTCATGTCATTCCAAACCTAAATGACTTTCTTCTGCAGAATACAAACAAAGTTTTCTTTAACAACATTGGGTCCCCATTGACTTCCTTCGTGTGGACAAGAAACCATGGGACATTTTCTATAGCCGAAGTTCTTTTGTGCTTTACAGAAAAAAGTAATGAGGATAACAACATGAGGATAAATTAATAATGATGTAAATCATATCGTAAATATATATAAAACGTTCTAAAGTTTAATGTTAATTAATCATAAACTAACTCCAATAAAATGGCTCTGTCCTGTTTTGGCCCATTATAGGCCATATAGCACTGCAGCCAACATCCCAACAAAAACAGGAGATTAATAACATCGATGAGCAATTGAGAGACTCGAAGATGAACAAGATTTTGCTCTTTACGAAAAAGCCATAGCTCAATACTCACAGATGGACTGAGAGTGCCACAGATTACACAAAGAGACAAAGCAGATGCGCCATCAATAAACATCGATACTGTATAGCCTAGATGGGGCTCATGGGAGTCTTAAGTCCTTACTATTCTCTCTCTTTAGCTCACTCTCTTTCTCTTGTGTCTGTGAGCCTATCACCACTGTAACCCAAGCCCTAAATAAAAGCGTATGGATATTAGGTAATCCGAGTTGTTATTCAGTAGTAAATGTGTAGTGGATCTGAGATTTACGGAATGGGGGCAGCATGTGTTTTGTGTATGTGCAAATGTGCAATATGACCCCCCTTTGCGTTCAGTTTTTAAAGAGTTGCAATCAAATTCGAAATCAATCCCTGGCTATTCTACACTGGGCCTCCTAGGGAACAACAGCTTTTAGAATTGGATTACAGCGTCTGAATGGGGTTTGTTCCTCTTGGATGGCTTTACACCAGAACCCCTACTACTATCACTGTGTCTCCCCTCCACCTGCAACATCATTCCTCATAATTCTATGCATATGACAGTCCATACTGTTACAGAAAACACACTGGCAGGAACACAGTACCATTTATAGCCCAAGACTGTTACTAGAGGTTTAAAGAAGTTAAATCTACCTGATTGTAAATGTTTATGTAATGCATTGCTCACCATGGTTGTGGATTACTGGATAACTTATATGTGCTGTAATTCTTTTCAGATAAGAGTATTTGCCAAATGTACTTAACCTAAATGTAAAAGGTTCTATTTTTGTCCCTCTTTTCCACTATGAACATATTCTGTCAGTTCTGGACACGTGGCAAACCACTGTGTATAAAAGATTAATAAAAGATTATGATAGTAATCTCTTTGTAAATATCTCAGAATGATTGTTTTTAGATACAGCATCACTGTATTTGTGATTTAACTGCTTTGTGGCGATTCAATTGAATGTAGATGTGAAGAGATTAGAGAGATGTGTCTGTGGGTTCTGAACAAATTTACACGGACGTGTAATTTCTCATCAGCCCTGAACACTCCCTCTGCGAATCCTGTGTGTCTTATTAGCAGAACATTCATGTTTTTGCAGAGCGAGGTTTACCACCTAGAATTACACGTCATTTCCTTTTTCAATTATCCATCTTCTCCTCCTTCAATACAGTGCAATTTTATTAACTTACAAAGCACAATAAGTCATCAAATATTTGACGACCACGCTGAACAGTATTAATTCAAATCTAGAATATTAAACAATAACATAAAGTTATATTTCAACAACATATACATAAAATATAGATCACACAAGAGTAAAACGAATATAATTAGTGTTGTCATCATTTAAAATGCAGTAAATGGTGCAAGCTTTGTTATTAGATATTTATTTATTTTTGAGCCAAATTTTAAAATTATCCAATGGTGTGACTCTCTTAAACATGGCTCGACATATTATTACAACTTTTATTAATGAATAAAAAAAACATAAAAATGTCAATAAATACCTCAGACATAATTTTAGTAAAGCATTTTTATCCATATATTTCGGAAAGCATTGGAACTTGATACATTTTGTCACTAAAAAACATTGTGACAAATTGTGATTCTAAATTGTGTAACTCCATAGACAACTTTAATTTGTTTATAGATTCCATTCAAGGTCTTGTTACTGAAAGTTTATGGCACCATTATTATCGTTTCCCCCCCCCAATTTTTCCAATGTCATACCATGGGACATATTCCATAAATGTGACCCTGGACAACAAAACCATGTCTTAAGGGTCAATTTTTCAAAATTGAGATTTTTACAATAGGCTACAGCAGCGAGCGAAGTCTGTAGGCGTGTTCCGGCCATTTTTGTTCGCGATTTTGCTGCATCCTTTCACAAAAATAAAGTTTTGATATATTTACAGTAAGAAATCTACAAAATATCTTCATGGAACATGATCTTTACTTAATATCCTAATGATTTTTGCAAGAAAAATCTATAATTTTGAGCCATACAATGTATTTTTGACTATTGTATAGTGTATCCAGGGTCACAAATATTAAAGAATTGCCAAAGTTTGCGACCCCTTAAGTCAGAATTCACTCTACATAAATGTACATATTTTTTTTTTCAAAAATTGTGTTTTACAAAAAACATTTACTGCATTATTTGTCTACTACGCTTCTTGACCTCAGAAAATTGTGTTTGATTTCAACAGTAACTTTTACATTTACGCATTTGGCAGACGCTTTTATCCAAAGCAACTTACATTACATTGTACTATACATTTGTACATTTTGTATAGTAAGCAAGTGGGGGTTAGGTGCCTTGCTCACGGGCACCTCAGCCATTACCGCCAGCCCTGAGAATCGAACCAGCAACCTTCTGATCATGAGTCCAACTCTCTAACCACTGGGCCACGACTGCCAACGACTTTTAGCAGCCAAATTTTTCTTATAGAGAGTTGTAGAGGCTATTCCGGAATTTAGGGCCAGCTTTTATTCAGCTTGGGTCTAGGGACCCATAACAATTTCTGATTTGCTGACTTTAAACATCTGGCTGGTGCATATACTCTCTAAAGATCAGAAAAGTGTTGGTCCAATTAAAACAACATAGAGTAAGATGTTAAACTATATTCTAAAATAGACTGGCAACCAATGCAAAGACAGAATCCTTTCAATTGTCATTATTCCACCTCTAATCATCTGTCATCCCAAACTTCATTACAATTACTCATTTTCCCTATTTCAAAAAGTCCTGACCCCCTCACTCATCATTCAGTTACCCACACTATTATCCCTTACCTGCTATTTCTACAGTAATATATTGGCAACACTGTTGCCAGCTATTACTGAAGGTGTTTACAGTAAACTACTGCAATGACTCTTTGAAGCTACATCATTAAAAGAATCTATTAACTCACTGAAGTCACACAGTTTTAGTGTAAAAAACAGATGAACACATTAAATCTGTCAAGATCAGAGGAGAATTAAACACAAACACCATTAACATCTTCACTTATTACAGACACAACTTTCACTTTATTTCTGTCATCTGTCTAAGATCTTATATTGAGAATTAACAGAGGTTTAACTCTAGTTCACAGGGGTTTCATTATGTTTTAAGTCACCATTATGACGATCAGTGTTTGATTTAGTTGGACTCTTGACTTTAGTTTGGGTTGTTAACTTTATCTCTTTCGGTACTTACGCTAGTACTTTGTTTTGTGTATTTGTGCAATTACAGAAAAGCACTTCACATAAATGCAGCTGTATGTTTGCTTAGTAACTGAAGATGCATCATTAAGAACTTCACTATTGTATAAAAAGAATTACATTTGTCGCTTATTAAGATGTGTTTGGTTAATGATTACAGCTGTAATAATGGAAAGTTCTCTCCCCCAAAAAAATATTTATTTGCAATTGAGACACACTTAGACACTTGAAATACAAACCTTATCCTTATCAATGGTGACAAACAATCATGAATGAGTTTTGTACTATACACCCAGCATGCATTGCAGCATGAAGCGCTGTTGAGACTCATAAGTGGATAGTTGATGTCTCTGTCTAAAACTGTAGTTCAATCTTTTGTGTATACGTTTTTGTTACTGGTTCACATTAGGGGTGGGCGGATCGATCCTGAAGTATCGATACTTCCGATCCCAAGGTTGTATCGAAAAGGATCGATACTAAGGTGTTTTACTAATGATTTTATTTATTTACTACTCTAGCTAATAATTGTGCAATATAGAAAAACTATTTACCATACATCTCGTTTTGCACACGTTGCTCCTCCTTGCTCTGTTGTGTTTTGTTGTCCTGCCATCACGTGACATCACGTCACTGGGTTATCATGGCGGAAAAAAAGAGGCGCATCATGTGGAGTTATTTCACTGCCGTCTATTATTGTGTCTGAAAACTGAAAAGAAGTTTTAAAATCCTTGTTCTTCAGTAATAATTTTGTGCACTTTGTTTATTATTTACAGTTAGCTACTAAAAGGGAGAAATTTTTATATATTGTTTTTCTGTTCTGTTAATCATTTATTATAAATTTTCCAGTAATAATTTGGTGCAAATTTTATGTTTGCAAATTCAGTTTATTGATATGTCCTGTGTTTTAACATACACACAATTCATTACAGGCACGTTTAGAGCACAAATCATAAAATGGTGATTTACAAAATTCAACTTTTCAACCTCAAGATGTGAGGTTTTGTAAATGTGTGACCTACAGTAACTAGCTGGCAACAGTGTTGCCAATATATTACTGTAGAAATAGCAGACAAGGGATAACAGTGCATTATTTTAGTTTCCCACCATTACCCATAACTTCTTATTTCCGATTACCTTACTTACATTTAGGAACTTTTATATTTTTTCTCCTCATTTTGGTTACCTCCTCCAATAATCCATAAATTCTCTCATTTCCCCCATCATTCTCCTTATTCTCCAGTTCCTTTCTAAATTTGCATGTTTTAATTCTCTCACTTTATTTACTTGTGTACACGTTTCTCTCTCTCTCTGTTCCAGTCTCATGTCTGCATGGCAAAAGAGCTGCTTATGTAACATTTCTGCTTACACATCTGAAAGAGGATTGGGAACCCTGGACAGAGAATCTGATGTTTGTGGATTATTTCATATGGATGTGTGTTTCCTTTAGTGCTTGGTCACTGCAGGTTATCAAAAGGCCCCGAGACGTTTGAAGATTGAGTGCATAGACGGCAGCTGGTGAGATATGAACTGAGCTGAGCAGCACCCACTTACACCCACCAATTCCCTGTCTAGCCCTGTCTTACACGCAGACCTCCGCATGCAGCTATTCCCCGATGCTCTACCGCCACAACAGGAATAGGAATAAAAACAATATTTCACAATATGAGATTACATGCGTGGAAAACCAAGAGCCCAACTAAAGCAAACACTGATCACAAAAACGGTGGTTTGTTGAAATTTCGACATTAATTGCGGGTGCAAAAGTGATATTGATTCAATGACATAAATATGTTTTAATATAATGCATAGTGTAACACCTATTTTTGTTAAAATAATGTCTAAAATGAGTCTGCATTGATGTTATAAGATGTTGAAAATACGTCCACAACGACCACATTTCAACTAAATTCGTACCTTCTATAGATGTCCTATGAACGTCAACATTGGACGTCCAAAAGACGTCAGAAAAAGACGCCAAAAAAACTTTCATTCTGGCTCCTCAGGGGACGTCTATAAGAAGGAGCTTTTGCTCAGTGGGCAATATTCCCCAAAACTCTTTATCATTTGTCTCCTCTGTCTAGAGTTTCAGAAAATATTTTAAACTGCATTCAGATTAGCCATGATACGAACACTGCAATGAGAAGTCAGAGATTAAAGACTTACATATTATCTAGGTTATATTATCCTTATGAATTTAAAGCGCCATACTTAAAGCTATCATATGGTTTAAAGGGTTCCTCTATGCTTTGTCACATTTTTAACTGTATCTATGTGTGATATTGCTATTTGAGCATATAAAAGGTCTATGCACATGCTACGTAAAAGTCTGTCTGTGCAAAGAAAAAATTGAGAAAGCGGCACGGCTTGTGCTTTCCACACATTTTTAGATACAAAACATGAACGGCCCATAAAAGTGTATTGTGACACATGTCTCTGGGCTAAGCCTCGGATATCTACTCACCCTAGAACCGCCCCTGGTCATTACTATAGTAAATTGTAGTGTTGTTGTAGTCAATTGATAAACACTGTAGTATAATTTAATATTTAGATTAGATTAGATGATTAGATTGAACTTTATTGTCATTACACATGTACAAGTACAAGGAAACGAAATGTAGTTTAGGTCTAACCAGAAGTGCAATAAGCAAGTGCAGGATATACAGTTGTGCATAAATACAGAATAAAGCAAAATTATGAAGAAATGTACAAGTGGGAATGTACTATGAACATTATATAGATGGCTATTTACTATAAACAGAAATTTACTGATGGATATGTACAAATTTAAATTAGACTAAGCAGAACAGTAGTACAAATATTAAGTGTGCATAAATTATGGACAGCAGCTATTAAAGTTAAAGTTAACAGTGCAGTAGATGAGTTATTGCAGTGTTTAGTACATACTATAGCAAGGTTCAGAAACACTTCAGTATCTAGGATTTTTACTGCAATTTACTATAGTAAATTACTATAGCCTACTGTACAGTATATTTATGTTGTCAAATATTTTACTATCGTCTAGTAAAACATTGAAAACACACAACTTAGAATAAGTAAAACAGAACAAAACATTTGTCACTTCTCTTCTTTTCGAGAATGTTAAACAATATTAAGTAAGGGATAATGTACAGGCAGCCGGTAGTTATCGATAACTACCGCTGCCTGTACATTATCCCGCTTATTACACGGCTACTTGCCAAATGAGGAAAATACTGGACATAAAATATGAATTTAAAACATATTATTAGCTTGTTCATTTGAAAATGCAAACCTTCCGCAAAAAGATAGTTCCAAGCGACTATTAACATTCCTAACAAACGATGTAGTACAACCATTTGTAAGCGCTACATATGAAACATAAGCATATATAGACTGTTTAGTTTTCGTTTTTTCATCTT
Organism: Oreonectes daqikongensis; assembly: GCA_026939265.1. Lineage (NCBI taxonomy): Eukaryota > Metazoa > Chordata > Actinopteri > Cypriniformes > Nemacheilidae > Oreonectes > Oreonectes daqikongensis. The sequence goes on along the minus strand of JAOTQM010000118.1, from coordinate 1,996,648 downwards.
ATTTAGGGAGTCCAGTGAGATATTTTTGAATAAACTGTATACGGTTGATAAATTAATACACTGTACTGTATTTTCTTCATCTATTGCTCTGTCTCTCTCTCACCATCAGCCAAGTTGTAAATCCTGCCTGGAGGGCAAATCTAGATTTAAGTCCTCCTGATAAGGGTCACTGTCAGGCCAACACAGACGAAGTGTCACTTCTTGCAGGCATCTGAAGACACTGAATCAATGAAACATAGCTGATGCATTGAACAGTCTGCATGCAAATCCCTGTTGTGTCCCTCAGAAAGGAAGGATTTCCACATGAAAGAAATACACGGAGGCATTTTAATGTGCATCCAAACATGCTGAATTGTAGAGATATGTGTGTATGTAATGCACGGGTGGAATATTTCTGTGGGTGCAATCAAGGGAATTTAAAGGATGTGGATGCCTGCAATATCTCCATGACAACCCACAGCTGCTCTTCTACTGAACTTCTAGTAGGTGTTGAGAAACATTACTTTTTAAAAGTACACATCACATTATTACACGACTTTAATGTAAATAGTTACATGAATTCTTTTGGGTTCTAAAATAAAAACGGTCATATCTGAAAACAGTGGTATTAAATATTTGTCTTTAACTTAAATATATAAAATTCACAGATTTACTGAATTCACTATAACACATTCACTGTTTCCTGAGGTAATAAAGACTCCTATAGCATCACATTGAGTCCCATGTTGAACATCTGATTTCCTTTATTTATATTTTTATGCATGGCCTGTCTCCGCCAGGAAGCAGAAACTACCCAAAGTGTGAATATTAAGATATCTAACCCGAAACTTTCATGCCTTTGTCCTTTGCTATGCATATCTTGTGGGTGGAGGACATGTCTCCAGAGTTTGTCTGGAAACTATGAACTCTCACAGCAATGTGTCCATAAAGACTAGAGCCTGATCTTGATTTGTTCTGTCTCCATATAGCTTAATAATAAGCTGGCCCAAGGCGTTTGAGAAGATATATCGTTCTTCCGGCGAGGGAGAAAACATCCACCTTATGTATCCATTGAGAGAGTCAGAGACACAGCAGTCAGCTTTCAGCACTAATTGCTGCTGAGGATGAGGATGAGGACATCGGAGCGCGTGGAGACTGTGGCGTGTTGCTTTTTTTAACCTCTTGCTGCTGAAGCAGAAACTTCTTAAAGGGGAGGAGATATCGGACAATGGAAACAACAACAACACTGATGTACACAATTTTAATGGTTGAATAATTTGTTCCTGGTGTGTTACCAGCAAAAGTGGTTGTGGACGATAAAAAAATGCTGTAGCACTTTCCAAAACATGCACTTCTCCTTCTGCATGTGGATATTCAGCTGATAAGTTAATCAATATATTTTGAAGGTCTTGTTAATGATGGCGACTTCAAAATTGCTGTTCACAAATCTACGGGTGACGTCACGGACACTACGTCCATGTTTTATACAGTTTATGGTTGTCAGGAGGGTTTTCTCTCTGGAGACTGGAACGGGACAGCAATTGTGTTTATTACAATATACAACATAAAAGAGTGCACATAGAGCAAAATGTAACAATGAGCTTTAGGGGGAAAAATGACAATACTGTGAAGTAATCTTGATCAATTAAAGTATAAACAGGTCAAAAATAACAATATTTGTAAACTTGACATTCACACATTTCAGGGTGTACACGTGCTATGGTACTGATACAGAATAGTGACATTTTTTCTCAGATAAACTTCTGGTACTGTGTACTGTAAAAATGTTTACAGAAAGTAGAGATGATGATTCTAGGATGCAATTTCATGGCAATAACACCTTATATTATCCTGAGATTCTGATCGGTATGTCATCAGTTTTGCTACTGAGTTCACTGATGGATATATGTGTGCTATTTGAGTTTACATCGTGACACTTCAGTTAATTATATAATGTGTTTGTGTTTTCTGAATGAGAACATGATTAAACCTTTGCAAAATGAGGATGTTTTTGTGTTTTTGCAGAAATCACTTAAACAAATATGTGTGTGAAAACAAGTGAAATGTGTTAAATGTTATGAAAATTTGCACAACAATACAACATGATCAGTGAGCACATTGATTTCACAATGAATCCAAGATATTATCATTAAACGTTAACTGTGATCCCATTGTAGTTCAGTTTGCTTTGCCACAACAAATGCATCTTAGCACACTGTTTCAACAGCTTAAGAAACCCTAACTTGTCAGCAAAGTATAAGAGTCAAGAGCCCAACTAAAACAAACACTGATCACAATAATGGTGGTTTGATGAAATTTTAATATTAATTGCAGGTGCAAAAGTGATATTGATTCAATGCAATTACAGAGATCACCTAGACATCAATATCTCGCTGACACTGGCTTTCAGAACAGAATTTTTATGAGCTGAAAGATAAAAAATATATATCAAATGTTTTCATTCCGTTATTATATCACAGTTTTGCGCTACTTCTTAGTGGTGACGTCCCACAATGTCCACACAAACGTAGCCTACTTACCTGTCCCACATTCGCTTTGGGTGGTGGTCACCCTAAATATATGGACTAGATTTAAAAGATTTCAATATTTTGACATTAAAGCATGTTTCAAAATGGATTCATTAACTGGTATTTTAACAGTTGTTTAATTAAATGAATAGGCTATGGCCTCTATACGTCTGCCCACCAATAGGCTATGCTCTCAGTCTCAACCCCTTTCCTCTAGCGACATCCAGCGGATTTAAACTCGAATGCACGCGCTCTTAATTTCATAAACATGTGCGTCTTGTGGGCTGTGCCTTCAATACATCCACTCGCAAATTTTGCCATTTATGAGATAAGAAATATATTTCGTGCCTGCGTTTCGCCGCGCGATGCTCGTTTTAAATTCATTACCCCGAAATGAGGACGCTAAACGGACACGATCAGATTTTATTTCATGATATTTTATAAGCACGTTATTTCTTTATTTCATTGTGTTTTGACCATGCTTTATTTGAGGTCTTCAGGTCTAGCATAAGGAAGACTTTCGTGTGGGGAAAGTTGTGCTCGTGAAGACAGCGCGAGGTGCGGGCGAAGAGCCTCGCTGCGCGTGAACGTGATGAACACGGATGATCTTTTAATGATATCTAAGACATCAAATCCCATGAACAACGATCATCTCATGATATCAAACACATCATCACAATCTGCCGAACGGACCCAATGATGCTCAGCCCAGAACGCGTGCGGACAGCTCGTGCGTCTGATTTCACCAGCCTGATGACGGACTGACAGATGAAGAACTGAAAACGCAGAAGGTAAAGTTCATGCATAGAGTCTTTTAATGTCATTTTATTGCACGTGTAAAGGCAGAAAATGCCACAGATTGGTAATGGCATTTAAATCATTGTCTTTTTTTTCTTTGTTGAACAAATATTTACTTATTGCCTGTTTTTAAAGTCCTTATTGGTTTTAATATTCAGTTAAGGTATACAGCATAACTCTACTGTGCTACACAGAACTTAAGGGACAGACAGATAGACAAAAGTACCACTATGTTTTTTTTGTAATGATTGAATCCGTCTGATTTTGTCATTGATGTCACCTAATTTTATGGTACTTAGATTTTATGAATTTATGAGTGCACCTTTCAGATTCTTTAGCTAAATACATTTAGCTCTTGTACTAGTCATTACTGTTGCCTATCAGGGTATGGCCCAGTTTGCACATTGAGTATTTTTTGTTATGCTGCTTTTTCATGTTTTTATGTACAGCATGTCTAAAACAAAACCCGGATGCAGACTATGTTTAACAAACGGATCAACTGCTTTGTTTGGTATAATTTTGATATAATTCAGCACACAACACTGTTTTTAGAAGATATGTCAATGAAAGTATGTTTATATTGCTCATGCCATGTGTGGAGATTTTAAACTGTTGGGATACAGTTACAGTTTGTAGGGTGGTCTTCACTTGCTTTAACCACTGATCTATGGAAGTATTCAGATTTGTTGGTACAGTAAAGGTTTTAAGCCTGTTGGTGGTTAGACAGAAAAACCACAGCGGCTCTGAGCATCTTTGGCTGCGGGGGTGGCAGTGTGAAAAGTGTGGTGGAGAGCCTCATGGGAGAACACACGCACGCACGCACACACACACTCGAAAGCAGTTTGTTCACACTTGCTGCGGCTTTCTTCACAGCACATTGACTCATGGATTAAACTCATCTTCTATTTCTCCAGTGCCATAATGACCATTCTATAAGATTGATGTCATTTGTACTGTGATGTCAAAACTGGTCATTGTGGCCACTGTGTGTGTGTGTGTGTGTGTGTGTGTGTGTGTGTGTGCGTGTGCGTGTGCGTGTGCGTGTGTATCTATTTCACCATTGAAACACAATTTCAGTTTGTTTAAATGCATCAATCCAACAAACATGACTGTTAAGCGCTATGGTGGATAGGAAGATTTTTTACTAAAATTGGCTTAAATTTTGATCTGTTTCTCATTCAAAGTTTTATATGCCAGATGCCCCACGTTTTAGACATACCATAAACACCATGCAGCTGAATTAGCACACAGTCTAAGTGGGTTCACAGTCACCAGTTCCCCTGGTTTAGGACTATTTCAAACAGTATGTGACTGTTTTTGCTGTTGTGAAGAGCTCTTCAACAGCTATCCATGGTGATTTTATATTAGTCATTTATGCTTGCACAAACACACACACATAAATAAAGAAAGCCAAACTTTCCATTACTGTGGAACTGCTCTCCACAGCTGTAGTAATTCATTATTTGATATTTTATTATTGTGGCGAGAGAGAAAAAACTAGGTAATAGGTAATAACTCTAACAGAAGCAGTTTGTTTACTTTTCCAGACTAATTTATATCTAGCTGTGGTTGCCTGAACTTTCCATTAAGAAGTACACTGGCATTATTTTAGCAATTACGGGACAAAGACCAAAGACAGAACACAGGAATAACACGCCAGTATACATAATAAATACATAATTCACTGTACTTTTTTATTTAAATGACAACTTATATACTATTTTATTGTTAATGTTAACATATGCATAATAGTACATTTTTACAATATATTTTTACATAAAAATTAAATGCATTTTTTATGTTATAGTAATTTCATATATATACATACTCACTGGGCACTACAGACACATGGTCATGGTCTATTGCTTGTTGCCTCAAATACTGTACCTAAGCCAATAACGCGGCAGTAAGGCCATGGTTGTTAATGGCAGACGTTTCTGAGTCTTCATCAAACTGACGCTCTACTGGCATTCTTGATACGCAGAATGGTTCTCTGGGGAAAATGCATTGTTGATGGCAGAGGTCAGAAAAGAATGGAGAGTAACTCAAATAACTACTTGTTACTGAGGTAAATGGCCTGCAGTAGCAGAAGACCACACTGAATGCCACCTCTGTCAGATTAGGATAAGGAAAGTAAAGCTACTATGGGTATTAGCTTATCAGATAAACACATTGACTGGTCTGATGAGTCTTGATGTCATGTGAAACATCTCCACACACTACAGAAACAAAACTGTTAAATCTTAGATCTCATACATATTGAAAATCTGTGGCCCAACGTTAAGCATGGACATAGCACACCTAAAGACTATTACTTCTAGTCATTTGACAGTCAGAAAGGAGCACAAACCTAACCACTGAGTTAATCCACTACACACCACATTTACAGTAATGACAAGACATTCTGCCAGGCCATCAAATCATGTCAATCGATGTATTGAGTTTTCTCAGTTACACAGGATTTTCTAAAACGTTGTGTCGTTCTGAGACACCACATGTTTTGGTTAAGTTCTGTGTTCCTGTTTTGCCTGTTCTCTCATTAGTTTTCTTGGTTGTTAATTAGTCTCACACCTGTTTCTGTTTCCCTTGATTATGTTCCCCTCTGTATTTAAGCCCTGTGTTTGCCTGTGTTCCTGGTCCGGTATTGTTTTAGGTTATGTGTGGTTTGTGCTCTTTGGGTGTATTAAAATACCCCTTTTGGAATACTTCTCCTTGTCATTCACTTTGTATACATTTACATCTACATTTATGCATTTGGCAGACGCTTTGATCCAAAGTGACTTACATTGTATTGTACTATACATTTGTACATTTTGTATAGTAAGCAAGTGGGGGTTAGGTGCCTTGCTCAAGGGCACCTCAGCCATTACCCACCAGCCCTGAGAATCGAACCAGCAACTTTCTGGTCATGAGTCCAACTCTCTAACCACTGGGCCACGACTGACCCATTATATAGTATATACCCACAATGTGTGACAGAATACCAGACCTATATTTTTTTTTGTCTTTTTCATTCACCCATTTCTATTGCCTGGAGCAGATGGACCGTTCGTTGGATGACCACACCAGGGACTTTTTCAGATCTGGTGTGTCTTACGCACTACCCTGACCACTCGCTCTGTGTATTTTTACTTTGTGAGCCTAAGCGAGTGGTGTAAGGCACGCCTGCCAGTGGACACTTTTGTCGAGTGGGTGCTGGAGAGAAATGGACTGTTTTTCTTTGTCTGCCCCACTGAGGACATCTCCATCTCCGGAGAGCCGAACCCGCCGTGATCATTGAGCCATCACACACGAGTGACAGAGCCGATCATCTTCCAGGAGTATGAGCCTCAAGAGACGTCTGACCAGATGCGTGAGCCGGCAGCGCCGCCGCATAGGTTGAGCTGTATCTGTGCTCTCAGTGTCTCTCAGCCTCCAGTGTCTCCTGTATCTCCCATATCCCCCGAGTCTCCGTTGATCCCGTTCAGCTCTCCTTCATCTCCCGAGTCTCTGCTGGTCCCGTCCAGCTCTCCTTTGTCTCCCGAGTCTCCGCTGGTCTCTTCTTCGTCTCCAGAGTCTCTGCTGATCCCACCCAGCCTCCCTCACCCACCTCCTCAGTCGCTGCCAGCAAGTCTGTCAGTCCCGGGTCTGCTGGCAACTGGAGACACCTCAGCTCACCCTCTGCATGCCAGCACCGTTGGGTCAGATAAGCTTCGGGATTTCCAGCCGCCTGCTACTTTGGGGGTTGAGGTTCCCATGTCTCGTCTCGGCTGGCACAGGGATTCATCACAACCTTTCCATTCAACTTGACCATTACACCATTCATTAACCATTACAGATAGTCCTTGTGTCAATTTCCATTCATTGACCATTACACCTTCCAGGACAGGAGTGGTGATTTAGAATCAGCTTAACTTCATGGATCATGTTGCCATCATCACCCAGTCCTGTAGATTTGTCCTCTTCAACACTAGGAAAATGATACTTTTTCTGTCTTAGACCTTCCCTGTCCAGACTGGACTATTGCAATGTGCTACTGGCTGGACTCCCAGCCTGCACAACCAAGCCTCTACTGCGGCAAGAGTGGTCTTCAATGAGCAGAAGAGAGCACACGTCACTCCGCTCTTTGTCAGGTTACATTGGCTCTCTATAGTCGTTCACATCAAATTCAAAGCTCTGCTCCTGGCCTTTAAAACCACCACTGGTTCGGCACAACTTGCTTATACAGACTTATGTACCTTCTGAATCCCTGCGCTCTGCCAACGAGCAACATCTTGTGGTGCATCCCAAAAAGGGAAAAAATCACTCTCACGTACCTTCTCTGGATCAGTTCCATGTCTGTGGAATGATCTGCCTGCAACAAGATCTGCAGATTCTGTAGCCATCTTTAAGAATCGGCTAAAACGCATTTCTCTTCAACCAACACCTGACTCACTAATACAGTTCTATTTCTTTTTCTACTTTTCTATCTTTTCTATCATAAAAAACACTTAGCTTCGTATATTGTGATAGGCTTGCTGAGACCAGTTTTATTGCACTTATGTATTGCTGTCCTTGTGTTGTTCTAAATGCTTCTATTATTTACCTCATTTGTAAGTCGCTTTGGAGCGTCTGCTAAATGACTAAATTTAAATGTAAAAGTAATTTTCACATTTGTAATACTTTGGAATACTAGTTTTATATTATTTATTTGAATAGTCTTTTTAATTTCAGCATGTTATGCATCCTGAATCTTATATACTTTCCATAACAGGTATTGATCCTGTTTAGGTGGTATCCTTGAAGTATAAATATACTTTTTATATCACAAATTATTGTGAAGGCATATATAACCCTGTTATATGAAAATAATGTGCTAAAAACTGTTGAGCTTTCCCATGTGGGGATATGAATTGCTGCACTCCTACTCTGCTCATGCAAGGCTACATGGACAAGCGGAGAGTTTGTCCACAACAAAGTAAAATTGTGAGGACATACATTCGTAGAGCTACATTTATTAAGTTCTTCATAAAAGTCACATTCATGATCAGTCCACCTCGTTTTTGGTTGTTTGTTTAATTATTTTTCTCTCACCTGTGATCTCCGGCATTCTGTAATATCACTGTAAGGCCAGCTTTATTTCCAGGCTCGATAGTGGGCAGCTGGCATTACGACCCCTGATTTAACACATCCCACTCCTCTTTGGGCCTGTTTTAGACACAAACGCAATCCGCCACGGCTGTGGTGTGTCATCATTCATCGGGAGCTGAAAAAGAGTATGACACCATCACTGCACAAATAATGAAAAGCTTATTCAGACAGATTTACGTCTAATGACTTGACCATTCATAAAAACGATTTCCTTGGATTTTATTTGACTTGATTCTCTTTTTAGAGCTGAACGGAAGTGAGCTGAACTAGTGTTGCAGTTTACTTTAGTTCTGTTATGTTGGGTTGAACTTTGCTAAACTGAATATGATTTTATTGATTTAAATCAAAGTGAACTCAGCTTACCGATTCAAAAGGGATTGAACACAGCTGAGCTGAGATTACATTTAACTAGGGTTGGGAATCGAAAATCAATTCCAATTCTGGAATCGGTAGGTTAGGAATTGGATACTTGAGAGAAAATTTCCACTCCTCTTAATCAGTTCCTGTATGCAAATTTTCGGAAATATGCAGCTGTTGACTTGTGATATGCAGATATTTCAGTAAAAGTCCTTATAAAAATTAACCACATGTAAAAGACTAACATCATGACAAGGCACATGAAAAATGTGCTAAAAATTGAGGTTATCACATAAAAATATTTCGTAGAAATATTGTTAGTAGTTGTTAGTAGAATAAATCAAAAATAATTATTTTACCTAAATACAGTAAATTCAGAAAAATGGTTTTTGAAATGGTCTCTTAATTTTTTCAGCTGCTGCAGCAATCCAGTCAATAAGCAGGCTAAATTGCCATACGTGTTTATATCTAAACGTTGTCTTTCATTTTTTACAACTTTGGATTTGAAACTGGAAATCACTAAAAATCAGAATCGATAAATAGAACGGGAAACAGAATTTGAATTGATCAAAATCACACTGAATTCAATTGTTGACCCAGCTGACAAAAATGGTTCAGGAATGTTTTGCTAACATTCACAGTCTGTTTAATGTTTAGAGAATGTTTATGTGAACATTAGAAGAACGTTATTAGATTTTGAAAACTTGAACGAAACCTTTTGTAGAAAAGTGCTGTATCACAGTTTTTCCATTAAACATGTTTTTTCTTGACAAAACTACAATTTTATGTTTGGATAAAAAAATTGATAACTTTGACTGAATAATGAAGAAAGAACAGCCAATAAGAGCACAGAATAGATGAAAACGCCTTTAATATTGATTTCAAAAGCATCTCAGGGTGAAACCTCAAGAAGCTGCCTGATAAAATGACACGAAAACATTTCTGCAAATTCTAGTCGAAAGGTGACTAGACCGACGACGATAAAATATAACATGTTTTAGATTATTTTTCTTTTTTTAATTATGACATAATTCCCAGTTTATTCTTATTCTAAAATGTGGAAAAATATGAACACATAAGTGAGTTAGTGTCCCGCTAGTGTAGATCCTACTTAATATTACACATTGCAACTTTAAAACAGTATTATGGTGTAGTATTAAATACTGCATGTTGGGTACTGTTTGTATAAAACATTTACAGAGTGAATATTTACAGAACGTTAGCCAAAGTTTTAAGAATGTTCCTAGCTGTTAGGGGAGTTAGGGGAATTTACTAAACTGAACTGGAAGGAACTTAACTAAAATAGTAGAAATAAATAAAAATGAGTTGAAATGAGTTATAGTGGTAAAAAACACAATAATGGTATGATTGTGATATCTATCGGTTGATGAAATCTTTAATTTTGTTTGGTTTGTGTTTTTTTTATTTTGGCCAAAAAATCACAGTAAACAATATGAGGCGGCAATAATATTGACAATAACAGTAAAATTGTACACTTCTAAATTGAATTAAGCTGAATTGAGTCTTTCTATTTCAATTTTTTATTTTCAATTTCCCTGTCCGTAATTTAGTCTTTTTTTCCTTATTTTGGGTAAAAAATAATAATTTCGTTTCTCCAACAAACCAAACTATCTTGCTGTCAGACGAGAATGTATTGTGATATAGAGTTTTCTTATGTCTGTAGCCTCACATAGCCATACTTCCTTCTCACAATCTTCCCCACTGCCATCATAACAGGCCCAATTTCTTCTCTTTCTCTCTGAGATCCATTATTCTGACAGCTGCTGCTGCTCATTTTACAGCCGAAGATGCAACGTTCCCTTCCTCTGCAGGGTTTCCTCTCGCTTTCCTCTCTTCCTTATTTCTCTGTCTTCCTCTATCGCTCATGTCTCTGGAGATTCTTCCCAACAGGCTTTTGCTGCGACTTGTTTTTAATCTCCCACACACTTCTACTTGATGAACCTAGACCATATCTTTCTCTGACTCTCTAACACGTCTTTCCTTGCTTCCTCAATTTTCTCTCTCTCTCTCTCTCTCTTTCTCTTTCTCTCTCGCTCTCTCTGTATGAGCTTGTTACTGGATATGTTGAGAGATGTCTTCCAGAAGTTCAGTAAATCTGAAGTTGTCTGACAGACAGTCCTTGTGTCAATTTAGGTTTCATTTAAGCCAAGCACCAGACAGTGACCCCCTGAACTTAAAAATGTAGTTTTGTTCAACTGTTTTAGATTGTTTTGCACAAATGCATTTTAAAAACAGGGCGCATTCTGACCAACTAACTGAAGATGTGTAACATATTTCTTGGAAATGCCACAGTAAACGGAATTGCAATAATCCAGACAAGATGTAATAAATGGTTGGTAACCTTGGTTTAATCTTAACAAGCAGGCGTAGTTCAGAACAGCTATAACCTACCACAGCTTTAGCACTCCCACATTTTTATCGCACGATGTGGTAAAGTCAGAAAGACCACAGTAATCTATATTGCAAGTACTGCAATTATACTCCAAAAATAATGACCTCAGTTTTACTTTCATTTAAAAAGAGAACGTTTTGACAGATATATCTGCATTGAAATAAAACGTCATGCTTACTAAAGGTAGAGCCCAAATGGAGCATATATGAAAAATGGAAGTTATGAATTATTCCACACAAATTATTAGTGAATAAGACCCATCGCCCCCAAAAATACTTTCACATATATGTCTGAATTTTATTGCATTAGAACATTTTCTAAATGATCTGAAATATGCTAGACCCTATTTCAGTCCATGTGATGGACTGTTCTTAAAGAGAGTTCACCCAAAAATGACAATTCATCTATCATCATTTACATTTAATCCTTAAAATAAATGCAGCCGGGGTTGGAATTGTGTTCTTTAATTCAAAATCTTTTGGTGTGCCTTAAGAGTACACATACAGAACAGGACCTGCTTAATTGTAATTGTGTAACGCATTCAAAGCTTGAATTACAGTAGAAGGCAAGAAAGCAATATTCTGAAAAGCCTTACATTTTTTGTTTGTCTGTGCTCTCTAAAACGCTTGTGAGATGGCGTGAGAGGGTGGCGTGATGAAAATTAACAGATGGCATGATTAGAATAAATACAGATTTTTCTGTCAAATTTGAATTCAATGAGATGTAGTGGGTAATATTTTTGGGAAATAAATATACTGTTATTGTATATTCTGTTTAATACAATTCTCAGCTGAAATATTGGATGGTGTTGTAAAGGAAATAATAATTGCGTAATTATTCATAGACCAAATCAACTTTGCTATACTCTTTCGGTATGTCAACGATTAAAGCATTTATTTCTTCTGTCCCAGGAAAGCTAATGTGGATATTTCTGTAAAAATGAGTTTCCCTCTGAAATGAAAGAGCAACCTCTGAGCCGTAACATTTTCTCTGTAGACATTCTGAAGCCATTAGAATCTAAAGCTGCCTGAGATTTGTTTAGTGCTTATAAAAATTCAAGACCTCCTTGGTTCATAATTATATTCTTCCTGAACTCAGACTCAAAAATAGCTTTAAAAAAAAGTTCTTCAAGAGGGAAACTTCTTTCTTCTTCTCTCTTCCTGTGTTGATCCCTGTGCGTGGCTTAATTGCATAACTGTCTGTGTAGGCTGCACAGAGTTTTATATAAGGAGGCCTATGCTGCAAATGGACATCACCGCTCAATCACTCTCTATCCTCTGATGTATATGGTCAGGATTTGTGGTTTGGAGGTCACTGACCCCTCTGTATTGTATGGAGAGTTTTGTTTGCTGATATCACTCGCTCTCTTCCGGTGGTTGTGTTTGTGGGTGGTAAAGTCAGCCGGGGCGGTAATGTGACGTTTACATAACAAACCCTCTCCATAACCCTCTGCTGGTTGTTAGAGGTCTTAAATGTATTCACTGAATTCGAACAATCAATACTGAGAATTTACAGTAGATTATGTTATATTTGGCTAAACAATGCAATCGTAAACACTTTTGTTCGCCACAGCCAAACAAGGTCCAACCTTAATGATTTTGAAGAAGCTCTAGGGCAGAATGACAATCTCTTTCGGCTGATAGAACCATTAAAAAAATTGAGTGACTTTAGCAGCGTGCGGATCCTGTCATATTAAAAGCGTTTATCTTAAAACTCAACCATTACTATAATTTCAATATTACTATTAATGTACGACATTATTTCATATGTGATTGATGCTTGAACTACCACCCTCGTCAAATTTTGATTTTTTTTTTGGAGGGCAGGTTTTATGTCAAAAATCATTAAAGGCCTCCTATTATGCCTGTTTTTGTCATCTTGAATGTGTTTTTTGGGTGTAATATAACATGTATCTATTATCTGTTTTTAAAAAAAAGCAATATTTGGCAAATATTTGACCCCTTAAAAAAAACCTGTTTATTCTTTGCAGGGCCCTGCTACAGTGCCTCTGATGGACAACTTTAAGGGCGATTTTCTCAATATTTAGGTTTTTTGCACCCTCAGATTCCAGATTTTTAAATAGTAGTCAGCTTTCAGATGAAGTATAAATCTCAATTTGAAGAAAATTACCTTTGTGACTGGTTTCACCCAGGGTCACATTTGTCCTAAATATGCAACTGATACGTTTTTTGCGTTTATCTTTTTTAAATGTACCTAAACAGTAATGAAAATGTATTTTTATTACATGAAGCTCTGAAAAGCCGCAAGGAATAATCTACATCCAGCTGGTTGTTAACACAACATAAACCTGTAGTTTATTCTGCATTTAATGATTTTCCAAACCCCTATAAATAACACAAAACAAGTAAAAACGCCAAACAAGATGTTAGGCAGAATGTAGCCTACACTCTTAAAAATAAAGGTGCTTAAAAGGTTCTTCACAGCGATGCCAAAGAAGAACCTTTTTTGGTTCCACAAAGAACCATTCAGGCTAAGGTTCTTTAAAGAACCATCTCTTTCTTACTTTTTTATAATCTGAAGAACCTTTTTTCATCACAAAGAACCTTTTGTGAAACGTTCTGAAAAGGTTCTTCAGATGTTAAAGGTTCTTTATAGAACCAAAAGGTTCTTCTATGGCATCAAAGAACCTTTTGAAGCACCTTTATTTTTAAGAGTGTAGATGTCTAAGCCTCAAGTCATTATATGGGGAAAACCTACACTATGAACATTCTTCAGAATTGTGCTGTACATAGCATAAAGTCATTAGAATTAGTAATTTTCCCAGAATTGTCATTTCTCGGTGAACTAACTTTAAAAACAAACTGTGTACTGTAAGCTACTTACTGTATAACAAAGCGCAGCAGCATAATTACTCTGCCTTTCATCATTATGATGCATTTGCAATGCAGTCAGCTGCTAAATCTACCTGAAAATGAGAACTGTAGAGGAAGTGATGGAGTGTGGGCTTTAGAAAAAAAGCTAAAAATAACACGAAGTGCCCTGATTGCGCAGGAGAGCTCTCTGACAAAAAGGGCAAAAGAAAGACAAATTAAAACAGCCTCTCTTTTATGCCAAACGTTCCTTGCTTTTTACAGTGCAGTCTGTCTTGTGTGTGTGTGTGTGTGTGTGTGTGTGTGTGTGTGTGTGAGTAGGTGTCTGTGCCTGAGTGGGACTGCCTGGTAGGACGTGTAGGCATCTGTTGCCATGACAACCATCTGCTGTTATGCATAAGCATCCTCTTGGGCTGCCCACACAGTGCCATCACAGTGAGATATAGAAAGAGACCGTTTGAAGAAGTGACTGCTGCGCCGCTCATCGTGTGTGTATGTGTGTCATACAGTTTGTTGGCTCAGACAGATTCAACATACTTTTTTTGCAGTTCCCACGCTGGTTTTAAGGGTAATTGTGCGGAATGGATTCAAACATGGTAAATTTGCTGAAGGGTCATGAAACCGTAATACTTATAAAGCGCCTGGCTCATACATTGGGTTTGAAAAAGAAGCAGAAATGGGTATGTAAAACTGTGGCGTCTAACTCAACGACTCTCGGCAGTCAATACACTTCAGTCTTCTCACTATACCAGGACATTCAAATCCTGGATGAGGAAGGCCACTGTCGTGCAAAGTAGTTTTTCACCAATAAAAAACACACTCTTCAGCAATATGTAACAGTTACAAGCAGATGTATTTGACAGCTCTTTACTGTATAATAAACCCAATGTTTGTAGCAGCAAATATAGCTCATCACTGTTTAATGTGTGTAGGCTTGTGCTTTACAAACTCCCAAAGTGTGTTTTATCAGAAAGCATACTATCAGACATAATGTTCTGCCATAATGATTTTTTTAATATTCTTTGAAGATACAAACATAAATTAGTGTGGAAAAGTCTAACGCTATAGGTCATTATCAGATAACCAACTCTGAATGTTGGTAATCAAACAATGGCGCTACCCACTTCTATTGTATGGACACAAAACCAAAGTCAATGAGTACCGTCGTTGTTTGATGTATAAAGATGCATGTTACTTTTTAAAAAGTTGTGACAATTGTGTTACTTAGTTGCTTTTTATGGAAAGTAATGTGTTCTGTTATGTGTTAAGTAATTTTACGTAAGCTACAATGAGTAACCTCTGCTCACTGTTGCCCCACGTGGTTGATAAACGGAATTGTCTGCTTTCAGTGTCGTAAAAACTGTCACAAATATTTCCAGCTGGCAGCTCAATACACGCGAGTTTGTTTACAAAGCCGATGGACCTGGTGGACTACAGGGCTATACTACAACCTCAAAGTAGACTCGGAGGTAGCAGCTGATTGTTAGAAGTTAGCACCAGTGACGTGCAGTGGGGTTCATGGCTGGTGAGGCACAAATATATGAGCCCAAAATATTCGCTTATTCACTATTTAATTTTTAGTTTGCACATTGACAACATGTTTTAAATCTCATCAGCTTTTTTTAAACGAGAGAGCGCATTTGCTCTGCACTCTTTGCGTGTTCTAAATTTGTTGTATGTTGCAATTCCACAATTAATTTCATAATCATGCATTACAATACAAATGAAAGAGTGGTTCAATTCAATTCACTTTTATTTATATAGCGCTTTTTACAATGTTGCATTGTTGCAAAGCAGCTTTATAGGAAGAAATTCAAAACAAAACAGAATTTAATAATACAAATATTAAGCAGTTCATCTTTGCTCTCGGTTATTGGTGAAAATAGCATGTGTTGAGCTGGGATGGTCAGTCAGATCTACAGGTCTTACAGGAGGATGGCATGTGAAGTCCACAGGTTCTCGCAGGAGGATGACACAAGAAGTCAATAGGTTTTCTCAGGAGGATGACATGTCAGGTCCACAGTTTCTCTCAGGAGGATGGCACGTGAGGTCCACAGGTTCTCCAGGAGGATGGCACGTGAGGTCCACAGGTTCTCTCAGGAGGATGACATGTCAGGTCCACAGGTTCTCCAGGAGGATGGCACGTGAGGTCCACAGGTTCTCCAGGAGGATGGCACATGAGGTCCACAGGTTCTCCAGGAGGATGGCATGTGAGGTCCACAGGTTCTCCAGGAGGATGGCACGTGAGGTCCACAGGTTCTCCAGGAGGATGACATGTCAGGTCCACAGGTTCTCTCAGGAGGATGACATGTCAGGTCCACAGGTTCTCTCAGGAAGATGACATGTCAGGTCCACAGGTTCTCCAGGAGGATGACATGTCAGGTCCACAGGTTCTCTCAGGAGGATGACATGTCAGGTCCACAGGTTCTCTCAGGAGGATGGCACGTGAGGTCCACAGGTTCTCCAGGAGGATGACATGTCAGGTCCACAGGTTCTCTCAGGAGGATGACATGTCAGGTCCACAGGTTCTCTCAGGAAGATGACATGTCAGGTCCACAGGTTCGCCAGGAGGATGGCACGTGAGGTCCACAGGTTCTCTCAGGAGGATGACATGTCAGGTCCACAGGTTCTCTCAGGAGGATGACACATGAAGTCCACAGGTTCTCTCAGGAGGATGGCACATGAAGTCCACATGTTCTCTCAGGAGGATGGCACGTGAGGTCCACAGGTTCTCTCAGGAGGATGACATGTCAGGTCCACAGGTTCTCTCAGGAGGATGGCACGTGAGGTCCACAGGTTCTCTCAGGAAGATGACATGTCAGGTCCACAGGTTCGCCAGGAGGATGGCACGTGAGGTCCACAGGTTCTCTCAGGAGGATGACATGTCAGGTCCACAGGTTCTCTCAGGAGGATGACACATGAAGTCCACAGGTTCTCTCAGGAGGATGGCACATGAAGTCCACATGTTCTCTCAGGAGGATGGCACGTGAGGTCCACAGGTTCTCTCAGGAGGATGACATGTCAGGTCCACAGGTTCTCTCAGGAGGATGGCACGTGAAGTCCACAGGTTCTCTCAGGAGGATGGCACGTGAAGTCCACAGGTTCTCTCAGGAGGATGGCACGTGAAGTCCACAGGTTCTCTCAGAGGAATGGCACGTGATGATCAGCTTCTGCCAGCATAGTCTGTGGTTATCTCGGGATGGGTATCCCGAGGTAGGGGAGGAGAGCAGAAAAGAAAAATTCGCGTATCTGCTGTTCATTTCTTTTAGACTAGAGATAATACTGCATTATGTGTATGCTTTGCTAAAAAGATGCTTTTTTAATCTAGATTTAAACTGGCAGAGTGTGTCTGAACCTCGAATAGTATCAGGAAGGCTATTCCAGAGTTTAGGAGCTGCATATTCAATTCAATTTTATTTATATAGCGCTTTTCACAATGAGCATTGTTGCAAAGCAGCTTTACAGGAGAAAGAAACAGAGAAACATAACAAAGGTAAAATTACCAAACCTTTAAGTTAATTTAATAAAATAAAATAACTATAAAATAAATAAAAGCAGTCTCCCGGTGAGCAAGCCGACACGGCCCTGTGGCAATGAACCCAAACTCCGATGATAAATATATGGAGACAAAAACCTCGGGAGAAACCCTCTCGAAACCTCGAGAGACGTGTCACAGCTGACTTTGATTAACGGTTATTGAGAAACTGTTTAAGATTATCAGAGAGAGCTTCTTAAATGTAATAAGGAAATAGATTTAGTTAAATCTGTTATAAGGAATGTTATACGCAGAAAACGGAACTGTGATGGCATAATGTAACTGAATGCAGCTGTAACTTCAAACTGCTGTCATGTGATGTAAGTTTAGCATTTAATACTAAGTATTGTAATACCGTTAGCATTAATATGACAACATTTAGTCCGTCTTTGATCTTGGTTGGTGATGGGGTTGCATGAGCTGGAGCTGGGATGGTCAGTCAGGCAGAAGGTTATCGCAGGAGGGTTGTACCGGATGTTTGACTGGAGCTGCTGTAACTAGTTAGGGATGACATAAGACGTTCATCCGGAATCTCTCCTCACCTTGGGATGACATCTGTCTGGACCTGGCATAATCTCTCCCTACCTCGGGATGGACATGTTCTATATATTTTATTTGTTTTACAATTCATGCATCATGTGAAAGCTTGGCTGAAAAAAAATTGGGAGACTGTGTCAGACCCCCGACCAGTAACAGGAAGGCTATTCCAGAGTTTAGGCGCAACGTATGAAAAGGCTCTACCCCCTTTGGTAGATTTATTTATCCTAGGTGTTATTAAAAGTCTGCAGTTTTGAGATCTTAAAGAGCGAGCTGGTTTGTAGCGTGATAGAAGCTCTGTTATGTTATACAAATGATAGGTTGCTATGTAATATAACGCCTAGGTCTTTAACTGTATTTGCTGGGGTAACGGTGCAGCCCTCGATTTGTAGGTTGTTATCCGCAATATTCTGATTACGTGCGTTTGATCCAACAAGTAGTATTTCAGTTTAATTAGAATTTAGGAGAAGGAAATGTTTAGTCATCCAATGTTTTATGTCTTGGATGCACTCTGCCAGTTTGGATAGCTGAAATGAATCATCTGGACGTGATGAGATATATAGTTGAGTATCATCTGCATAACAGTGGAAACTAATTTCATGTTTTCTAATAATGTTGCCAAGGGGCAGCATGTATATGGAGAATAGCAAAGGTCCTAGAACCGATCCCTGGGGCAATCCATAATTTACTTGCGTTAGATATGACGATTTCCCATTTAATTGGACAAAGTTATATCTGTCAGATAAGTATGATCTGAACCATTTTAATGCCTGTCCCTCAATACCGGTATAGTTCTGTAAGCGTATTTTACGTATTTTATGGTCTATGGTATCAAACGCAGCACTAAGGTCAAGCAAGATGAGGAGTGAGATGTTGCCTTTATCTGATGCAATAAGCAGGTCGTTTGTAATTTTTACGAGTTTCAGTGCTGTGATGTGGTGTAAAACCTAATTGAAATTTTTCGTGCATGTCATTATTTTGTAGGAAAGAACACAACTGAGTGGATACTACTTTTTCTAATATTTTAGAGAGGTATGGGAGATTTGGACTGAAAACGCGGCATTATTTCAGCCTCTGAGCTCGAGGTCTGATGATATTAGCCCCGCCCGGTTCACTGTAAGCCCCAGTGCGCACTGGCCAGTGGACGCGCGGCAAATGGATGAAAATAAGACAGTACATTCACCAGATGGATGTATTGTTTTGAAAAGTGGTGGGGACATGCACACATTTCTATATTTCAATCAAAAAAGACATGCACGCATTTCAAACTCGCGGCTCTTTGTCTTCCGCAAATATAACTTACGAGTGCGAGCAACAGGAGATTGTGAGAAAGCGGCGGATCCTGCGTTTTCCACGAGTTTTAGATGTTAATCTTCTGCAGAGCATTTTACATCCAGTAGAGGGCGATATGACTGTGGCCTATCCAGGCTATTAACAATATAATTTATAATTGGCAAAGGCTCAAGACAATGCAAGAAAGGATGACAACCTGAATCACAAATGATCTAAGTCTGTTAAAAATATGGTAGAGTTTAAGTGATATTCTGGCAATATCTGTGGATAGCTTGGGTATATTCATATTAGACACAACAGGACTATACATTAGGTAAACTCCAATGCATGACAAGATGCAGATTTTTTCTTTTCTTATTGTTGCCATTATTTTATTCACTTTGAATTTAAGTGTAAAATGCTCTGCAGTACATTTGGTCATTTTAGAATGTTAAGTTCTACTTCTGTAGTTATTTTGGTGAAAGTAACTCAAAAGTAATACAGGAGTCATGTAACGTATTACAATTCTGAGACAGTAATATTGTAAGGTAAGGGATTACTTTTAAATAACAGTAACAAGTAATCTGAAATGTATTACAGTTTGGAAGTAACTTGCACAACACTGGGGGTTCAGTTTTTGCTATATTGTCGCGTATATCTTCGATTTTCTCTGTAAAAAACTTTATGAATTCATTGCAACCAAGGTGCGGTGGAATAGCCAGGTCAGGTGGTGTCTGATTATTTGTTAGTTTAGCAACTGTATTAAATAAATACCTTGGATTGTTTTTGTTCGTTTCTATGAGGTTGCGGAGGTGCTCAACCTTTGCCACTTTTAGTGCCTTTTTATATCAGTTTACACTTTCTTTCCACGCAATTCTAAAGACCTCTAATCGGGTTTGTCTCCATTTGCGCTCCAGTTTACATGTTTCTATTTTAAGTGATCAGGTGGTGCTATTATACCATGGTGCTATGCTTTTCTTGTCAATCTTTTTCAACTTCATAGGTGCAACAGTTTCTAGTGTGTTAGAGAAAATAGTGCCCATGTTGCTGGTCATATCATCAAGCGATTTTGTGCTTATTGGAATAGTTATTAGATGAGTCAGATCTGGTAGGTTCTTTGCAAAACTATCTTTAGTAGTCGGAGTTATTGTTCTACCTTGTCGATAACGAGTTATGCGGGCAATTTCTGCAGTGCGTATTGTACAAGTTATAAGGTGGTGATCGGTGACATCGTCGTTCTGAGGTATAATATCAATATCGGTTAGATCGATTCTACGAGATATAATCAAGTCTAGTGTATGAATCAGACGATGAGTGGGTCTGTCGTCATGTTGTTTTACTCCGAAAGAATGTAATAGTTCTGTGAAAGCCACTGCGAATGCGTCATTAGTATTATCTACGTGGATATTAAAATCTCCGGCAATTAGTACTTTATCAACGTTGACCAATAGGTCCGATAAGAAGTCCGCAAATTCTTTTAGAAAATCCGAGTAGGGCCCAGGGGGCCTATACACAGTAGCCAATGCGAGTGAAAGCAAGGATTTTTTACTTTAGTTTGAAACACTTTCATTAAGTGCAAGTACTTCAAATGAGTTATATTTAAGTCCTGTTCTTAGAGTTACGGTAAGAAAGTCTTTATAAATCGTTGCAACACCACCACCTCGACCAACCGAATGTGGCTCGTGCATATAACAGTAATTTGGTGGGGTAGACTCATTTAGACCAAAAAACTCATTTGGTTTAAGCCAAGTTTCAGTTAGGCAGAGTATATGAAAACTGTTGACTGTGATCATTTCGTTTACAATAACTGCCTTTGAATTTAGTGATCTAATATTAAGTAGCCCAAACTTTATGAGTTGTTTTTGCTCGTTGATTATTTTGTCTTCAGGTTTAATCACGATTAGGTTTTTTCTTTGACATAAATTATTGTTTTGCCTTATTATTCGGAGGACAGAATAATAGGAGCAGTCACATTTTTGACAATTAAGTGGGAGGAACACAGACTATGTTTAAAGTTTTTACTTGCCAGTCAGATGATGCGTAGCGTCTTTGAGATGTTGTCAGAGAGAAGATTCGCTCAGATGCTGCTGGGGTGTAGGCCGTCAGGGCGAAAGAGCGTAGGACTCTCCCAGAAAAGATCAAAATTATTTACAAAGAGCAGCTTCTGTTCAGTACACCATGACATTAACAATTCATTTAGGTTTAATAGTCTACTTATCTTTTCACTGCCCTGTCGGTACACTGTAAAAAACATTTTTTGGATTGTAGTCAGCTGAACTTAATTTAGTAAATTAATCCAATGGTTTGTCCAATCTTGTTGAGTTGACTCAATTATGTAAGTTATCTCAACTTTTGGAAGTCAGTACAACTCAAAAAATCCAATGCAAAAAAGAAACTTAAAAAGATGAGTTTAAAAATTTCAGATTTTTTACAGTGTAGGTAGGAAGCATATGAGACTGGGAGTCCAGAGTTTTGTGATCGCAAAGAACATGACTGTAACAACCCTGTGTTCCCGTTCGCTTTTTACCAGACTTCCGAACTCCATTTCCCATAATCCCTTGCACCCCATCAGCCATCTTTGATTTGACCCGCATCTTTTTCTTGTTTGATTTCACACCTGTTTTGTATCACGGACACTAGTTTGCACTTGTCTACCAGTCTTTGTGTAGTATTGTTGTTGTTACGTTACATGCTGGTCCCCTGTTTGATGGGGCCTGTTTTGAATGATATTTACCTGCTTTGGAATACGTTTACCTGTTTTTGGAAATTGCCTGCTGTGGATTATACTTGCCTTTTTTGAAAGACTTACCTGCTTTGGAGTATGTTTACCAGTTTTTGTAAATACCTGTTGTTGTAATATCATCCCTTTTTTTCGCCTTCACTCCTGTGGTGTGCTCTTCTGCCTGTGACCTGTCCCATGACAGCAACGGGTTGTAGCACGATAGAAGCTTACATTTACATTACATTTATGCATTTGGCAGAAGCTTTTATCCAAAGCGACTTACATTACATTGTACTATACATTTGTACATTTTGTATAGTAAGCAAGTGGGGGTTAGGTGTCTTGCTCAAGGGCACCTCAGCCGTTACCCACCAGCCTTGAGAATCGAACCAGCAACCTTCTGGTCATGAGTCCAACTCTCTAACCACTGGGCCACGACTGCAGAAGCTCTTTTAGATAAGCAGGAGCTCTTTTAGATAAGCAGGAGCTAGACTGTTTAATGCTTTATAAGTGATTAGAAGTAGTTTATAGTCTATACAGTACTTAATGGGTAGCCAGTGTAGGGATGATAAAATTGGGGTTATGTGATCATATTTTCTAGACCTTGTGAGAACTCTAGCAGCTGCATTTTGAACCAACTGTAGTTTGTTTAATGATGATGCAGGAAACCACTGAGTAAAGCATTACAATAATCAGGTCTTGAAATCATAAATGCATGAACTAATTTTTCTGCATCAGAAATACATAGAAAATTCTGCAGTTTGGCAATGTTTCTAAGATGGAAGAAGGCTGTTTTTGTGACGTTAGAGATGTGGTTTTCAAATGAGAAATTGCTGTCCAATATAATGCCAAGATCTTTAACTATATTTGTTGAGCCTTCTATTTGTAAGTTGTAATCAGTAATATTTTGCTTACAGGTCTTAGGTCTGATGAGTAATATTTCTGTTTTATCAGAGTTTTGCAAAAGAAAATTATTAGTCATCCAATGTTTTATACCCTGAATGCACTCAGCTAGTTTTAAATTTGAGGTTTTGCCCGGTTTGGATTAAATGTATAACTGGGTATCATCTGCGTAACAATGAAAACTAATTCCATGTTTTCTAATAATGTTGCCAAGGGGCAGCATGTATATAGAAAAGAGCAGAGGACCTAAAATAGATCCTTGGGGTAATCAATAGTTTACTGGCGTATGAGTTGATGATTCCCCATTTAAATAAACAAGCAAATATCGGTCAGATAAATACAATCTGAACCATTGTAGAGCTTGTCCCTGGATACCGATATAGTTCTGTAGGCGGTCTAAAAGTATGACATGATCTATAGAATCAAAAGCGACACTAATGTCAAGCAGAACAAGGAGTGAGATGCAGCCTTGGTCTGATGGTAAGAGTAGATCATTTTTAATTTTAGTGCGGTTTCGGTACTATGATGTTGCCCAAAGCCCAATTAAAATTTTTGGTGTAGGTCATTGTTTTCTAAGAAGGAGCACAATTGTGCAGATACTACTTTTTGATATTGGTCTATAATTCCCTAATTCACTAAAGTCTGAGTGTGGTTTCTTAATAAGAGGCTTAATTACAGCCAGCTTAAAGGGTTTTGAAACATGACCTAGAGTGAGTGAGGGGTTAATAATATTAAGAATTGGCTCTACTGTAACAGGTAATAACTCTTTTAATAGTTTAGTGAGTATAGGATCTAATAAACTTGTTGTCGGTTTAGATGCTGTAATAAGTTTTTTTAACTCTTCTTGGCCTATGGGTGAGAAACACAGCAACTTTTCTATAGGGGTGATAGCTGATGTTAGTTCATAGGACAGAATGATCTTTTCTCTAATGTTTTTAATCTTCTCAGAGAAGAATAGCATAAAGTAATTTCTTCTGAGATGAGCTGGAATATTCTGCTCATGTGATGTCTGGTTATTTGTTAGTGAAGCTATCATTGTAAATAAAAACCTTGGATTGTTTTGGTTAGTATTCATGAGGTTCCGGAGGTGCTTAGCCCTAGCCGATTTTAGTGCCTTTTTGTAACATGACATACTATCGAACCACGCAATTCTAAAAACCTCTAGTTTTGTTTGTCTCCATTTGCGCTCTAGTTTACGCGTTTCTCTCTTCAGAGCACGCGTGGTGCTGTTATACCAAGGTGCTATGCTTTTCTCTCAAACCTGTTTTAGTTTGATGGGTGCAACAATATCTAATGTATTAGAGAATATGGTGTTCATAGAACTAGTGACTACTTCGAGATCATGTATGTTTACAGGTGCACGAAGTAGTTGGGACAGGTCGGGCAGGTTATTTCTAAATTTATTTTTAGTGGTTGGGATAATTGTTCTGCCCTGTCGATAGCGCGGAGCAATGCTGCCTTCTGTTTCAATGTGCATTTTACACCAGGTAGTGATCGGAGACATCATCACTTTGAGGTAAGATCTCTATATCGCTAAGATCGATACCATGTGATAAAACTAAGTCTAGGGTCTGATTAAAGCAATGTGTGGGTTTGTTAATGTTTTGCTTAACCCCAACTGAGTTTAATAAATCTATGAATGCAATTCCGAAAAAGAATCATTTTTGTTATCCACATGAATGTTAAAATCTACAACAATTAGTGCTTTGTCAGCATGAACTAAAAGGTCTGTGACAAAGTCTGTAAACTCTTTTAGAAAATCAGCGTAGGGGCCTGGGGGTCTATACACAGTAGCCAAAAAAAAGTGGTGTACAAAAAAAACGTAATTTTGACCTTAATTGAAATATTTAGTTGTTTAAAAGCTTTTCGTTTTGATGCTTTAATCATTTTAATACAGACAGTATGTCTGACAAAAGGACAACAGGAAAAACTAAATAATATTTTATTAAAGTCAAAATTTTGTTGTCTTAATGAAGAGAATGACTTTTCCACAGACGCTGTTGTAGCTGGTACAGTGAGCATTCACTTCCTGTTTTGACTGAAAGTCCAATTGTGAGAAATGTTTAAGCTTTGATATATAATCTTCCATTTTGTCAGAGAAAAAGAAATTCAATCACTTCATTTTCTGATATCACTGACTAAGTCAGTAACGGCTAACTCGTTGACACCGCTAGAGAATCTGCTGTTGGGCTCACAACCGCCCCCTTCAGTTGTGGCATGGTAACTATCTGCCTCATTGTGTGCCTTTTCACTGCGGTTTTATGTCCGATTAGCAAGACTAATTATATCACATACATTCATGAAAGATATTATCCAAACTGTTGGAAGTCAGGGTGTATAATAAACGTGTCTGCAAACATTATATTGGCGACATACAGAGAGAGCAACAGGCACGCGCCAATTGCATGTATAAACCCAGTGTGTGAGTGATAGATTTAAGGCTCGCCTCGTTGCTGCCGCACCTCGCATTCCCCCCGTGTATTTGAGCAGGAAATGTGCAAATACAGCAATTTTGTCTATAAAAATTATAAAATTGTTGGAATCATACAGAGAACAGCTTTATATCACAGAACAGGTTTCATTTATTCAAATTAATTTAAAAAACATTTTTTCATGATGACAGGTGCCGCCTCCCCTGCCCGCACGTCACTGGTTAGCACAGTGTGCTAGCTACATAGAACATTTGTATTTACCCAAAACACAACGCATGGACGTGAATGTGTTTGTAACCTATAGTAATTATTTTTCACATAGTGATTTGGTGTTTTATAACCCACTACATGTGTGCTACATTTTGTTGGTAGCTGAAAGCATTTTCAAATTATTCGGGGTCACACATGCTAGTTGTACAGAAAGCATAATGTGGAAGCATTTTAAGTGGGTCTATTTTTATCTCTATATGTGTATGATTGTATGTTTGTTAATCCCCATTCTCTCCTTTAGAAATGGATGCGTCTTTCCAGAGGAGTTTGAGTGTTTTGGATCGTCTTCTCCTTACACACTCCATATGGTTGCAGCTGTCCATCAACCCTGACTCCGCCCACCAAATCCTACAGCGAGAGATAGTCGGGGTGAGACATCAGCCTATCAACACTTAGTCTCATATCATGTTTTATCATCATAACTTCCAATATAATATATCATAACTACAGTAATCATCCAGTGATGTGTAATCTATGGCCTGTATAACAAAGCTCATTAAAATGACTGTAATTAGCAGCTCATCAACCCTTTATACTTTTGCATTGCTGTAAATGTCTTTTCGATCTATTGACATAATATTTCATGTTATTTAAAGAACATTGTGTCTCTTCTATGTCCATAGACATTTCTGGTGTGTAAGTGTAACGCCTCTCACAGGAAGGTTCTTTGTGTGCGAGTAGGGGAGTCCGGCTCGTGTGTATCACAGTATCCCATCCGTGAAGAAGACTCCAGTGAGTTTAACACATCACATATAAAGATCCTTATTTTTATATTAGGGTTACTGTATGACCTCCTATTGACATCTATTGTCTTAATTGCTTTTTAATAAACAAATTATAAATCTTTACTATACTGCTTACTATAATACAGTTTATATTGGATCTATGTTGCGCTTTGTCTCTATTTAGCATTTTCCTTAGAATGTTCAGCCCTGAGCTTCCCGGATCTCTGCAGACTCGTGGCCTTTTACACCATCAGCAGGTACATTAAAATGTGTGCATTATATCATAATGATTAATATCTTTATTTATCTATAATGTATTCCATAATTGCTGCTATGCTTCTTTTGTATGTGTGTGTGTTCAACAGGGATGTATTGCCTTTTCCTCTCGAGCTCCCAGAAGCAATTGCACAGGCAACAATGCATACACAACTGGAAAACATTTCACATTTGGGTTTGGGTAAGAATACATGTTTTTCATTACTTTTTCCACAGACTGACTCTTTTGCAGCTTTGCCTTTAAGACTATTTTCAATACTTCTCCGGTAACATCTGCTCAAAAGTAATAACACCGGGTCATCCAGGTATTGTGAGTTTTCTTGACCTGTGCAGTTTAATATTACACATAAATTACATATAAATATGCCATATCAGTAACATATATGAGATTATATTTACAAATGATAAAACTGATTTGCATGTTTGAGTTGTTTTGTATTTTGTTTAAACCATAAAACTAAAAAGAAAACATGTTTTCCTTGCAGAAGGTCTGCATCCCTTACAAATGATCTAATCAAATATTTTGAATCAATATTAGCCATGTAATAAGCTGGATAACGTGCAGCCAGTCCTGGTAACCTTGGGGATTCTTTTTCTGCAGTAACAACCGGCTGGCTGTACATTATCCCTTACATAAACTGCCTGTTGGGTGTGAAATGAGTCTCAGCATTGTTAGCTGTGCTCAGACACTAACAGGGGGTTTGCTTTTGTGTTCAATATAGTGTTTAACTGTCCTATTATTTAATAACATCCAATAAATTGTGACATATTCACAAAACAGTCCACACTATAATACGCTGTGTCATCCAGCGAGCGAGTTTCAATTTGTACCCCGTTTCTGCGAAAATAGCTACAGCCTTTCGCTGTCGCCGTCCCCGCGGCGGTATTTCTTTCATGTGTGTTTGCTATTGTTTACCGCTGAGTGACAGTCTATTCACAAATCTTCACTCAGCACGAGTTTGATGTGACGCTCATTGTCTTAACTGCGCCTCACTCAGCCTACGGGCTAGAGCTGAGAGATTCAGACGTTAAAAGACAAACGCTGTCTACAATATCAAAGTCCACAGGCACAAGTAATAATATTTAACATCATACATACATATGCTTGAATGTCATTTATCAAGTAATGTTAAATACAAAATCTGGTAGCTTTTGGTGATAAAAGCAGTCTGACCCCATGAGCAGAATCCCAGAAGTTGATGCAGTCCGACCAATGAGAGAGCCGTTTATACAAATGCTGATAAACAATTTTGCTTCGTTTCCAGATGTTGCCATTTAAAAGCAAATTGAACCGATATTGTAACAATAACCCTTTTGGAACAAAGTAAATGGTCTACAGGTCTGAAAACAGATCTGTTCCCTACTCAAAGTTTTTTTAAGACTTGAACTATAATGATCATAATGTAATGATTTCATATGGTCTACTTTAATAGTGTGTTCATATTTCTCTGTTCTGCTCTTTGTAATCTTTCATGACATTCTCAGAGTTCTGGAGTTCTCAGACATCTTCTGGCCTTCCAAATGGCCCCCCTACACCCTCAACACCCCGCAGAACGCCCAAAGTCATTAGCCCCTGTTTCATCAACCCTCTGTTCCTTCAACCACCCCAGCCCAGCAGAGCCGCCTCACACAAACGCCACCGTTTCAAACGCAGCCTTAGGGTTCGCGTGTCCAATGAAACCTCTCTCAGTCTGTCAGGTGGGGAATCGGATTTAACCGGGGATACACATAAAGAGAATTCCAACCAGGGCGACCAGAGACGGACAGGAGGGATGAGCATGCTCAGGAGGACCCAAGCCCTGTCTCCCACTTCAGAAGAAGAGGACGAACAGATGATGGGACAGATACTGCCTGTAAGTGCATTTTTTGAGTGATTTTGCCAAATAGGCTGTGTTTCTGTATAAACATCCTTGTTGGTCAAGGGAAAACATGCTAATTTAGAGCTAAGTTTATGGGTGTAATCATCTTATTAATCTACAAGTTTCCACACATTTGCGACCCTGGATCACAAAACCAGTCTTATGGGTTAATTGTTTTGAAATTGAGATTTTTACATCATCTAAAAGCTGAATAAACAAGCTTTCTATTGATGTATGGTTTGCTAGGATATGACAATATTTGGCCGAGATACAACTATTTAAAAAAATCTAACTATTGAGAAAATCGCCTTAAAAGTTGTCCAAATGAAGTCCTTAGCATAGCATATTACTCACAAAAATAAAGTTTTGATATTTTTATGGTAGGAAATTCACAAAATATCTTCATGGAACATGATCTTTACTTCATATCCTAATGATTTTTGGCATAAAAGAAAAATAACTAATTTTGACCCATACGATGTATTTTTGGCAATTACTAGAAATGTTCTTTGTGCTACTTAAGACTGGTTTTGTAATCCAGTGTCACATTTGATAAAAAATAAGATGTGATTGTTTTTTCAACCTTAGTCATTTAAAGTTATTAAAGATAAGTGATAATGCATATGTTCAGTTTAAAGGCATGCACGAGTTTACAGGACTGTTTGTTTGTGCTACTCAATATACTTGTATATATAAATGTTTCTTCAGCAAAGTGGAGATTTACTGCACCACTCCAACCAGCAGAGACACCAAGCTTTGTTTACTTGTGTGTTTACTCATTTTCGTTATGGTAACGAAAGGTTACCGTAAACATCTATAAAGTATTTTGAATACATATTTATGGCTGTATCGATTTAAGAACCGAATAGTCCACTATACATTTAACATTTAATCCACTAGACCTGTGAGCATGGAATAAAACACATGGTTAACACTATAAATGTGTTTTTTCCACACATATCATAGATACAGTATTTTAACATAATGTCTTACAGTACATTACATTTTTAGTACCATTTTCATAAATGTGATTTAACAGAGGCAAATCACAAATGTTAACCATGTATGTTGCGGTTAACATCTGTAAAGTATTTTACTTTTTTTTTATTGATTTAAAAACCAAATAATGCTGTGGGTTCAGTAGACATGTGAACATTAACTGAGCGACAACATAAAAATAAACTACAAGTTATGTATTTCTAAGACCAACAACATTTTTATTTGAAGCACATTAAGTTTTGTAACACTAAAATCTTGTTTAATACTGATGACATTTGTGTACTATTTATGCTTATATTGTGTTTTTATATTTTTTGAAACCGATGGTTTAAGGCAGAAGTGCTCCATCTGCATCTGTAGAACTTTTTTTTTTAAGGGTTTAATTTCAACCACACTCTGACCTTTTTGATTCAGGTAAGTTTCATTAGGGCTTGGATCAATATTCTAAAGGATGGTAGGTCTCCAAGAGCAGGAATGAGCATCCATGATTTAGGCTAAGGGTTGTGGATAAGGTTGGGACTAAGAAAAAATGTTGGTCCTATTAGATCACGGTCACCACGCATTTGTATGAGTTTGCATATTAGCGCGGGTGGAGGGAGGTTAACACAAATGTAACCTTTAGTGGTTTCACCGCCTCCTACAAGCAATATAATGATATTCATGCCTACGCTTCACGTGGTTCAGGAAGGTTGTGATCGTGATGTGTTTGAAGAAGATCTATAGTGCAATGTCCTAAAATTAACACACCTTCACGACTTGTTGTGCTTCTAGAGTAACTCTATACCCCAACGGGACAATGATGAACTCAACAAAGATCCAGAAGACGGTGAGGTGTGCCTCGCTTTGGAAAGAACTCGCGCTCCTTCCCTTGCTGAACTGGACAGCAATAGCTCTTTCAGCAGTCTGGAAGAAGAGGACACCCTGGCAGACTCCGCCCACCAATGGCCTCCCGCAGCAAGGGGCACTCGATTCCCCTCCGCGAACCCCACTTCCACCTTGCGCCGTATGACCGCCGCCTTTGTCTGTGTGTTTGCTCCTGAGCGGCGAGTTGCCCGGTTGGTGGATGAACTCTCTCGTGACAGACGCTCTACGTTTGGTTCATTGGTGCAAGATTTTCTAGAGAAACAAAAGCAAGAGATGGAGGCCTCGATGCCTAGTTCTGCTGTCAAGCTTCTTGAAGGGTTTAGGAGATTCATGTCCCAAGCCAAGAGCCTCCTTCTGGAAGCAGGAGAAATAGAGCCTCCGATTGAGACGTTGGTGCCTGAGAATGAGAAAGGTAAGGAGGCATGTTGCCAAGTGATGCTTATTACAGAGACAATCCCCCCTGGAACAACCAAAACTGTAGGTTTTGAACCTACAAATTGTTCATTACAAGTCCAGATCCATCATCTTTAGAATCACATATTTCTTGAAAAATGTACTTTTAGAAAAAGATGTGTTTGTGCTTTAGTTGCCCTGTTGTAT
This sequence comes from Oreonectes daqikongensis, assembly GCA_026939265.1. Classification (NCBI taxonomy): domain Eukaryota; kingdom Metazoa; phylum Chordata; class Actinopteri; order Cypriniformes; family Nemacheilidae; genus Oreonectes; species Oreonectes daqikongensis. The sequence continues at coordinate 1,965,639 of JAOTQM010000118.1, read as the reverse complement.
CCGGCAACAAAATGCAATTTGGTGTTAGATGATGAATTAGTATTGCAGGTGGATAATATCATATTTCCCAAACAGTATATTAAGCAATGTTTTTGTCGTTTTTTTCTGCAGTTCATTAACTTCAGGTGGTATGATGTGCGCTTAAGCCACAGGATTAAATTAGATCGTTTTTTTAATTACATCATTTATTACAGAACAATCACAATGTTTAAATAAAACCATCCTATTTTTAATACCCTGCATAGCTGGAAGAACTGATAATGTAGCAGCAGTAAGATTATGAGTTTTCTCCCCAAATCAAAGCAAGAGAGTCCACATTTCTCAGGTCTTTGGGGAAGGATGCTGTTTCAGATGTTGGTGGAGGCATTTGCATTCTCTACTTTACATTTATCATTAGCACATAACACATTCCCACGCATACTTCGAAATCGAATGAAGGGGTAGAGAGAGAGAAAGAGAGAAAGAGAGAGAAAGAGAGAGAGAGAGGGAGGGATGGGTTGCAGATTTGGCTCAGTGCTCAGAGTTTCTTGCTTGCTGTGTTTGGCTCTTTCTTGTGGTGTACAAACAATAATTTGAACTGAACAGAGGATGTTATTTATGTTTCACCAAGCTGTTTAGTGTTTAGTGGAACATTGCCTATATGTACATTATGCTTATAAGCTCTATTTAAAAAACAGCAGGAGTGAAAACAAGAGCGTAATGTACATATAATCTTCAATGAGTATTCTTTAAAGAATATTCTACTGGTTAAGTATTCTTCAGTTGTGTGTTTACATACTCATAATGTTAAATGATCATGTGCAAAGCAAAATTTTCTAGGTGCATTTTTCATCTCAGGGTGCTGTGTAAAGTATAGTTCACATTGAAATGTGCTTTGAAAGCCTTTTGTTCTTTCCCATTTTGCTGCTCTGCATCCAGCCCTTATTGACAAACATTTGTGACCCGGACAACAAAACAAGTCTTAAGGGTAAATGTTATTGAATTGATATATGAATTGTTAGGATAGGACAATATTTGGCTGAGATATAACTATTTAAAACTTTGAAATCTGAGGGTGCAAAAAGTTGTTAATCAGAGGCCGCTGCTCTCTTTTGGCTTAGATGTGGAGTAGATGAACCCTAAAGCTGAAATTCTTATAACTTGCGGATTCAACTTTACAGGAATCATTTGAAAACGTCCTTTTTAATTCTTCATTTATTTCATTACTGTTACATACTCGGATATCATGCAGTGGGCGGCAGGTAATAACATCCGCATGATGTGCTGATATGTCTTTACCTATGACCAAGGCTTTAAAACAGAGCTATTCATCTGGAGCTGAAAAACTAATAAAAAGGCATGTGTTTTTGTACTATTTTAAAGTCTTATTTAGTTTTGACAAATGATGCAATAAATTACAAAACAATTCTCCAGTACAGATTTACAAATTCAGTATTTGTCCACTATATTTGGTCTGCCCCTAATAATATGTATTTTTTAGTTTGTGCCATCACATTTTTAGACTTATTTATGTGTTTTCATATGCTTAGCATTCTTGAGTAAACTGTATTTATCATGCATTACTTTTGTTAGTAAATCACTTATTTGGTAGTAAACAACACATTGTTTGAATGTTATAGTTTTTTTTGCATGCAAAGGAAATAGTTCACTTTAGAATGAACAATTTATTATTATTTACTTGAGTTGTTCCAAATCTGTATAAATGTCTTTGTTCTAATGAACACAGAGAAAGATAATTGGAAGAATGCTTGTAACCAAACAGTTTTTTGCCCCCATTGACTACCATAGTAGGAAAAATTACTTTATAATTTTTGTTTGTTCTGTTGAGCACAAAATGAGATATTTTGAAGAATGTAGGACAGTAAAAAGTTCTGGGGCACTTTTGACTACCATTGTCATTTTTCCTACTATGGTAGTCAGTGGGGGCAAAGAACTGTTAGGTTACAAGCATTCTTTCAAATATCTTCCTCTGTGTTCATCAGTACAAAGAAATGAATACAGATTTGGAACAACTAGAGAGTGCGTAAATCATGACAGAATTTACATTTTTGGGTGAACTATCCCTTTAAGTGTGATCTTATGACCAAAAAAGAGAAATTTCTAAAAAATTTGGCTGATAGCATTATTTGTTCATTGAAAAATAATAAAATAGATATTGCAATAATATCAATAATGTGAATTATTTTAGGATCATTAACCATGAAGTGAAAATACTAAAATACTAACTTTCTCTCTCTTTCTATCAACCATTACTAGTATTCTGGCTTTTGTGGAAACTAGTAACTTGGTGTTGGCACTTAGTATTATTGCCCCTGTATGACATATTGCTTTATTGCTTCCTAATCTCTCTAATCTCTTCCTAGTCGCTTTAGATAAAAGCCTCATTCTAAATGACTAAATGTAAACGTAAAATATCGTGACCTAATATCCTAACAGAAATGTAATAGCACAGAATCTCAGGCCCTGTGCAAAGGCAATGTGTGGGGCCCCTCCACGCTATATATGAAGTCAATTGTTATATTTATTTATAATACAGCAGTGAATATCGTTTGTGTATGAATTGTGATATTCTTAAATATAAATAGATCACCTCAGTATCCCTTTAAACATGAATTGACAGTTATATTTAATTGAACACTGTGCAGTGTCATAACATTACACATTTACTATTTAACTTTAAAAAAATGATGTGTGTGTAGTGTAAGAATAGGCTAGTACTGCATAAATGGTAGTAATAGTGTCACTTCATGACTGTAACTGAGGTTGCCAATCAATATTTCAAAAAAGTTGAATGCCAAGTTGAGAATGTCAATCTTATCAATTTTTATAAAAAATAAAAGGACTAAATACACTAGCACATCTCTTTCATGTTTGTTTGTTTAATTAGTTCTTAAAGCCATTCCATCTCAGGCTATATTCATGGCAAGAACTAGTCACTCCATACATAAGTTGGGGGGAATTGGGAATCTTCAATTAACCTAACCTGTACGTCTTTAGGTTGTGGGAGGAAACCGGAGCACCCGGAGTAAAGATCTTTTTCATTACTTACATAATATTTTAACTTTGACATATTAGTTTTATCTACAATAATGTATAACATGCTAGAGTACTGTCTCACCGTCGGACATATCCAAATTTTACCTCAATATGCAGATATGCAGAACAAAATACGCAAGATGTTTATCCCTTCATTCGCTCCGGTGTGCTTTTTTTTCAAGTGATTGTTTCAACTTTCTTTATAAGTTAACAGCCTGTATATTCAATTCTTATTTTTTGGGTTGTTTTCTGAATATATATCTCACAGTCTCCTGCCTAATTTTTGTTAAGGCTAAGAACAGTGAATTTTGTGTTCATTTAGACCAGCCAAGATCGATTTCAACAATTTAATGACGCAGACTTCCAAAAATACTGCCACTGCACTACCAGGATCAAAAACAATATATTTCTGACAAAAATACTAAAAACAATCTACCCAAATACTACTTTATCAGATCAAGCACTAGCTGTAAAGTGTATTGTACTTCATCTACCTGTCAATGAGACTATCCATCATCTGCTGTGAGCCAGTGAACAGAGGTTGTGAGTAAGAAATGGAAAACCCAGAGCAGAATGCTTTCAGCTGGGATGTGAGTCCACTCCACTCATACAGCCTATCGTGCAGTTCGCCGTTGCATGCATGCTGTGCTTGTGTGAGGCATGTACACAAACATCTGCCGAAGCTTCTTAAAATTAGCAAAGAACAGAGAAGTTGCACAGACGCGCACAATTGTAAAATTACAATAACCAAAATTGCCCCCTCACATGCCAGGCCCCTATGTACTCATCACCCTTGTCCCCCCACTTGCAACGCCCCTGCCTGGAGGTTTCTTTCCGATTGTGAAAAAAACATCTTTGAAAAGATGGCTACAAATTTCCTTCTTCTGAATTCTACTAAAAATAGGTACTAATTATTAAACTAAATGTGACCAGTCCTACTCACACCCGTTCCTCGAACCAGGTCGATCCAGCATAGGAGTCGGGCGTCCCAACGAGGCGGCTAAAGACTGCAGCCTCTAGCGTCTGTCGCTAGACCACCTCTTGAGGTCGGGAAGTGAGGTTTACACACTACACAGCTGTTCACTAGCTGGCCTCCGTTACATTCATACCTCTAAATATTACACAGTATAATGCAATATTTCTTCAGATTGTTGTACTGTTGTGCCATCTTTGAAAATTAAAAATCCTGTGATGTTAGGTAACAATCTGTCATTTTATTGTCACATCTCCAAATTGTTTCGCACATCTTCCACCTTGGAAATGTTTCAAAATGGCAGCACATGCTTTCTGGTTCAGATACAGAGAAGCTTATTTATGCATTTATGACCACAATATATTTGTGTAATTCATTGCTGGATGGGTGTCCTGTAGGGCTATTGAATAAGCGTCAGCTTGTGGTAGAGTACTTACTATTGCTGCCTATTGTTTCACATACATTTAAAAATTTTACTAATTACACATGAGCATTAAAGGGGCCTCTAAAATATTCACTCTCAAGTAATTTGTCAACCCTAGGACCTCAGTTTATCTTCAGAATGCAAATGAAGATAGTTTTGAAGAGGTCCGGGAGCTTTCTGACTCCTCCATAGACTGCAACGTAACCAAACTTCAAAGAGCTGAAAGTGAGAAAAGATATCGTTGAAATAGTCTATGTCACTCCAGTGGTTTACCTTAAATTATATATAGCGACGAGGATATGTTTTGTGCGCAAATACACATTTTTTATTTAAAAAACTGTAGCTGAGCCTTCAGCTTGAATTTTTTAGTTTACCCCAAAATTCTGTCATTATTTACTTACCCTCAGATTGTTTAAAAACTGTATGGGTGTATACATTTGTTTGTTCTGTTTAACACAAAGAAAGATATTTGGAAGAATGTTGGACACTAAACCGTTCTGTGGCACCATTGACTACCATAGTAGTTTTTTCACTACTATGGAAGTCAATAGAGCCCCAGAACTGTTTGGTTATTTGTGTTCAACAGAACACTAAATTACACAGTTTTGGAAATGTATATTAATAAAATTTTACTAATTTACATTTATTAATTTGGCAGACGCTTTTATTCAAAACGACTTACAATTGAGGAAAAAAGCAACCGATTTGTCTAAGTAAAGCAATATTCACGAGACGTGCCAGTAATACAAAGTAAATGAAAATGAGAATGCCTCTCTGTGAAGGTACAACGAGGTGCCAATTGTTTACCGAATGCAGACTTCTGGAGAGGGTGTAGGTCTGTAACAGAGAGTTGAGGTAGGGGGTGTTGTGTTAGTGGCTGTTCTATAAGTAAGCACCAGTGCCTTGAACTTAATGTGAGCCCCTACTAGGTGCAACTGCATTCTGGGTCATTTGCAGAGGTTTGAAAGCACAGGCTGGGAGACCGGCCAGGAGAGCATTACAATAATCCAGTCTAGAAGTGACAAGAGCCTGGACGAGAAGCTGTGTTGCATGCACTGTTAGAAATGGTCTGATCTTCATAATGTTGTACAATGTAAACCTGCATGACCGTGTTGTTTTAGCAACGTGATCCTTAAAAGTCATCTGATCATCCATGATTACCCCAAGATTCCTGACTGAAGTCGATGGGGTTATCTTTGATGGACCAAGCTGAATGATAAGCTGGTGCTGTTCTAATAAAGTGGCAGGAAAGATAAGAATCTCAGTCTTGGCCAGGTTGAGTTGCAGGTAATGTTCATTCATCCATGAAGAGATGTCAGTCAGGCAGTCTGAGATTTGTGTGGCTGCCGTGGAGTCATCTGGATAAAACGAGAGGTGAAGTTGAGGGCCATCAGCATAACAATGGTAGGAGAAACCATGTGCTTGTATGATGGAACCCAGTGATGTTGTGTATATGGAGAATAGCAGAGGCCCAACAACCAATCCTTGTGGGACCCCGGTGACTAGTTGCTGTGATTTGGACACCTCATCTCCCCAAGCTACCTTGAAGGATCTATCTGTGAGATAGGATTTAAACCAGGAGAGTGAAGTTCCAGTGATGCCCAATGAAGAGAGGGCAGACAGAATAATGTGATGGTTAACCATGTCAAAGGCTGCAGAAAGGGCAAAGAGAATAAGAAAAGATGATTTGGACTCAGCTCTTGCCCTCCTTAGAGCTTCCGTAACTGTCAGGAAGGCAGATTCGGTTGAGTGACCACTCTTAAAGCCTGGCTAGTTAATGTAGCCTGTTGTTAGGAGAAAGGAAGGTAGACACCTGATTGAAAACAACACGTTTTCTGCTATGAATGGAAAAAGAGAGACAGGCCTATAGTTCTCCAGCAGGGAAGTGTCATGTGTAGGTTTCTTAAGCAGCGGGGTTACCCGGGCCTGCTTGAATGCAGTGGGGAAAATTCCTGTATTGAGAGATGTGTTGATGATATGAGGGAGCGATGGTAGGAGTGTGGGGGAGATGGCTTGTAGTAGGTGTGAGGGGATGGGGTCTAATGGGCAGGTAGTTGGGTGAGTATAATAAGATTAAATAATAATGAGTATAATTAGTTTAGAGACATCTTCCTCTTTAAGAGGAGAGAAAGAGGAGTGAAGATGGTCTGCTGTGTTTATGTGTGGTGTGAGATCCTGGGTGTGTGGAGCTGAGAATTGTCTGCTGATGGACCTGGTTTTGTTGGTGAAGTAGCTGGCAAAGTCGTCAGTCATTAGAGAGTTGGGTGGTGGAGGGGGACAGAGGAGAGTTTTAAAGGTTTTGAAAAGTTTGTGCGCTGTTGATTTTGTTGTGGAAAAATGTTGATTTGGCAGTGTGAATGTCTGCAGAAAAGAGCGAAGCCTGATACTTACAGAAGTCCGCTAGGTCTTTAGTTTTGTAACATTTTCTTTCAGTCGCTCTAAATTTAGACCGAAGTTCACAGAGAGTATCGGACAACCAGGGACTGGAAGGAGTAGCACGTGCTCGCCTGAAGGAAAGATAGTATCTAGGCACGAGGTTACTGTTGTGAGAAGTGTGTCTGTGGCAGAATTAACATCAAGTAATGCAAAGTGTGTGGCAGATGGAAGGGAGGATTCTATGACAGAGGAAAGATGAGCAGGAGAAAGGGAGCGTAGGTTCCGCCTAAATGAAACTGACAGAGGGGTTGGTGAGTTGAGGGAATGCAGAAGTAAGTTAAAAGTGATAAAAAGCATCGGAGACATGCAGAGTTGTAACCAAGATGTTCTCTGGACCACAGTTGTGTGTGTAGCTGAGATCGAGTTGATTACCTGAGTTATGGGGACTAGTGCGAGATTGAAGGAGGTTAGCAGAGAGTGAAAGTGTGAGGCGTAAGGCTTCTCCAGGTGGATGTTGAAATCCCCAAAGACAAGAAGCGGCGAGTCGTTCTCAGGGAAAGACAAGAGCAGCATGTCCAGTTCTTCTAGAAAGTCACCCAGTTGACCTGGAGGGCAATAAATAACTACAATGTCAATTATGGAGGGTTTTAATGGAGAAGTAATAGTTGCAGAATGGAATTTTGTGGATTAGTTTTATTTTTCAACAGATTGTGCAGAAGACATCAGGTGAATAATGGGTCATGTTGTCAGTGTTTATAGATCTGACGCGTTTGTCTTGGGTACTGTCACTTTTAAAAACCGTGTGCATGTTTTAAAAATATAACACGTTTGTGCATTCACTCATAGAGAGCATGTTTTCAATGTTTATAGATATGACGCTTATAAAAACCATGTGCACGTGTTTGTGCATAACTCATAGAGAACATTTGGCTAAGATTTATATTACATTTTCTAAAAAGGCTAGATTTGGGGCCCTTTAATGTCATCTTGTCAATGTCAACATGTACAGTGTAGGTCAAAAACACGAAGATCTACTTGTTATTTCCTCTCTATATTAAACTATTAAATTTTACTCTGCGATTCATGAACCTAGATGTTGATCTTAGATGTTGTCATCTGCAGGACAAATATTTGTTAAAAATTTCTACATATTACCTTGACCAGAATATACATTTGCAAATGTTATATTAGTGCACATAATTCACACAAAATCCTTACAAACTGGAAAAAATGTTGATCGTTTTGTGCAAATAATTTATTTAATATTAATTTAAAAAAACGGGGTTTTCAAACTTTTGGTACAGTATGTTTTTGTGCATCACTAAACTGCTTAGGTTTGAGAAGCTCTGTCCTAGAGAAAGGATGTACAACGAGAACAATGAAAATAAGATGGGGACTGAAACTGGTCCCTGTGGCACTCCGTATTTGACCTTTATGACATTTCTTTACTTACATAAATGTGGTTTGGTTGCTGATGATATGCCTGTTCATTATATTTTACCTATTTGCTTTATTGGATATATATATGTGTGTGCGTGCGTGCGTATTTTGTTTTACTTTTAAAATAATACAAATTCTTGATAAAAATAGCTAAATAAAAATGCACATGGATTTTTTTTAATAAGACCTAATCCAGGCTAATGATTAACCACTGATGCTGACATACTTTTCTAGTTTATTCATTAGAATGGCATTATCTGTAGTGTCAAAAAACTACTTTTAGATTTAGTAGTACTAAATAAGAAATACCACAATGATTGGACACTAGAGGCCTTTTGTCTTAAAACTGTATTTAAAAAAAATCTACATTATGATTTTCTTTTAGAATTCTGCTAAGATATGTAGATCTTGCAGTCTGCAGAGCCTGTCTGTGTTGTGATGACATATCATTTCGATCACTTATAAAAAAAAATTAACCAACCATAGACTAACTGTTGCTTACATTTGTACATAAACTTGGTTTAATCCTAATATTTGGTGGTAATATTTTAGTGAGTAATTCATGACAGAATTTTCATTTTTGGGTAAACTATCCCTTTAAGTAGTGTTTGGTTAGGCTGATTTGCAGGTACATTATATGTGTTCCTCTTTGTCTTTTCTGGCATGTGATCTACAGATCTGGCTCTGGAGAAAGCTCTGTTTGGCTGCGTGTTGAAGCCATTGAAGGTTCAGCTGCACCAGACGCTCAGCTCTCTGCACACTCAGGATGGCTCCTTACAGAGAATCACAGACAGCATGCTGGCCTGCCAGGAGGGGGTGCTAGAACGTTTGGGTGTACGAGTGGGGGTCCTGGATGCTCGGGGCATAGACAGAGCAAAGACAAAACTTGCACTAATGCAACGAAGCCATTCGCCAATTGACAAGGTGTTGCTTCTGCTGCAGGTGTGCAAGAGTGTGTACAAAGCCATGGATACCCAACCTGGTGAGTACGTTTTTATCATTATTTCACCCAAAAATAAAATGGGTCATTTATTTACCTTTTATTTCATTTCAAATCTGTATAGCATTATTATCCAGAACAGAGAAGAAGATCATTTTGAAAAATATCTCACTGGTTCTACAGCTTTAATTTTCTTGATTTTCTATAATAAGTTTCAAGAACAAGCTTTCCATCCTCTCTTTTTTCTTTTTGGCAGATCAGGCAGTGGGGTCAGAGGACTTCCTGCCGGCATTGGCCTATGTCTTAGTGCAGTGCAACATCCCACAACTGCTGCTGGAGACGGAGTACATGATGGAGCTGCTTGATGCTTCATGGCTGACAGGAGAAGGTAAGAGAAACACAGCATTAAACGCAAAAAAAACCAGAAACATTTTACACATTTTACATAATATACATGTAAAAGTATACATAAAACATAAATTGATAATACTTTTTTGTCTAGTCCCAAATGATCTTATAAATTTGTTTCTGGGATTAATGTGAAAAGTTCTTGTGGTCATTTATTTGTCATAGGTGGATATTATTTGACAAGTGTGTATGCCAGCCTGTACCTGATCCAGAGCAAGCCTGGGACCACACCCACCTGTAGTCTAACCAGTAAAGCTCAAGAGAGCTTGCGGGAGTGGAGTAGGAGGCGGGGCCAAGAGGCCAAAACCCAGAAAGATACTCAGCAGAAACAGGTTGACACACATACCATTTTATTGCAATATTCTTTCTTTTTTTTTAAATTTTTTTTAAATTTTATTGTATTTTAATTGTATTAAATAAACATTTTGTTGTTGTGTAACTTTGTCGCATTTAAGTTTAGCCAAGTAACGGTTCATCTACTGGTAACCCAAAATAATACTACATAACTTTCTAGCTGATGTCATTGACTTGTTATTTCTTATGCTTGTTATCAGAAATAATCTGCAGGGCCGAAGTAAAGCGTAGTAACATTTGTTTATGTTGTTGCTTTGAAACCGTCTATAATCATGTGTCATTTTTATAAGTGTGTACCTCCTGCATCATTCATTTAAACATCTTGTTTTTCTTGTGTGAATGTAGCGGTTTGTACGTGTGTTATTTCAGGATGACAGTCGCAGTGCAGTGCGGACACTTCTGTGGAAGGCGGGCGAAAACGTAGACGCTTTAGCCCAAATTTGCGCTGGGCTCTTTGGTGTGAAGGAGCCCCAGCACTACTGTCTGTTCTGGAGGAACGAAGGGGAAATGCGCCCGCTACCAGCCCATTTTCAACCTCATGAACTGGGCATGCATGAGGGGGTTTCTCTGTCCTATCTCCGCTCGGATCACGACTTCAGTAAGATGCGCAGACTGACCAGAGGGGGTGCTGTGGATCTAGGGGAGTCGGTGTGTGAGGAGTAAGGAATTCTAATGTTTTATGGCAAAGGGATTATGGATGTTATATAGTTATTATTATTATTGTGTGTGTGTGTGTGTGTGTGTGTGTGTGTGTGTGTGTAATCAGGAAGCACAACAGCAGTGTATGAATCAAACTTACAGGTGATCCAAAGGTGAGATGGTAAAAATGCAAAAAGCAATATCTGCTACAGAGATTTGCTGTTGAAAGTCCAGCAATCTGCGTTTAAATTGTTGCTTATTGATTGGCTTGTCAGGAGTGTGTTTTTGCCAAAAACAATACCAAAGTGTTAAATATTCATAAAAAAAAAAAAAATGACATCATGTATGTATGCATCTGACATGTGTGTGTGACGGACTGAGTATGTTGTGTATTTTACAGTAACAATAAGGGATTAGCCACATTACAAATGTGTGTGCTTTTATTTTTCTCTATGCTACACAAAAAGTACATTAATAATGCATATGCTCTTACCATATAATAACATTTATACCGTTTAAGGGCTGCCAAGCTTCTAAAAAGAAAATTATAATAAAGGCACCAAAATGCACTGATTCACTACGCTTGACAGCCTGCTTTAAAATGTGTATGATGACAGCTGTGTATTTTTTTTCTCTTTCAAATAATAAATAATGACAGACTTTTCCTTTCTGGTACATAACATACTCTACATAAATATGTAAACACAAGTGCATCTTGCTTAACAGTTGCCATAACTTTCCCTCATTCTAACAATTCGTGGCTACAGACTTCTAAACTGTAGACCTGATTTTGCCATCAGTACTCTAATTCTTAAAACGTTTGCATCTGTACCCACAGTTTATTGTACAGGCATTTGTGTTTTTGTACTTGCGTAGAGTATTGTTCTGGTACTAGTATTACTTGAACTGTAGTTTTTAAGTTGAATATTGACTTAATTTTGAGAATATTGTTTTTCTGTTCATTTATTATTCTTTCTTTTTGTTTATTCTATGTAGTGAATATGTAAAGGTATAATTATGTGAATATTCCATGTAAATAGAAGATGAAATAATAATATATTGTGTTGCACTTACTGAATGTACAAATTTCACCTTGGTGGGCAGATCCACATGCAAACACTGTCAAAAGCTAACGTGAAGTTAATTCCACTTATATCAGAAAGAAAGTTTTATTCTAATTCTATCATTCTAAATGGCTGTAAAATACCACTCGTTTCTATTGTAACTCTGCTTTATTTCAGCCCTGTTGCAGTAAGTTGTCAAAAATATCAAGTCCCGTTGTTGAAAACGAATGTAAAGGACAGATTTTAAGTAAAGGACCTGTTGGAGTAGAAATTCACAGTGAATTTGCTTACATTTTAACTTCAGTTAATATACATATACATACAGTTCTTATGATCTGTATCATTAGAAAGTCATAAAGACACAAATAGCACTATTTCCTGAGAAAGACCTACCACATGACTGTTCCATCAACTGTTAGTTTTCTTATTTTACCTTGAATGTGACTTTGTAACATTTTCTTTTTACAATATATTCTATAACTATGAATGTAATGCTTATTCTAAATGGGTTCTGATTTAGATTTTTAATATTGGCGCTTTTATTGTTGTTGGATCAGTTATACTCTCAACCTTTGCATGCATTTGTTTGTGATGCGGTTCATTGTGATGCATGAACAGTACGCTTCATATGACATCATGCATACTTGGTTTTATAAATGTTGGCTGCTTACAGAATGGTGCTGTACTGTTGTTTACTAACATACAATATTAAACTCCAATATTAATGCTGACTGCTAAAATCCATGTTTAACCCTCTCACTGGTGTCTGAACATTGGTAACAGTTTGATCATCAAAGTAAATCATGTGTGCTTGTAGTCCACTAGATGGCAGCAAATGAGTAATTATTTTTAATGTAGTTTTGAAACTCTTTTAATGGTTTTGTGCTTTAGAAGAGTAAATCGTATTTTGTATAGAAAAAAGAAATGACAGTATTGTACATATGCAGTGAGACGTTTATTGTTTGCTTTTATTTTTCGTCATCATTCATTACCAGAAGTAATTGTATGCAGTTTGAATGGAGTTTATATAAAGTGTCTTTAACTTTGTACTTGAGTAATTGCACACAATGTATCTATTGCGAACATGTGTTACCTACACCAACGTACATGTGCACTATAAGTACAATGTAACAAATGCTTTTATTCTTAGGTAAGTAGGCCTATGTGAGAAAATTTTAAAGACACCTAATATAAACTGGGCCCTTTATTTAATTGAACATGTTCAAAGGTGTTATAAAATGTTATTTAACATTTTTCCGCATTAAATTTCTCGAATTCATCTGTTCTGTATCATTTTGCCGTTCATTAGGATTAGTTGATAAAACACGAAACAATGTTTTAAAATGTAAAAAGTGTGAGGGTTCGGTGAGTCTTTAATAATTACAATGCACAGTTTACTAGTGTTTTTGCCAACTTTTTAAGAATGTAATGTCCCCAAGAGTAGCGAACCCCTTTAAAACCCTTAGAAAAGGAAAACATTTACTTAAGGACTGGATTATGTTATTAAAATAACCCCAAAACTGTCCATTTTAGAGGAATTCATTTAAATGACTATATATTAATAATAAATGCATGAATGGGACATGGATTTATGTTTATGGAAAGGTTCCTGCCGATTTCCTCATCGTAATCCAACTCCAAGTTTGTCCAGCGCTTTCAGGCCTTTCTCCTCATACTCTGCGCGTGATATCCAGAAACTCTCCTTATCTTTCATGATGTTGGCCAGCACAGCACCACCCATGAACACCATGTGTTTACGCTGTGGAGGGTCTTCAATACGAATTTTAAATTTCTGTGGTAAAAAATGATAACAGGTTCATTTTCCTTCAATATTTAAAATGAAAAGCAATGAGCATGTCCTAAAAAAAAGTTACCTCAGTTTACTTGGCTGCCTTAAAGAATGCATATTGTCAGAGTTTGCCTAAGCATGCATGTACTTTTACTGATGTTACATTTTATTTGGAAAACTACACCTAACTGATGTTACGACTCCCTCACCGACAGAAAGTACTGAATCGATGCTGCTTTTTTCCTAGGTGGCCTGCAGGTTCCAGATAGGGTTGTTAACAAACAACTAAAAGTTCAATCAATATTTTGCTTGCGCTTGCAGAAAATTCAGTGGAGACACTACTAGCCATGACAAGGCCCCTGGACAGCAGTTTCTATTTATGTTACAAATGAGGAAAGTGGAAAGTAGTATATTAGCATTAAGCTTACAGAGAGTTTCTCTGTGTCCCCCTTCAGAACCCTCTCTAGGTAAAGCTGCTTGATCTCACGCTCCAAACGGGATGGAAGTCCCGGGTACATGGTTGTGCCTCCGGACAGAACAATGTGTTTGTAAAGGTCCGCCCTTCAAATGGACAGAAAGACATGAAGCTTAATAACCACATTATAATCATAATCCTGTGTTATGTACTTCAGATGTTTTAGATATTTCTACCAGAAAACAAGACTTTGGATTCTTAGGAAGAAATTCATTTTTAGCATTAAACATCCACTAACTGACAATGCTCTGAATTATTCTGACCTTAGGTCAATGTCTGCTGCTTGAATGGTGTTAAAGAGCAGTTCAGCCACACCGACACCTTCCACGTTAATGAGATGAGGCTGAAAAAGAGCCTCTGGTGCTCCAAACCTTTCGCCTCCGACTTTTATCATCCGCCCATCTGGTAACTGGTAAAACAAAGAAAGACTGAAACAATGTTTTATTTGGTATAATTGCAAATCATCATTTAGTTATCTCGTATGTAAGTGTCAGTCAGATCAGTCAAATGTAACGAAGAGGAGCTCTCTTGCGCCCCCTGTGGCACTTACATTTGGACTTGAATTCAACACATATAGCATTCTTTAATTGATTTTTGCAAACGCTACTTTCATTTTCACCAACCGTAAGTGTACTTTCAAATGAACTCTTTAAAGCGCATTACTGTGTATGACTCCACCAGGACTGTGGTGTCATTGGCTAGCTTCTGTTCTTGATCGATGTTGTATCCCACAAAGCACAACTTCTCCTTCATCATCCGCACTGTCTCAAAGTCCGCTGTGTGGTTGAAGGCGTAGCCCCTCAAAAGCAACAGCTAAAAATAGAAATATTTTAGAAAAAATAATCTAACAACAATAACTCATCTCTCATAATGTGACCTCTTAAATCTATCCTCCTCCAGATTTCAATGCAAACGCATCTATTTTAATCTTTTGCAACTGAGAGTTTATTGAAATATGTTGGGTTCAGCTTATCATTATCTGAGTTTACTGAGATTAATTCTGGACAACATAAAAAAATTTTTTTATCATTATGATGACAGGGGGATTAGACACCCTGCTTTAAAGGGATAGACAAAAAAATAAAATAAATACTATGGGGGATGATATCTGTTTGGTTACTGACATTCTTCCAAATATCTTCCTTTGTGTTCAGCAGAACAAAGAAATGTATACAGGTTTGAAACAACCTGAGGGTGTGTAAATGATGACAGAATTTTCATTTTTGGGTGGAGTGTCCCTTTAAGCAGTTGTCATCAATATGGGAACAGAAGAAAGGTGTCACACCTTAATGAGATAACGTGTGATGTCACGACCCGCGATGTCCAAACGGCGTGTAAGGTGAGGGAGAGAGAAGCCCTCATACACGGGACAAATATGAGTCACACCATCACCCGAATCGATCACTATACCCGTTAACAAACCTGCCACAGGAAAAAGGAACAAGTTAATTTATTATTTTACACCAGTCTATCATACCAAAAAACAGATTTGACAGATTTTACCCTGAGCGTACAGAGTCAGCACTGCCTGTATAGCCATATAGACACCATGGAACTTGTAGGTCTCAAACATGACTTCTGCGATCTTCTGGCGGTTCTTCAGCGGGTTCATGGGTGGTTCTGTCAGCAGAACCTTACAGTCAGAAGGGTTGATGTTAAGCCGTTGCGGTCCAAAGGTGTGGTCCCACAGATGCAGCATGTCTTCCCAGCAGCGGACTATCCCGTTCTCCATGGGATACGAGATCTCCAACATGGAGCGGCATTCACTCGCTTCATCCCCAACCATCAGATCCTGATAGCAAGATGGGGGAAGGAAAGTTCAGTAAAGCACTGTCATCCAAAAGTAAAAAGTGTAGTTGAATTACACTTTGAACTCACCTTGATCTCTATATTTCCAACTTTTGCATCTGATCGAATGATGGGTCGACCCACTAGAGCTGGGAAGATGTGGTCGGGAAAATTGGACCCAGCAAAACCGCACTTGACAAACTGCAAACAATTTGTAGATGTCAAAAGCAGTCTTAAAAGACTCTACTCATACTTAAGGAATATAATGTTATGCAACATGTAGCTATATTAAATATACATTTTTATACTGTGACTGTTTATGGAGCTTAAACACTTACATGTGCAGATTAGCATGAATGATCATTTCTTTTATGTAGCCTACAGACATGCATGAATTATGCATAAATATGTAGGCTATAGTTTAACTAGTTTAAAAAAAGTCAGTTACGCTATATTTTTTGTTGTATTGTGCAGAACACTCAACCACTGTATGATATTTACTAGTGTCATTTTGGATTATTTGCACTACAGTAAAAGAACTTCCTTATTTGTAGCCAATAACCATTTATATTTTCCCTACCACCTTTTAAGGTGATGTGCATGGCTTTTTCGGCGTTCCTCTTAAAACATGTTCAAACACATTCAAGCAATTTAGCACGCCCATGCATGAAGTGCACCTACAGCAGCCATGCAGTGACTGAACTTTAAAGTTTTGTAAATAAAGACTTTTTTTTTTTTTACAGATAAGTAGATTTTACTTTGCTACTTACGTGTGGAAATGGTTCAAAGTTGTGTACATTGATATGGGTTAGTTAAACAATGTTATATAAGTCGTACATAGTGACCGTTAGCTTAGGAAACAAATTCATAGATTTTGATATACGCTATAATCTTGACAATATTGAACACTGGAATGACATATGGAATGAAAGCGTACCATTAATAAAATGTTGTCGCATTTTATGTAAACACATTTAAATATCTTACCCCAGTACCATTGTCACAAACGACCACTTTTCTTCCCCCGCTATCCATGGTGCAGTGTTTCAGGTGAGGCGCAGGTAGACACCCGCAAAGTTGAGCCAAGACTTATAACACTTCCGAACCTATATGTGAACGCATTCAGTTACGGACATTTTCACATCCGTCGGAACAGAAGTATTTTGGTGAAGTCAGAAGTGAAATGGGAAGTTTTACCTACAGAGGAACTCCGCCCTGTGTGCTCGTGCAGCCACAGCTCGAGGGTAAACAAAAACTAACTATCGTCCTCCTTATATGGGCTTTATTTTGGGGGGCATTTTGGGGTTTTGTAATTGGTTATTATGCAGACTTACATACAAAACGGTACTTTATAACGTAGCCCATTTTCTCTTATTGTGTCAGATTCATTTAGATTCATTTTACTGAAAAAAAAAACCTTACGAAAATTATGCATGGTTTAAATAGAGATGTTTTTTTCATTTAAATTCTAATCGAACGGTTGACTTCAGCTTCAAAATTTGCTTGTTATGGCTTATGGCAACACTATTGGCACCTATTTCTTCTTTTAGAGAATGTAAAATCTTCACAACAAAAACGTTTTGTTTTGGTGACATTTATTTTGTTAAACCTATTAAATAATTAGTCAGTTTACTTGACATTTAAAGGAAACTTTCACCCAAAGAATGAAATTTCTTTCATCATTTACATCATTAAATTTCTTTGTTCTGCTAAACACAAAGGAAGATATTTGGAAGAATGTCAGTACGCAAACAGTTCTCATCCCCCATTGACTCCCAGTTTTTATTGTCCCTACTATATGGCAGTAATTGGGGGATGAGATCTGTTTGGTTACTAACATTCTTCCAAATATCTCCCTTTGTGTTCACCAGAACAAAGAAATTTATACAGGTTTGGAACAACCTGAGGATGACAGAATATTCATTTTTGTGTGAACTGTCCCTTTAAGTTAGTCAAAATAACTTGTTTGCTTCAAAAATAATTGTATTTATTTAAAAATGGAAAACCACAGACCAATAGAACAAAACAAGTCCCCTTTCCTGCAACTTCAGTGAGTATGGGCATGAAAATGAAAAACAATAGACAGTCATATAACAGTTTGACATCATTTTTAAAGTGTAGAAACATAAACTCCATTTGCTGATGTGTAAAAGAAATCTTTACATATAAATAGAGGATTCCTGTAGTGTTTTAAGTTACATATAACACCTCTAAATTGTCAGTTTATGTATGTTGTCATAACATTACTGTGTTAAACTGGACCTATATCACAATCTACACAAAATCGTACAGCAGCAAGGAGTTTCTTCCATTGTACAGAACATGCAAATGCAGTTTTAAAAGAGATCATGAACAGCTTTTGATTATAATATGATGTCTATAGTGCTATAAAAGGCCTGTCTATAGATAAAATACAGCTCCCTCCTTCAAGAGAATATGTCATTTTTGTGCCAACTGAATATTACATTGTTTTTTAAATTATGATTTTTTTTAAATATAAAAAAGCGAATAAACCTGAAAAGATTTATTTGGCACATGCTTTTCAAGAGGTCCTTTTGAAGCCTGTTCATTTTCAAGTGCACAGTTCAGTCTTTAACCCTGAAATTGCAGTCCTGCTTTGGTAAGGAACAAACCATCAATTATTTAAAATCATTTACTTCTGATAAAACTAACTATCACTCTCCCTTGAAAAGCCAGAACCCAAATGTGCCTGTTCTGACAAATCTGAAAGTTTCAAGGAAAAAATCAAGGAAAAGTTCCTTCTTGCTCACTCATGTGGCCAGTCGTTCCTTTAAGTGCATCTACTGTAAAAGAGTTCACATAATTGTGTTGCAGTTCAATTTCCTCCATGTTTCCATATCCAGACGTCTTCAAAATTCTTTACACTATATAAATCTATAAATGATTTGTCTTTTCGTTGGTTTTGGTCATTTGGAGGGCGTTGCAAAGTGTTCTTCAGGACTCAAACTCGCTGTCGCTGCTCACTGATATGTCAGGCGTGGAGGCCCCAGTTCCCCTCGGCCCTGTACCCGAGCTGCAGTCGCTGTTGTCTGGGCTGCCCGGATGATGCGGGGAGGAACCCTGGAGGTGGGAGTTGTGCTCTGAGGAGGAACATTCTGGAGAGCTACCTGATGGAAGGAGGGAGGAGTCCTGCTGCAGTCTGGTGGAAAAACAGAGAGAAAATGTATTATTTTAGTTAAAGAGTAAATAGCTTTTAAGGGCCTTTATTGTAGTGCAAACAATCCAAAATGACACTAGTAAGAAAAAGTGGTGGTGTTCTGCACAATAGAACTATGCATCTTGCTGTCCAGAAAAATCATTCTTTACATATAGCACATGCAAATGTTCATGTTCATTGTTAGCATCGGTTGTTCAATGTGTACCTGTTCTTGGCAGATGCTGCTCTGTCCCTCTGTCTTCTATTTTTAAACCAGTTGCCCACCTGAGTGGGCGTGAGACCTGTAGCCTGAGCCAGATGGCGTTTTCTGGATGGGTTGGGATAGGGATCCTGCAGGTACCATTCCCTCAGAAGACTGCGGGTTCTCTCCTGGAAAACACACAATAGAAGACATTGTCTCTTAATCTAAAACCGTCGAGTAGACTTTCATGTTTTCTGCCAATTTGTCTTTCTTGAGGCACAACATTCCAGCAGGTTTACATGCCTTTTATACACATTTTCAGAAATGACCTAGGCTTTCGCCAAACCTTGATTTTCCAATAATTCAAGATCTTGTTAAAGTAAACCTGTTAACACTAGATTGACTGTTGGAAGGGTGCTTTAAAAAGATCCAGACTCCATCCTCTCAAGAGGGATAATAGCATTGTATCGTATTAAGTCTTCAGGGACGGAGTTATTATTAGATCACTCTATTTATAGACAGAGATGTTATATTTTTATGACTCATGGTCAGGTGAGAGTCCAGTTCGTGAGGCTCCGGGGTGAGAAAAAGTTGGCATCCTCCAAGATGGGCAGAAGTTATTTTTTTCTAATCTTAGACCAAATGGCTTCATAGACCCCTCATAATCTCTGATCTACTTTCCATTGCAATTCACATTTGATCAGTTTGCAAAACACAATTGCAGATTCAACGAATTGTTCCGAGAGCTTTGCAAAGCAGTTTAACTTTTGGTTAATCTGACGACTGGTGTCTGGAACATGGTAAATCTGAAAAGGTAGAAAGTTATCTGAGCTTAAATACCACAGGTGGTCCTCGGCTCAAGAAGCTTAAGGAACACAGTCTAAGAGAGATGTCTCAATGTAGTGTTATAGCTCGTGCACGCTATACAATGAACTACCAGCAGAATGCATTGAGAGCACTCTGCATGCTATCATAGTTGAATAAGCTTAATGCAGCGTTTGCATGGTTGCATCAGGAATGCAGCGTAATTAAGTTCTTATTTGTTTTTGCACTTTGACAGTTTAAATACACTCCTGTTGTTACCTATTTCTATTTAATCTGACCCTGAAAATAAATGAGCCAAGCAGGTACTCAATTCTATATTGCTTTTACAACAAATTAACTCAAAGTGCTATTTTTAAACTTTCCTCATTGTCTTAATCTTTTAAGGCTTATGTTTTAAGTTTATTTTCTATACAGATATAATTTATTTTAAATGTTTTTTTTAAATAGCCACTTTAGTGCCAACAAGCTGCTCAAAAATGATGACAATGTGCACATAATAAAGGTGGTTGGGAAAATGCCCATGTTATAATGGATCAAACGCTCTTAGATAAATCAAATAAATATTCAATAAGAAAAATTATCTTCCTTGGATTTGGTCTTCTTTTATAGCTCACCTTGAAGCAGTGCGTCTTCTGCTCGCCATCCCAGATGGTTCGGGGAAGAGGGAATTTCTTACGGATGCGGTACTTCTCCACCGGGCCGAGGGGCCTTCCTCTCAGGCGCTCCGCCTCGCGGTAGTGTGCGTCCAGCCACAGGTCTTGTAGTTTGGCGTGGGACTCGCGCGTAAAACGGTGACTCTGTAGGATTTGGTAGAGAGCCTCAAAATTCCCTCCGTGAAAAGCGACGAGCGCTCGGGCTCGCATCACCGACTCGTGGCGGTTAAGAAGTTCACCTGGCGAACCGGGAACCGCCGCGGGGAGGGACCATAAAAAGCGCCCCAAGCGCTCGATATCTCCTGTCTCCTCCAGATTCTCACACACACGAGCCACCTGCTCAGGTGTGAACATCGGTAAAGGAAACATGGCTGGGGTTGCTTGTTGGACTAACAAGTCCTATACCTACAGGTTTAGGTCAGCGCGTAAAGATGCGCGTCTTCTATCACCATTGCGCGCAACCGTCTCCAAATGTGTCTCCCTGCTGAGCTCACTTGTATAGATTACACGCTAACTGGTTCAGATTAACAAAGCGTTAAAAAGCTGAAAATCACTTTGAACGATATGAAGAGCCACCAATTATATAAAGTACGACTAGTCCTATAAGGGTGAACCCACGGAATGTTCCCTTCTTCCAGGTGCGCAGTTCTAGTAAAGGAGGAGCAGCAGAAGTCAACCCTATTTATAGGGAGATTCAATTAGCATCTTTGTGCTTGTTTTGAGGGGGATTATACACCTCGGTCATTTGCCACTTGGTGGGGGGTTGCTGCTCATGGAGGCGAGTGACTGGATGATCATACAGTTAGACTAAACAGAGGAAGACATGTCAGTTTGCTGTGTAGTTTGCAGCAAGCATATATGATCATTTAATATTTTTGTTGCATTCACAAAAAGTTTCATAACTCCAGAAAATATGTTATGCCCATTTTTGATAAAAGCACACAGCTTTTCTGTCCCTGTGGATATTTTAGAATTTCCATTTTTGTTTTTATGCCCCATTTCATCATCATTGTTTAAGCATGTTGAGAATGTAAAAAAGAATTACATTTCCCAGTGTATTTATTCAAACAAACTTACATACAGATCAGTCACTGAAATTCTAGAATTGACCATGTTTAAAAGTTTGTGAGCATCATTTATTTATTTTTTATTCCCTTTAGAGGAATTGTTGATTAGACACTGTACGTGGTAAATGGGCTCATGTTGTCCGAAGGTTAATGGACCAAAGGCTGCTCATGCTGTTTGACTGCCTTTAATTGGGATTTTATCTCGGCGAGGCGCTTAGGCCATTAAAATCGCTATCACGTGCGAGTCAGAAGGGACATTTGAGATGCATCTTGTCTAAATTGCTTCAAAATCCCGACTGACTAATACCCACTTAATTAATCTGGACATGGTTATACTGTATCCTCTGTGACCCTGGAGCAGGTCTGAGCGCCTGGGATGCTAAACGCCACCTTGGGCCACCTTATTATAATAATATCCCCTCTCTCAATTCAATCCCTGAGATAGTCCGGGTAATACGTTTCCAAGAAGACTGTTTTACTATTAATCTGGTTACGCATAAGCATCTGTCAACAAATTAGTTAACCAAATAACTAACCTTATTATGACAGTAGCGATTAGATGTTTTGTGTAATAAGGGTTTACATCATATTTTCATTAAGAATGAGTTTGAATGCATTATAGGGTTGCTATATGTTTTAGTGTGTTGTGACTTGTATGGCGTCAGAGTGTAAAATCCTTTCTGCAGGTTTTATTTTGATATTCTGTAAAAGACAACTTTGGGGCTTGACAATTTTGTTGTGGTATAAGTGGCAAAGTATTTTACTAAGAGACAGATTTTGTCTGGGACTGTCAGACTAGACTGACTGCATACGGAGACTTTAATTGTGTACCCAGGGCAAATCATGTTAAATCAGCCTGTACGGCCTGTTCAATAAAGGTTGCCGTCAGGTGAACGTTGAGGTTTAGAATGAGGTTAGAAGGTTTAATCTGAGGACAAAATGATTTGTCTAGTGTTTATTGATCCATCAGTGGCAGGAGGATTTGTGTGTTCGGAAAGTTATGAGTGTTTATTGACATTGACCCGAAAGCTTTTGTTATGCCTATTAGTGTAACATCTGTTGTCTATATACTAATCAGCAACAGTTTATTATAGCAAATACATGTAATATTACTTGATAAATATAGTTTCCGTTACAATAATGAATACTAAATGAAGCTCATTTATGATATTTAAAGGGATAGTTCACCCCAAAACTCATGTTGTTCAAAACCTATATGCCTTTTTCTTCCAAATCGGGGTTCTTCAAAATATCGTTTTATGTGTGTTCTGCAGAATTCATTTTTCTAGCATGGTTACATTGAAATGTGTATTCCAATACAGCAAAACCGTTTAGTTGTAATATAATATATTACAACATACCATACGTTCAAAAAATAAAACGGTCAAGAGACAGACAAAATAAAAATAACCCTGAGCTCTCTCTATTACTAGACAAAGACACAAGCGTGTGTCAGAAGAAGAGAAATGAGCTCAGCGAAGATCATTTTCTCTATTAATCTGATTCTCAGACACTTCTCTGTCAACATACGCGCACACACAAATGACACAAAACGCAGGTCCAATCCGTATTAACACTTTGAGAACAGACTGACTCCAAATCTGCTTAACCCTTCCCAAGCTCTACAAGAGGATGAATCATAAGATGAGGATGAGGAGTGTGCATGTGTGCAGCACTGTTTTATTGACGAATGGATCGATTTTTCCTGCCAGTGAATCTAGTTTGATGAGATCAAAGTAAGATCACTTTCTAAAACATTTTAATGTGCGCTTGAAATCAAAAAGTGACTTTTGGAACGATCTTTAATGGCTAAAAACGTATTTTATGTAATTGACTCCCATCTGGCAATGTTCTAGTGTATTTCAAAATGCCGTGTTATATATTATTGATAACATTAAAAGTAGCATTCAAGTACTTCAACAAAAAAACACCATTACAGTTTGCGAAGAGAGATTAAAAAGTTACAGAATCAATTCAATGCTAATTGTATGCACATATGCTTATTAACTGTACGACGCGGTTATACTTCGCTTATAGAAACACAGCTTCAGTTATGATCCGATAAGCCGAGTTTAAATACGAAGTGTCTCTTCACATTATTTCCAGCCTTTGCCATGGAACCCCACTTGGCATAATTAATTAGGCTTAAATTCAGCTCCTTCTGCTTAAATGAGCTGTTAACATAGCCAACAGGCAAAAGCAGCGGGTGTGTGTGTGTGCGTGGGGATGGCGGGGGGTGAATGGAGTATTACCATGGGCCTATAAATCCACACAAACACAGTTAACAAGTAAATGGGTGGGGAACTAATTAGTGTTATCTCCTTATCACGGAGCATTCTCATTTACTCCAGACAAGGGGGATACACAATCGCAAGAAATGTGGGTGCTCTTACTGAAAGACACGCACACAAAACACACACTAATACCCTTTTGCAAACAGCTAATTACGAACTCGTTTGCAAATCAATGCAACGCTGTTGCTACATCCCCCCCGTCCCCCCTTCCAAGAACACGTGGGTGACATTCGCAAAATAAACGACTGCTCCACTTCCTCCTCTGTTGTTGTGGAATGGATGAGAAAAGATAAAGTGTTTTCCAATCAGTAGAATAGGAAGAGTACACAAACACGCGCACACTGCTAAGCTGTTAGTCACATGTAGAAAAGTGTAGCAAATAAATTTAATTTGGTGAATTGCCATAGTTGTATTTGTTCATATAAATTAATGAATTAGCTAATGTAAAGTAGCAATAAATACATTGTTAAAAATTCACATCATTATTTTTACCCCAAATAATGGTTTCTTTAAGTCAGTTATTTGCAGTAGTGTCAGTAGGAAATATACCTTTCCAAACATTTCTTTGGCCATTATCTGTAATAATCCAGTGAGATTTTTGTATGCACAAGAAGTGTGACAACAGCTGGTGTTCTACATAGAGATCTGTTCTCACCATCATCGAGCCGCGTCTATTATTACATTAAGACTAAATTTAGAAATGTGGCAATGTCTTCAAGACTTACCTGCAAATAACTGACTTAAAACACTTTATTGGGGTGAACAAACTGACATGCCTAAGAAGCGTTTCCAGTCAGCACCTTGGTGTATTCAGTCCCTTAGAAGTGAGTAATCCAAGACAGAATGTTTATAAAAATGATTTTATTTTAAGAAATCCAAAGTTAAATTTGTTTTGTTCAGTATTCTACAATGTGATATAAATAAGAAGATAAATACATAAGAAGAAAAGTGACCAGGGTTGCCAACCCTGCGGAAGTGGGCTACTTTTAAACTTATTGCGTGGATTGTTTTTATTCCGCGGGTTAAAATTGGACATATTCATCTATTGTAGTTTACTTAAATGCATGTACTGAACTAATTTACTCTATCAAATGTATGTATGTATGGATTTGGTTCATTAGCTGTAAATATCGAGGTAAGATCATTTTATTTATGTAAATGTCAATAATTACAGTTCTTTTCATTGATTGACTTGTCTAATGCATAACTGTTGTTGTAAAATATGTATTTTATGCATGAAAGTTGGTGTTTGGGCTATTTTTGGGGCTGGTTTGATTAGCCATTGGGTGGGTTTTGTTGGCAACCCTGTAAGTGACCCAAAACATACTCTTCTGCATTCACAACGTCAGACACTTTGTGTCTAAAAAAATCTGTCCGTTTTGCTGTTGTGTTCACAGACACACTACTTATGAAAACAATTATGCCCAACATATTTAATACTTGCAATTATTATGTTACCATTCAATTCTACACGTTACTTTTACAAAGTTCCAACCACGGATGGATCATCTTACTAACCAAGTGAGAGGAGAGCTAATCTAAGCCTTTCCGTTTGCAGAAAATAGCTGGAAGTGAATCTCCTATTTGTTTGTCTGTTTGCTTGTTTGTTGGCTAGACGTGTGTCTGGCACACTAATGTGAAACAACATACTGTAAGGAAAAGCAGGCAATGTCTAAATAAATATAAAGAGTATTACTGAGGTACTTGTTTGATGTTTTCTGTTAGAAGAGGTTTTCCATACACACTCACATTTAAACAAACAATTGTGGCTGTAAAAGATAGATTATAGTAACAAAAACACATTTTTTAAAATATAAAAATAATATAAATAATAATATAAAAATAATAATAAACATTCAACCAAGACTCCTGTTTAGATTTATAACAAATAATATATACTGTAAAACATACATAAAGCTGCTAGAAAATTGTTGATATGCTACTAAATCATTAAACAACTACACTATAAATGCTCTAAAGACTCAAGTAGTCAAAAGCTTTTAATGAACGGATTAATAGTGTGTGCAAAAATAAGGGTTTTCTGAATCTTACATAGCTTATGTGCATAACAAAAATTAACCTTACAGACAGTTTTGTTTAAATGTAAATCATTCTATAAACTTTTGAAAGCAGTTTTTATTCATAAAAATTTGGACATAGTCAGCATTTTTGTGGCATATTTGGGGTTAATCTATACTTCTTTCAGTCTACCCAAAAATAATAATGAAATGCACTGATGTTTTGAAACTTCTTCATTGTTCACTTAACTATATTTTACCTGTCCATGCATATCCCTGCAATTCTTGAAATACGAGAGCTAAGAGAAATTCTGTCTGGTTCAATTCTTTTAAACATCAAGATTAGATTAGATTCAACTTTATTGTCATTACACATGTACATGTACAAGTACAAGGCAACAAAATGTAGTTTAGGTCTAACCAGAAGTGCAATAAGCAAGTGCAGGATATACAGTTGTGCATAAATACAGGATAAAGCAAAAAGTATGAAGAATTTAGTGGAATAGACTTTGTTTGGGTGTGTTACCTGGTTTAGGAGAACGTATTGTAATTTCTAATATATAAATAATGTTTTAATATCAAAATATGCTAAATTGTCTAACAAATAAGTGTGTTTGGGTTGGTCTCTCTTGACCTCTAAAGTGATATCTGACAAAACCATAGCAGATGTTATAGGTTTCAGAGCTCATTTGAGATTAGGGAAAAAATCATTTCAATCTTAGGTGATTCCATGATATAACAGGTGTTACTGGAGTTGTTTAGGAATTCTAAAGGGCTTAGCCCAAAGGCTTATTCTCACCTAATACTTTAATACTCATTAATGCCTGCCTCTGTGACTTCCGCCAGCTATCCCGATCTGCTCCACAAGCCCCGTCCACAACGACCTGTCCATCTCAGACCGCTGCAGGCCAAAAATACAAAACAAAAAATGGTTCATTTTAAAAATAAGTTGTACTTTTTCATTGCGTTATGCTCTAAAATGCAGACTCAAACAATGCAGCACAATCTAAAATACATTTGTATGTGCATGTATGTTAATTTTTGTTTATTCGATCTTGCAGGACCTTTTCAATTGCAAGATAGCACTTTATAAAAAAAACTTTTTAATTCTTCTCTACAGCTTTTTTGCAATTAAATCCAATTTGGCAATGTAACTGCTTTTCTATGACAGAGGGATATCATGAAGCTTATAGGATTTTGGATATACTGCTGTCCATTTCTTCTGGGGTCATTATATCATATCAATTGTTTTTCCACATGCTTAATTCAACCGACCCAAAAGAGGAATTAGTGTATCGATTGATCCACAAATTGTCAGTTTATGTTCAGTCATAATCACAAGTGTTTGTGTGTGTGTATGCGCGCATGTGTGTGAGGGAGGGAGAGAGGGAGAGAGAGAGAATGTAAATGTGTATTGTTATATTACTAATGGTTTTGTTTTATATATCTTCATTTATTCAAGCTTGACCATACTGTGTTTACATTTATGTGTTGCGTCACTGACTGATGCATGCACCTGGGTGTCCATCTGTGTTTGTATAAAATCCCATGAACTGAAATCTGTGCTTGACTCTTCTCTGTGTCGCTTTTGCTGTTTTAGTGTCATCTTTCATTAGAGCTGCCCTACACATGATCACAGCATTAGCAGGATCGGTTTAAAACACAGGCAGCCAAAGCATCCAATGACACACGTCTCACTGCCCCACTGAGATGCATGTGAAGACTGTCAGGTAACCTTTTCTTAAAGCTGGGTGAGCTTTTAAGTAATGTGGTGTTGATGTTTGTTGTCTAACACGGCTGAACTGTGAGAGAGGTAATATTTGATAAAGTACATAATCAGATATTTAAATTGATAGACTGATATTTAGATACAAATACATACAATACAATACAATACAATACACAGAATAGAGACTACACTCTTATATACCCTTCTATATTTTGTAGGTAGTAGGGCTATTATACATTTTAAATACATTCTATGATAATTGAAAATGTATTATTTGATTTATAGGCTATATGTAATAAATGTAAACGTTTGAATTTGGTTATAAATGTTCTGTATGGTTGTATTCTGTTTAAACATTTGTGCAAGTGTAATATAATAATTGTATATATTATTATACATTATATATAATATATATATTATATATATATAATATTATATATAGTAATATATATATTATATATTAATAATTAATATATAGTATATATATGAAGAGTTCCTTTGCAAGAGTTAAAATGCACAATAAAAAACATGATTCATGAAAATGAATTTAAAAAGCATTTCTGTTTTTGCAAAATAAAGGCTGTATTAACTTTAAAGCTAAATTTGAATTGAATTACACACAATGTATAGATATATATTTGAATATAATATAAAATTAAAAGGTTAGTGAAAATGTACATCTTAAGGAAGTTCAGTAGCTCCTCACTGCAGAACGTAAGGTCCAGGGGGCGGGGTTGGATCCAGATCCTGTCTCCTCCCACTGCAATTTGATTGGTCGACCATTTCCGCATTGAATTGTAACTAAAGTTATTTTATGACGGATCAACAAGCTTGCTAAAGACAAACTTTATTTATTAACGCATTTTTAATAACATATTTTATTAGATTTAGGTTTAGGGTAAGGGTTTGGGTCAGGGTTGACATATATTTTACTGTGATCATCACTTACAGGCATAAAAAATTATGAATATCTCAACTACATTATAAATCAAATGTAGACTTACATTGTAAGAGCAAATATTAGCGACCAAATTGCGACTAATTATATACCATGTATCTTAATACCAACACTGTAAGAAATTGCTGTAATTTTTTACAGTAAATATTTACAATAGATAACTGTAATCTAAAAATTACAGTGCTACTGTATTTTGCTATGAATTGTGGGAGCATGCTAAAAGACTGATGTAAATTTTACAGTTAAACAAGCCAATATTGTATAATTTACAGTAAAAAAATTGATATTCCCTGCATGACACTTCACATTTAATTTTCTTTAAAAATGAAGTGGTCTTTATAACTTCCTAGTCTTTGTTACATTTTAATCAGTTATGTACATTAGGATTTTATGTTACATTTAATGCTGTTAAATGAATGTTTATTATAAAAAGTTTTTAATGTCGTGTGTTACCATGATGGTGTTTAGTGTTTGTGTGAATGACAATGTGCACCTTCAATATATTAGTATTTTCTTTCTCAACTGATGAGAAAAACTGATTGAGAAAAACGTTGATTCATCACGTGAAATCTTTGTTTGGTGGTTGTCAGTTTATTATTAAGTAACAAAACAGATAATAGTTCTTTAATAGACTGGTAAATTAACATTATGTCAGTTAATAAAATACAGTATTTTACTGTAAATTCACAGTTTTACAGTAGCTCTTGTACAATTTTACAGTGACAGCTGTAAAACAAAAATGTAATTGCTCCATGTATTTTTACAGAAATATGCTGTATTTTTTACAGTAAAACTGTAATTAATGATCTACAGTACTACAGTTATTTTTACTGGCAACCAAAATTGCTGTTATATTATTTTCCTGTTTTTACTTACAACTTTCTTACGATGAAGGTCTATGTTGCTTATTCAAAAATGGTACCTTTAAACAAGCAATGATGGCCTGTGCTTTTTCTACTAAACTATTTGAACAGGGAGCTAGGATGTATATGAGAGAGAGAGAGAGAGAGAGAGAGAGAGAGAGAGAGAGAGAGAGAGAGAGAGAGAGAGAGAGAGAGAGAGAGAGAGAGAGTGATATGAAGAGAATGTGCGAGGTTGCATGTGCAGAGAAACAAATCGGTCATCTGGATCAAACTACTTGGCCCAAACCCCCTCACAGGGTTCAACTGTCCAAGATGCACAGGGAGTGCCCTTCTCTCCTGTCTCAGGTCAGTTAATCTGAGGCCTGCCTCCCTCCTGCTAGTACCAGTGCTAATTGCTTGTGTCATAAAGCTCTGTGACCCAAATAAGCCTCGCTCCCCAAAGCTGCTGGGATAAGCCCCACTTTACCTCACCAAACCTGCTTAATAAAACGCCTTATATCCACTGCAACCCCCTCACCCATCGTGCCTTCTGCTTCCTCGCACAGCAAGGCTGTGACCACATCTTAAACATTGGGGGACTCCATGCCATTTAAGTGATGGAAGTGGTATGTATACATTAATATATATCAACATGTTTAAATATAAAACATGATCAAATGCAATGATATGCTTTTTATGATATTTCTGAATGTTGACCTGACATGCAAAACTGCAATGGCCACTTGAAGGATTATTGTCGAAAAATTTGAATAAAAAAGTTCAGTATATCAGATTTGCAAATACTTAAAAAAACACCAACCTTAAACACACTTGAGTCAAATCCACACATCTCCACATATTTATTCATAATATGCCTAATATGCTGAAAACCTATTATTTCTTAATCGACAATAAGGCATTATACTACATGAATCACCTAAATGTTTGCATCCTGTTAGATCAGTGGTCTCCAACATGGTGCCCGCGAGCACCTGGTAGCCAGCATGAACTCTGTAAGGTGCCCGCCAAACACAAGGCTCAACAATAACACTCGATTTAATCTGTGACTATATCAATCAGCCAAGTGCTACATTGTCATGAAATGTTATTATTAGCACTTGTTTATATGCTTTAATATATTCAAGTGCAAAAATATGTGAAAGAAAACTCAATTTGGTCCTGTGAGCTGAAAAATAATGCATTACATGTTCAAAGTTTTAAATAATTTTATCAACAAGTAGCCCTAGATGATTTTATCTTTTCAGGTAGCCCTTGCTTATAAAAAGGTTGGAGACCCCTGTGTTAGGTGTTTAGCGTTTCTGTCACCCGGATTCTGCCTTCTTAGATTTGAATGGCCATGTCAATTCTTTTGACATTGACAAGTGCTGTTACACAATGGCACATCACCCTATACATGTAGCTTTACATTTATTCATCCTAACAACATATAATAGTGCCCAAAAGTGATGGGAGATATATTTGCTCCCTCAGGTTTAATTAAACCATCAAAATATAAGTTGCAGGAAATAAAGCAAACTCTCATGTAGTAATATTTTGTAAATGTTCTTGGGTATGTCAGACCCGATATTTACACCCGTCATCAGCCGCGTACACTCTATGTAGCCTATACTCAAGGAGGCAGAATTAATTGGTGGAGGTAAAGGAAGGCTAAACCTTATGACACACAGACACACATTTACATTTATTCATTTAGCAGACGCTTTTATTCAAATATATAAAAGTGTATATTAAAATGACTGCGTTGCCCCAAAATATGAACAATTATTGTTTAGTTTCTAAATTATTTTGGTATTTAAATGTTTTCACAGCAGGCACAAATTCACTGAATTTTGTGAACAGACATTGTCAGCACTTACTTTGGGTTCCCCTGCATTTAATCTGGTCTGTGTTGTATTTCTCTTCATGCTTGTCAAGGATGGGGATCTCAGACCTGTCCATCTAATTCTTTCAAATAAAAAAATTCTTTTTCATCAATATAGCACAAAGTTCAGGGTACATATGGGGTGTTATCCTTTCCCTTTTTAAAACTTATGCCTCATGTATAATTATTTATTTATGTTGCACTAATAAAATCTTGAATGCACTGTAAAGTGCGTTTACATAAAATGGGCTGCCAAATGTGTAAATGTCAAAATTAGATTGAATGTATTTAGTCAGAGAAAGACAAATTTAAAGATTCTGACAAAAATATTTTGAATTTATGTAACAAGATACAATAGAACTAACAAGTCAGTATAAATATTAAAATATTGTTAAACAACACATCTTTTCAGTTTAACATCAACTATTTTAGTGTTTTGTTAATATAATACATTATAATATTATATAAAACACATTACAATCTTTTTATTGTAGTACCACAAAAGTTCCTTGATTGACAGCATTTCTCCAGTGTTCAAACATCACAACATTCATGCTAACATTATTATTACACAGCACTAAATAAACATCAAAAAACATGTTTGGCAAAATAATACTGCTAATGGAAACTAATAGGAAAAAAATGCACGCATTCAATATCAGGCTTTAAGATTACTATTCATTTTGCCAGCACATCTTAAAAAAAATTCAAAACAAAACTCAATAGATACATTTTTAGTGTTAAAATGATTTCTCACAGTTAATGTAAACATCAGTGCACACAGTATTGCTTGTGACAACATGGTGACTACAACTCTATACCCTTGACCCACAAGTCAGAAAAAACACTATAATTTCCCTTGTTTTCTAGCATCTTCTGATCCATTATTAGCATAATACTGGCTTATTGACTAGAATATGTTAATAGCTGTGCATTTTTGAGGAAACGGGTCTCCTCAGCAATGCAAACACATCTATTCATACAGTCAAAACATCAACTAGCGCTCATTTATGCAATTTTCGTAGTATATCTGAACGGCGGACGTTACATTTCTCATATTGAAAACGGGCGAAAAGAAACAAACACAACAACATTCAGTAAGATTGAACATGCATTAACAATAAATATAAATAGATTCGCTTTAAAAACAGCAAGATATAACACAACCTTGTCTGTCGCTCTTAGAATCAGTTTGAACACAAAAATGTGTGTATTAAAAACAAACGTTTTTAGAAATAAAACAAAAATAACCTAAATCTGTGTTTTAGTAGGACTAAAAAAGCTTGAAGGATCATGTCACTTAATAAATAAAATACTACCATATATATAGAACAGAAACAAAATATTGGTCCAGCAGTCCAGCTGTGCCAGTTTGTTCTTGACTTGAAATGAATAGAAATATGTACCAAGTTTTAGGTTCCAGTTCGGCAGTTCTCCTGGAAGAATAGTAATTTGCAGTGTAGTGTAGACTTCTCTGACAAACGTTTCATTTTTAGCAGTGGCGAGGTGAGTGGGGATACTTGGCCTTCAAACTCTCCTTAAAGCTACGGAAGAGGAGACGGTTTTTGCGGTTCTCTTCATCTTTTCTGCTGTGGAACTCTCCCTGGACCTTAAACCCTTTGTGCACTACAAAGGCATTGCTCAGCACAGAAAATCTGTAACCGGCTATGTGAAGTTCACAGGCCTACAGTGGAAAATATCATGAGTTAAAAACTATTATATGTGTACAATTGAATAAAAATATTTATATTTTAATAAAGTTGTTATCCATTAAAAATGCAAAAAAAAATAGTAAAATCATGCAAAGAAACCTGGAACAGAATCTATAAAGCCGTCCAGAGTCAACTTTTAGTTTCAAGTGTGTTAACATATTTTTACTCTTACTCCTAGTTTTAAGAATAGAAGTTAGTATTCAGCTGAATACTGAATTTTCATCTTGGAGTGAACTGGTTTTTAAGAAGTCACGCAACATTACTTTGTAGGCCATGCATACTACCACATATAGCATGCATCCACACTCACCTGACTGATGCGGTTAAAGCCATATTGCCTGAAGTTCTCATCGTAGAGAGGGACCGATCGAGCCCCAATGTAAAAAGGCTCCCATGGGTCCGCCCAGTTTATGGTGTACGCCACTTCCAGAGGCCCAGAGCTTTTGCTGGGCAGATTGACCCACTGGGAGTAGTTAGTGGGAGCCTGACAGCGAGGGCAAAGCTCGTCGTAGAACGGTCGCACTTCCCCAACCTGATAGAGCTGTACCAGCTCGGCTTTTGATGCAGGCATCTTGCGAGTGTGTCTGATTTCGAAAGCAGGAAGCACAAGGACTTCGTCGGCGGCCGGTTCTCGTCTCATCAGCATGGTTACAAACTGGTGGTGTAAATTAGCGCTGGGGATCATGTCAATGTCAATGACCAAGACGTAGGCAGCATCTGTGCCACTACGGGCCACGTTGCGGAGAAGATTGTTGGGGTAGGAGACATTGGCGCCAATGGCATAGTTCTTATACTTGTCTCGATGGGATTCAAGCTTTGCGAAGACACCGGGACACCCCTTCTCTTCGAGCCCAGCAAAGTGCTCTCTGTCCTGATCTGGAAAGCTGGCAATCTCCCCTGAGTGACAGACCAGATGGAAGTCCACCAGAGCTTGAATCTGAGGGCAGAAGATGCTGAGGGCATAGATAAATGCTGTGGCAAACTTGACATCCTGGTTATGGGCGAATATAGCCACTGAAAGAGGATTCTGCCAGCGCTCCAACAATGAGTTTAAGTGATGAAGGTTATTAATAGTTGTATGAGTGGCCAAAGCCAAGTGGTGTGATCTCGGATCTGCTCCTGGCTTCTGATTGGTCGAAAAGTCACTTTTGATAAGGTTCTTATACACACGATATTGCCCGCTTCCGTCAAAGATACCACCTGTGGATAAGGAGTATCTGAAATGTTCACGTCTAGGGTTCTTCTCTCCTTGCTGTGAGGTCTTTTTGGAGCCGAAGAGCTCAGAATACTTGTAGCGCTGCTGTTTGCCGTGGAATTTTGAGAGAAAAGACAGATATAAAAGCTGTAACAGTGCAACAATAAGAAGGGCACTGAGCACCACCTTAAACACGGAACATTTTTTGGAGAAATGCATTACAATACTTGGTACCCTTAAGTCAATATATACAAAAGAGATACTTAAAAAACGTTTTACGCTGAAAGCACCTAGGGTTAGCCAAGGTGGCTCTATGTAGCCTTCGTGCATGCATCAGACAGGACTTGCATTGTAGCATGCTGTAGCTTAGGTTATTTTTATAAAAAACATTCGAGCTGAAACTAGCGTAAGTTACATGTTTTGACGGATTCCCGTGAACAAGAACGGAAGAGAACAGCGGTCTCGAAAATCAGGCACTGCGCATGGCGGCGCGTGTTTATACGTTGTGTGTTTACCGTCATTGTTACCGTAAACACTCTATTATTGGCTCTAATAAAACGTTAGTAGTGCTTATGCATACGTGCACGTGAATGTTTCTGCTTTACACATACACCTTTTACATTATGAACAAGCCGAATAAAATAGTAAAAAAATCTAACGAAAACAAACACAACATATACTCATACATCATAAAGCCTAGGGCACTGAATTCTGGATAAGGGTCGTATAAGACGAGGTGGCCGAGTGGTTAAGGCGATGGACTGCTAATCCATTGTGCTCTGCACGCGTGGGTTCGAATCCCATCCTCGTCGAGAGTTCTTTATTTTCATTCCCTGTTGATGTTTCAGTCACCATAACCATTTAAAGGTGCTGTGTGTAGTTTTTTGGAGGCTCTATTAACAGAAATGCAATATAATTCTATGTGTTCAGAGGTGTATAAAGACCTTACATAATGAAGCGTTATGTTTTTATTACCTTAGAATAAGCTATTATATCTACATACACCGCGGGCTCACCCTTACATAGAATTCTCCATGTTGAGACTACAGTAACCCTAAACGGACAAACCGCTCTACAGAGCGCGTTTCATAAATACGTTATCTCTTTTGGGAAAGAAGCAAAAACGTGACGACAACTTAATCCTCTCACGGACTCCGTGGTGCTTGGGGGAGGAGGAAGTAAACGGCTGGTTGCAATTCGCAACCTCATCACTAGTTGCCGCTTAAAACACACCCAGCACCTTTAACTACTGTTTCTTTCTAAACATATCATACAGCATTCTTTAACATAGTATGGTGGACCAAACTGGCCTGAATTTCATATCTAAAAAGACCATTTAAACCAAAATGATTTCATAATTTACATATCCATGTAATTCCAAATCTGTACTTTTTTCTTAAGAGCACACACAAATAAATAAGTAGGCTACCTTATATAACCAAACACCATTTGCTCCACAGTGACTTCTATTCATCGAAAACTTAAAATGGTACATAAGATATTGAACAATAGAGCCCCTACCTATTTTAGCTTTTATTTTTCTAGGGTTAATGAGAGACATATAATACTAGGCAGAGTTTGATGGACATTACTTTATGTCGCTTTAAAAATATGTATGATTGTAGGTTTTTTGAATATTCAGGTGCTAAAGAGTGGAATAAGCTGCCTATGTTTGTTAAAAGTATCTCAAATGCAGTTAGGTTTAGTTTAAAAGTTGGTTATTTGAATGATGTTTAGATCTATGCATTGCATTTAAATGTATCTGTATTATGATGTTGGATGTATTTGTATTATGCCAAGTTAACCTGTCACCATAGTTAGTAGTGAAGCTGTGAATCAAGGACCACAATGGAAATACGTTTTTAAACTTTTTTGTGTTTATCCTTGACAAATGAATGTATTTTACTACTTTGTCTAATAATAAAATCAAAAATCACCACCAAGACATCTCACAACTCCTTTTGTGCTCCACAGAAGAAAGAAATATACAGATTTTGAATGTGAGGATAAATAATGACTTTGTTATAGTGATATACACACAAAATACCACACAACAAAAAGATCTTGCTCAATTTTGTATTTTTAATTCATTAAACAAAACAACCACAGAAACATAAAAAGGCTTCGTCCACAGTCATACAATTGTGACGTAAATGACTAGTAGGGTCGTGTTCAACAGTCCTGGCATGAGTCAGTCAGTGGTCTTCATGGTAATATCAGTCAAGAACTGCACCAACAGCAGAATGTTATTTCTTCTTAACATCAGAAGAAAGTGAAAGTCACCCCTCAGAAAATAATGATAGTAAAAATACAGTTGGGGGAGTACAAATTCAGGTAAATTTATGCAATGCATTTAGACATGGCACATCAATGTCATTGAATATTTTGTGGCAATAAACTGCACCGAAAGGCAAATGACTGACACAAAAATGCTTAATTGAAAACAGCAACGTCGCACTTAATAAAACCACAGAAAAGATATGACTACTTTGCTATTGAACTGATATTAATGTTCAACCTGGCACTATCTGTGAATGCTGCATGTCATGTTGCATTATTGTAAGTATACAAAATCAGCATAAAAAAAACAGTTTTTACTGAAACAAAGACTTTCACTTTTCTTTCCATGTTTTATGACTGCCATATCTAAGACAAAGTCGTAACGTGCCCTCCTAATCTTTCAAAGTACTGACAAGCACAATTCCTCACCAGCTACTTCACTACGAGACCAGGACTCCAGCGCCACCTTTAGAACCCCCTCCTTCACTTTCTTTTGCTTGACTGGCATCCGCTTTGCCCTGTTTTTCGTCCTCGCCAACTAATCGGATATTGTAACGTTCACGATATTCTGTCAGCTCCCGCCCTTTTGCCTGCATCTGTGTGTTAAGAGACTCCACAATCTTCAAAATCTAATAGTAAAAGAAAAAGAGAAATAATGATGTCACACACAGTAGACACTAACAAGAATGTGAATACATAAATAAAAAAAAAGTCAAATTTGTGAATCTAGCAGCAGATTCTCACCTGTTCTTTATTGTTTTCTAATGCAGGCAGAACTTCTTTGACAGTCCTCTCCACAAGCACACCCCCAACTAAACGAAAGCACTTCCGTGAGGGATCTACTTCATTTAGTGTGTCAATCACAAGACTGGGGAGAGAAAGGATTTAGGAAAGAATTTAGAATCAGTCTAATGTGTGTTCAATTTTATTGAATTATTGATATTTCAGTAACAAGTGATGTTATTGACATTTAGTACATCACTTAACTTTTAGGTTTTGGTCGCTCTTATTACTCTCATAGAGAATAAAAATGACCCCAATTTTTAAAGAAACTTAACACAATAGCTACTTTAATTAAAACAGAAATATAGCATCTGAAAGAGGGTAAATACTTTCATGTTGCACGAATACTGTTAATGATCCTAAAAAAATCACGGTTTAAAATATATATTACAAATATGACATACACCCACACATATATACATATTTAGTTTCATTTGAAAAGTACTGAATCTGGAAAAAACACAAACCTGTGTTCATTGATCTCCATCTCAAACTCTGCAGACTTGGAGGCCATACTGCGCTGCTCCTGACGCATCCTTTGGAAAGTAGCCACCACCTAATACCAAAACAACCATGCACAATTATTGTGGAAAGGGAAAACAAAATGATCAAAAAACGTATATTTATCTAACCACTATCTATTCACAGGATTATGCTCGATCCACTTTATACCGCAATCTAAAAATGCACAAAAACAGAATTATCATTATCTGTTCATTAATAAGGATTCTTTTATAGATCATCTAAGCTATCACTAATAGTCATTGTTATCACGACCCTCATTTAGTCGATTCTGCTCTCCCATATACGTTGCATGGCAGGAATAGTGTCAAACTTCACATGATTCAAATTCCTTATTCAGACAGCAAGGGGCTGTACTTGTTCCTTTTAAGTGTAGGCGTATCTGCCTGCACCGGACCACCACGATGTGGAGGTTTATACATTTACAGACTCGTGGGCCGATGCGCTTTAATTCTTCTACATTTGAGATTGCAAAGCAATTTCGTATAAGCTTGCGATATGCATACTAAGTTACACACCCATCGGCCCGGTTATAATCAACACAGAGGAGCCAAGATTTGTTGTCTTTAACAGAAGCATTTAGGTTGGATCACTCTATGGAAACCTAAACTAGATGTTAGTGTATTAATTTAATAAACTTGATATCCCGTTACCTGCTCGGCGGAGGGAGTGGACTGCTTTCCGCCACCGCTTTTGCCGCTCGTGTTGTTGCTACTGTTCGCTGCCATGATGAACTGCACAGCACCTTTCTCGTCAGGACCCCAACACGTCACATTTGCGGCTGGCTGCGAACATGCCTGTCTAAATAATCTGCGCATTCCGAACAGATGTTAAAGGATTTGTGGGCGATTTATTTAAAAGCACAAGTAAAATGCATTATGTATGAAACAAAAAACACTGAAATATTGAATTGTAGGTGCTATGATAGCCCTATGTAAAGCATATAAACACCTGGATAAATCTGGCCCGGACAAACATGAATCATCTTTGAATTTAGAAAAGTCGGTAAAAATATGATAAATATATTTGCAGTGATGCTTCACACTCCTGTGCTGTCAGTGGCGTCAGTGCACCGAATGTTGACTTGTCAGCCGCCAAAGCTAGCGAAGAAGAACAACAAACTCATCGCACCAATAAAAGACAACATCCGGGTTGCCAAGCACCACCCATTTAATGTTATATCTTATGTCGTGACTTTATTACGAAAGTAATTGTGTTAATGTGTATTTAAAAATACCGTGCAAGGTAAGGGGGAAGTTTTCGCAATATGTCAGCAGATTAGTCATTAGCATTATAGAAAGTGGGCTCAAAGTACAAGTTTAATCAAACGTTACGGTTTGCAAATGTTACTCTGTACTGCACTGAAGGGGCAACTAACGTTACCATCAGGTCTTTTCAAATTTCGGCTATTGCAAAGACAAATGAGGTAATGTTTATTAAATATAGTTACATATGTTCGCGTAATACTGCTCACTGTTTTGCTTTCTGCCCCATCTTTATGGATTTTAATTTTCTGATGAAGAATGCGTGCATGAAATGTATGTATGAAATCACAATATATGTAAATATAAGAGTGAGGTATAAAAGTAAAACATAGTCCTTGATCTGTAACTGTGCGATGCAGTTCTTATTGTCTTCCACACTAGGACGCCATAGAGCAAGTTAACTTGGCTTATAAGAGTTGTTTAGGACCTGTAATAAGCAATATAAACGTGATTTTCAGTTTAGAATGTATTTTTTATTTAAGTTGGTTTACCGTTAATATGCTTAGCTCCGAAGATCAGCAGTTATTTCGTTATTTTGGATTTGTATGGTTTTGTATTAGGTTATAGTTTATGTGTCAAATGCTGAAATTCTTCATTTTGGCGTTGTGTGGTTAATACATATTGATCAATATATTCATAATGTCACTGAGACCATTTATTTCTTCCTCTTGAATTTGAAGCACTACAAAGTTATTTTGCAATTTAGGTAACACTTTATTTTACGGTGCCCTTATTACACATGTTACATGTATTTTTTCTATAAATGGTAATGACTATATTATAATTACATTTAACTTACCCTAACCCACACCCTTATCCTAACCCCAACCCTACAGTAAGTATGTGGTTAATTATTCTATACCTAATTCTATAATTACACTGTAACACAGACACCTTAAAATAAAGCGAATGTTTTATAAAAAATGATGCTTTCATAATTTGAAAAAAATAATATACTGTACCATCATAACCTTTTTTATTTTGTCAGGATGTTGTCATCACTTCCTGTAGCAGCAGTGTGTCAAGTGACTTCCACCCCTGACAAGGAAGCTAATTTTACAGAGTGTAAGCGATTGGTTGAACAGGCTAAAGAGGGTGGAGCAAGTATGGTCTTTCTACCTGAAGGCTTTGATTATATTGGCTCAAGCCGAGAGGAGACGCTTCAGCTTTCAGAGAGCCTAGATGGTGACATTATAACTCGCTACACTCACCTGGCCAGGTGCATTTGCTGCAAAAGAAACATGAACAATACATTTCGTCATTTACTATTTTGTTTTCAACACACACAATTGGGTATTTATACAAATTTTAAATGACACGAGTAAATGAGTTGGTAAAGGCAAATTGGTAAAGGTAAACGGGATGGCAAAAATACTTTAGAATTAACCTGTAAATGTATCAATTAAACAATGTCACTATCAGTGATTATAATGACAAATGTTTAAAAAATGGATGAAACCGTCTATGATGATTCCAGAAATTCACAGGTTATGTGAAAGTTTTGTGTGTCTTTTAGAAAGCTGGATGTGTGGTTGTCTTTGGGTGGATTCCATGAAAGAGGTCACGACTGGAAAAACGACCAACGCATTTATAACAGCCATATTATCATAAATGGACTAGGTACTTTATTTCTTTCTTTTTTTTTTTAAAGTACCTTAAGTTAATACTGTTAAAATCACAATGAAACAGAAGTAGCAATTTTGTTTTTTTCTGGTACGGGACATGCACTTAAAAAAATGACTTTCTAACTTTTTTTGTTTTGTTTTCCAGTACAAATTTATTGAATCAAGATGCATTTTCTTTATCAGCAAAAGGACCTAAGAAAATAAGTCTTGTTATATGGCAAAACATTTTTTTTATGACATTTAAGTACATTTGTGCTTAAAACAAGCACTTTTTGTGCTTTTTTGGTGAAATTGATAGGATCTATTGTTAATAATAACAAAATAGTAAAATCTCTTAATGCATGTCCATGTTTGGTCGGTTATTCTATGCCATTATGCAGTCACAGTTTTTCAACTAAATTTTCTGAAATAATTTAAAGTGTTCCTTTCCAATGCAAAACTCTTTTACAATGTTAGGGTGTTCTGAGTGGTTTGTTTACTGGCCCAAGTCTGTATAACATTGGTGCCTAGATATGGATCCAGTCCAGTCAGTTATAGTCTTATTTATTAATAATTCCATTTATTTAATCTCACTCCAACAAACCACACAAATTGAGGTATCATTCTCATGTCTATTGCTTTTTGATGGTATATTTTAATATGCTGTTATAAGTAAAACCTAACAGAAAAAATAAGAACTTGCTCTGTTTTCCTGTCTGCAGGTGAGATTGTATCTGTCTACAGGAAGGGACACTTGTTTGATGTGGACTTAACCAGTAAAGGCGTGTCCCTTAAAGAGAGTGCTTTTACTATACCTGGACCATGGCTACTCCCTCCAGTCCAGACACCCATTGGAAAGGTGCATCAGCTCATATCAAAACATTCATAGTGTAATGTAGTTTTTAGTTTTGATATTTATATTCTCCTATTAATATGATGTTTGAATGATGGTAGGTTGGTCTTGGTGTCTGCTATGATCTCCGCTTTCCCGAGCTGTCGTCAGCCCTTCAGAGACACGGTGCAGAGATCCTTACATACCCTTCAGCTTTCACTGTGGCAACAGGAGCTGCCCACTGGGAGGTACAGTTCGTTCATGAGGTCATCACTAATTAATGCAGTCTGACGTTACATTAGATTTTCAAATTCAGTTGGTAGGGCTGTCACAATTATTAAATAATCGTCTCGTCGCAATTATTTGACATAATCGCAATTATTTCGCATTATTGTGAATCCTTAGAAAACAAGGGTGATCTGCAGCATTTTACATCCAGCATCCTTTTGATCTGCACTCGCTGTTATGTTCAAATGACATTTCTCCATCATTTGAGTTGTATCAGCTTCGTATTTTTTGTGTTGATTTGTTTTGTTACTGTGATTCCGGACTTGCTGCATCTACACAGCAAGATGACACCATCCTCATATTTAGTTTTAGCTTTCTGTTTTTATATTTAAATATTATTAGTTATTTACAAAATGTCTAAAGGATATATTTTCTTCATTGAATAAATTAATTGTTATTACTATTGTCCAGTTGCACTAGTAAAGCTTTAATCTACCTGAATGGGGGAAAGACTACAATATCATTTCAGAGCTGAAAGAAAAACAAGTTAATATGGTAGAATTTGTGGAGAAGTGTACCTTTCAACAAATAATGATTTAGTAAACCTTTAAAGCTGTCTCCAAACTTTAAAACACAGAGAGTTTATATTGGTAATATATTTATTAACCAGAGACCTTCCATTTAAAGGCATCACTGTGTGACTGAGTTTCTTACATTTTTCCCCCAGGTGCTTCTTCGAGCCAGAGCGATCGAAACGCAATGTTTTGTTATTGCCGCAGCACAGGTTGGAGCTCATCATG
Organism: Oreonectes daqikongensis; assembly: GCA_026939265.1. Lineage (NCBI taxonomy): Eukaryota > Metazoa > Chordata > Actinopteri > Cypriniformes > Nemacheilidae > Oreonectes > Oreonectes daqikongensis. The sequence continues at coordinate 1,923,085 of JAOTQM010000118.1, read as the reverse complement.
CCAAGAGGACATCTTATGGACATGCACTAGCTGTTGATCCATGGGGTGTGGTGCTTGGGGATTGTGGGGGTTCGGATGTAGGCATAGCTATGGTTCAGATTGACCTACAGGGATTACATGAGGTCAGGAGAGACATGCCGGTGCAACAGCATCGAAGAAAGAAGGAGTATTACTCCAGCTTGGATTAAATATATAATTATGTATCTAATCCATTTAATATATGTCATATGTCAAATTGATTTTACATCATGATGGTGATTCTGCACAACTTTTTTTTTAATTAATTCAAAGTTTAATTTGGATTAAGTTGGTTGCAATTGTTTGACTGTGTCTGTTCTAGTTTGCATTTGGATATAAGGATTGATTTAATTCTAAAGGAACACCATTACATAAAGCAAGATAACAGGATTGTATTAAATAGTACATGATACTAAATGCTTATTATTATTATTATTATTTGTTTAGAGCAATACATTGTGATAATTCCGGTGAGTTACACAAATAATTTAATTTATTCAGCTGAGCTGAAGAGCTGATCATTTCTAAGCTTCTCTTCTGTGAAGGGGGGAGACACCGGAAGTGAACGTCATTTACACAGGAATGGGCCAAAATAAGCGGCACCAGAACAGAATGATAAACAAATCTTCAGAAAAGATGCACTTTCATGCTTTATTTGTATTGAATGGATGATTTGTTTCTTCAGAGGTCGTATCGAGGCATCGCTGAGGTAAGACTGTCACATCTGTGCTCAAGCGCGTGCTTTGCACAGAGCTCGCACAGGTTCACAGGATCACTTTCTCCTTAAATGCTTTTTTTTTTTTTTTTAGGAACCACGGTCGATTAGTTTGAGCGATATATCCTGTAAGTGCTTTTAGAATACATAAGCATTACTGGTTTTAACGTTTATCATTCAGATAACGTTACATGGGCATTTATACAGGTTATCTGAGCGTTTTAGTTAGGCGCTTAAATGTTAAACCAAACAAGAGATCACTTTCTTGTTCACAAGATGTCCACACACAAACCGGTAAGATGTTTTTTTTTCATGAATACATGTATGTGCCTATAAACGTAGAGCTTGTGTTTACAGATTCTTTGTCAGTGGCACATTGCATGTTTTTTATGTCTGTCAGTAGTGCTGCAACGGATCAGAAAACTCGGATCATTTTACGGATCGGATCAGCTCATAGTTTTATATGTGTTTTATTATTATATATAACTATAATAACTTGTTGCAATCAATAAAATGCTCCAAAATTAGGGGCGCTTTATATAGTCACCGACTCTCGTCTTTTTAAATACTGAATCACGAGTGGTCGGCGCGTAGATCGCGCAAGTTTGCGCTTTGACTCAACATAACATTGCTGTTTACTTACATTAGACCTCAAGTGATAACCCAACACAATAAAAGAACACTAGATATTCCTAATATCTAATAACATTAGATGTATTTTCATTGCTATTATTACTAAGAACTACTGAGGCCCAGCAATATGAAATCAAATTCCACGAAATTGGAATCAAAGAGTTTTGTTTGGCTCTGCACCACAGTGATCATCCGTGGTTAGAGACCCCTGATCTATGCTAAAGATGACAGCATGATATTCACGTGTGTAAATGTAAACGTTTTTTAATCCAGAGATTATATATGTTTTTAGGCCTTGACCTCAACAATATGGCAGCGCTATTGGCATATTGCTATGCATGTCTATTATGTCCTGCTGCTCCAAAATGTATGGCTCCCCACATTTGTGGCTCCTCACTATTATGGCTTGTTGCTACCCACATTTATGGCTCAGGTGACAGTCTCAAAAACTGTTGTGTCTCAACCCCCAAGTTCTGAAACTGGGGGCAGTTGTGGCCCAGTGGTTAGAGAGTTGGACTCGTGACCGGAAGGTTGCTGGTTCCATTCTCAGGGCTGGCGGGTAACGGCTGAGGTGCCCTTGAGGTGTACGAATGTATAGTACAATGCAATGTAAGTCGCTTTGGATAAAAGCGTCTGCCAAATGCGTAAATGTGTAAAATGAAACTTCCCATGAAGACACAATTTTCGAGTCCCCAGAATATCTCAACCACATGTTTTCACTGATGTTGGTCGATGTGGCAAGTTCATCTTTGGCCTCGTCTTTTCTGAAAGGGACCTCTGTCAGGGAACTCTACAGCTGTCAGCTGTAAATATGACCATGTTGCTTTATTGTGTTGAGACTTTCTTCTATACCAAAATAAACTTTTGAGCCGCAGACAGACGTATTGTCTTGTCACCGCATTTTCTCCAACACCTAAAATTGTTTGGCACACAGTTTTAGGCCTGTGCGTGTAATGCAGGACATTTTTTTTAATGTTTGTCGATTAATTCTCACACATGTTCAAATCAAATAAATTCTAAAATTTCTTAACCAGCACTGCCACATCTGTGCTAAATTCCCTCATTTTCAATGTTGCCTTAGCAGACGTGGCTGCAGTCACATCTGGTAAGACACAAAGTACTGTTTACACTTCCTATATTCATTGTGGGATACAGAATGTTTAATGATAGGCTTCACAGGGTGACTTTTTATAATCACACAGGCACGTGTCAAGGTTGAAATGTTGTCGGGTTTATTGCAGTGTTGACGTATTCATGTTGTCTTTACTAGCAGTTGGGAAAGCAAGTGTTAGTCAGAACCAGTCATTTCATGCGGATCTGAAAACGCTGATTCATCTCCAAGCAACTATCACCTAGGTGATACTTCCATGACAACAGGGAAGGAGAGAGATGGTTAAAATTGTGTAAGTGTTTGAGGCTTTGTGATTTGAAATGCAGTAGTTGCATACAGTAATTTCTGACAACAGGCACATTTTATTAAACAACAAAAATAGTTTCCACAATAAGTCATATACAGATTGGTTTTCGTGGTCATGGAAAATCTGGAATTATCTGGGATTTTGTTTTGTGATAAACATAAATATTAATCTGAGATTTTAATGGGTTAATATTAAGCCATTTTGAGATTATAAGTGATGGATAACTATTAAAACTATAGGGCTGTCAAACGATTAATCGCGATTAATCGCATCCAGAATAAACGTTTGTGTTTACATAATATATGTCTGTGTACTGTGCATATTAATTTTGTATTTATAAACACAAACGCATTCACATACATCTATATATATTTAGATGTATTTATTTATATTTACCAATAATTATATATAAATATTTATTCATATATAAAGCATTAAAGGCTTCTATGTTAAAAGATGAAAAATAATCTTTAAATCTCAAACTTTAAACGGGAAGTGGGTAAACGTGTACATGCCCTTTTTTCAGTCTTTTCTCATTTTATTTCCCCAAAATCTAAACACAATGGCATGGGTTTGGGGTGAGGATCTGTTTATTTGACCATTGAAATACAGGTGGCCAAGGCTGTTTGGATCATTTATTTATTCTTTTTCAGACGATGTTTTTAAAATGACACACTTTGAAGTGTTGAGATGAACATGGATGCTGAAGTTAATTATTTGCATTAGAACTGCTCTCAGGCCAGTGGTAACCTGTGACAGTAGTTCGATAGTGACTCATGATTTATCTTACATAGAGATAAAGAAATATGAGATAGCAGATGTAGACTAAAGAGAAATAAGGAAGGAGGAAAACAGAAAGAGACCAGAGGGAGGAATTACAAACAGAAAGCTAGAAGGAAACTTGAATTGGGATTTTGTAAGACAATTCGAGCAGCAGGGAACCTTTATGGCCTGTTTATCTGGAATGTTTAGGCAGACTCCAGCTGTAAGTCATGAGACCAATCTATTAGATTATTTTATCATGGAAGAATTTCCTTTATACATAAGTCATAATGTTTTGTTGTTGTTAATTCATTAAAAAGTAAATAAATAAAAGTGTGTTAATGCAATCTTGAACCTTGTTCTATGCTCAGAAAGGTTTAAACGTAGTTTAATATGCTTGGATTAACTGCTCTGGGTTATAATGTACAGAGAGCACTTGTTGTTGTCATTTACCATGTTCATTTTTAGGCTTTGCTGTTTTAGTACACTCCCCAGTAGGAGGCAGTAATGATCTGGAATACCAGTATTATTAATATCATTACTAATATTTGTCTAATGTTGAGAATTGTTGTTTGCTCCTGCAGTTTGTTAAATCACATGACTTGACTCTTTTCTATTTGTGTTTTCTTAGGGTGTTGTGTTGCTAAATGGAGTCTGAGCAGTTGTTCAACAGAGGCTACGGCAGAAACAGCTACAACAGCATCACCAGTGCCAGCAGTGACGAAGAGCTTCTTGATGGTGCTGGAGTCATCATGGACTTCCACACCACAGAAGACGACAACCTGCTCGACGGGGATGCATCCCCAGGTAGGCCACACTTGTGTGCTGGACCACCATTCACCCAAAAATTCTATCATGAATTACTCACTCTCTAGTTGTTCCAAACCTGTATAAAAACTCGAGGGTGAGTAAATTGGGTGAACTATCCCTTTAACACGATCATCAAACTTTACATTTCTGTTCAAGATTAGAAACTTCAGAGAGATTCTCTGCATTCACAGAAGTAGTAGTCATTATTTATTTTTATGAAAGGGTTAAGGAAAGGATAAGGCAATACCATTTTGCATCCTTTCTTCTTGGTTGTGGTGTGTAATATTTTTGTCTGATCTCCCCTTACGACTGGGAAGTAATAATTTAGTTTTTTTCACATTTACATTTTTGCATTTGGCAGGGGATGTTATCCAAAGTGGCTTGTAGTTCATTCAAGGCATACGTTTATTTAAATCAATAAGTGTGTTTCCTGGAAATCGAATCGCAATGAATAGCGCAATGATCTATCATTTGAGCTACAGGGACAAAGTGATGTTATGCCTTGTAGTTTAATAATTCTTTTTTTTTTGACAACCCCCAACTAAAAATAGAGTACAATCATGACAACTTGAAGGCAGCATGTGTCAACCCCAAATAAATGTGTCTGTTATGAAGAAAGTTCAAGTATGGCGATACATAAACATAGTTGTTAATGCTTTAAAAGTCTGTTTGTTTTCAAGAGACATGAAGCGTTACCTCATTTGTGGTTAGTGTGAAAAGGTTATATTAAATTCATTCACGTCCAGAGTCATAATTACATTCATCAAAATGTACAAATTTTCCATTGTTTACTCACCGTCTGTCTTTCTTGAAACTCAAAAAAGAAATCATCGAAAAAGAAACATCTTTACAGAGCTCTGTCTAGTTCATGACTATACTTGTCAAGCTGCAAAAAGATTAGAGACCACAAAAGACCAAAAGTTAGCTTTTAATGTATTATGTATTATATTAAATACAACAATTAATCATGATATACATACATACATATATATTTGTTTTCTCTGTGGTTGCTTTGGTTTGATGTTTGTGCTTCTAATATTCTTATTCAATTGAATGAATCGAGTGAAGCAGCAACAGCCTGACGTTTTCTGTACTGTGGCCCACACGCTACATTTGCTACTGGGTTTCTAACTGTAAAACACAAAGCTCCTTGTGTTTGTGTCTCTATCAGAGTGGGGGAGGCTAAAAATGTTCATTTTTCATTTAATTGTCAACAACAAAGAATGGATTTACAATCCACTTACTTCACTGTTGTACACTATATGGAGGTCATGCGAATAGATTTGATGCATGAAAGTTCTGTTTTGTCTTGAGCGACACCTGGTTGTTCCAGCACAACGAGGCACCAAATCGCTTGCAAAAACCTTTACACACTCAGTACCTCTGTGGTGGAATGAACCCGAACTTCAGCATCCTTTACAACCTTCAAAAAACAACTCAAAACATTCCCGTTCCGCATCTATCGGACTAACCAATAACTGTCTATGTTTTGTCTAAAAAATATAAATAAATTATTTCATGTTGTTCATTCTCTCCCTTGCTTCAGCTTTATCCTCCTAGTAACATGGCCTTGTAAACTAACGGTACTGTTTAGCGCGTTGACAAAATCTTTTATGCTCTCCGACTTGTAAGTCGCTTTGGATAAAAAATTTATTTATTTCGTCTGCCAAATAAATAAATGTAAAATGTAAATGTCTTGACCCACATTAGAAAGTTCATTATTTATTAGCATCTCAGTACAAGCGTAGCCGAAGGCCTCACAAACCTTTGTTCCCTCGATCACACACAACAAGAGTCTATGTGGCTGTGTAATGGGAGGTGTCACCTTTCAATGTCATTCAACAATCTCTGCCCTATCAGATTCTTTGACTCTCTTCAGCCGCCCAGCACCTGGAAAGTTACCTGTCCCGACACGAGCCTGTGGCAATTGAGAGGTTGATACAAAAATGTTCGGCAGAAACTCAAATATGTTAGTGATTCTACTAGAAGGATAGGTAACGGAGTGAAAGTTCATGCAGACGTATCTAGCTAGTCAGACCAGTAGGTTTGTCTATTCAGCTTGTGTGAATAAATGACGTGGCTTAAGAGTCAACATATGGAACTAGTTTGGCAGACTTGTCACTTTGAAGAACACGTTTCAGGAAGTTTGAATTCACATTGACTTATTCCAGTGCTTGTCGGACTTCTGTTGCTGTTTTTAAACCTTGCTGTGATGGGGGTCCCTGGGGCAAGTGTACTGTTTCAATAGGCTGTGTTTCCAGTGAGATGTGTGGGACCGATGATGTCACTTGAACCTGAAAACATCTAAGCAGCTACAAAAGCTGTTTTGATTTTTAACATAGGCATCATTAGACCATAACAGAGCCAATGGGTGACCTCATCACATGCTCCAGAGCAGTTACCTGGCAACTGGAGGATTATTGACAAGTGCTGAAGGTAAATGTTTGGAGATTATGTGTTGAAGTGTGTGTATGTGTGCCAGTGCTGTGGTCATGGTTGTGTGTTCTTGACTTATTCTGTCCTAGATTCTGGGGAGATTAAAATGGTGGCAGGTGTTTTATGTGTGGCCGATAACAGGTGGCGGTGAACAGATGCACAAGTTGTTAAATTTGTTTAGCAATCTACTTTTGTCACCTGGTCAGCGCGGTTAATGCTCCTGAATTGACCTGTTGGTGACCATACACAGACGAGAGCTGTACTCAGAGATATTGTAACATTTATGGATACTATTTACAGTTACTATTAACATTTACTAAAATGACTGTCCAGGCTGCTGTTGTAAAAAAGAATCTTGTGACTAATGACTAAATTCCATAGAAATGTAATGTGGCAATATTGTGCTCGACCGTAATATCATTGAAGTTTGATATATTTGTCCCTTGAAATGAAACCGTTTTATTATAGTAAAAGTTAAGCAATCTGGTTTTTGTCGACAGATTGATTACCATTTGTATAAAGTTTTACTACAAATAGTACAGTTAACCTTTGTAGTAAAATCATGGTAAATTTGTGGTTTACCTATAGCAACCATGTTTTTAGATTCATTTACATACGAAAATCATAGTTCATTTGAATTGAATTGGTATTAAACAATTGTCATGGTTATTTAGGCAAATTCCTTAAGTAACTTAGTTGTCACTTGTTGTGAACATGTCTGTTGCGTAATGAATTCATGAAAGCGTATCGGTATTGCAGATTCTGTATACCAAGCTTGTACCTACCTCACTTTATCACCATAGTACTTGGGATACAATAATCAAAAGGTTACAACGGTGTTGCTCTTTTAAAGCATACCGAGAAGATTTTAATGTATTACCGTGAAACTGAACATTTGCGAGTGCGTCCTTGTGTACGCGATGACGTCACGGGATGCCGCATTGACGCGTTGTGGAGATGCACGCACTCATATTCACAAACGCAGTACTTCGATGATCATGGCTGACGCTGCTGTTAGACTTCATCTGTGAACCGTTCATCGGCATGGAGGAGGACTCCGCCGACCCCTACTTACCTTACGACGGCGGAGGGGATACGATCCCCCTGCATGAATTGTGCAAGAAAGGTACGGGGCAATTCATGATAATTGTATTTATCCCAACCCCCATTTTGTTTATCGCAGGCCGATTAACGTTAACGTTAATCGAGACGGGCAACGTTTATTAATAATCTGAGACGTTTATTAGACGTTTGATCGAAAGCGCGCAGAAATGTTTTTAGGGTGGTGGTGTTGTCATAAACGGGCTGCATTGTGTGTAGTATGTATGATATTATGGGTGTGTAAGCTCACAGGAGCGAGCGATCCATCACAAAACAGCAATGATGTACGTTACGTATGTTGTATTTGAATGTTGTGTATTGCATCTCTGTGTGTTGTATTAAGTATGAATGCTGCTGTATTTTCCCAAAATCTGTTACAGCATCTCTACAGTAGCATTAGGAATATGGTTATGGTTGTGTGTGTGTGTGTTTGTTTGTGCGTGCGTGCGTTCAAAGTCAAGTAAAGTATCAAGAATTGTGTAATGACGCCCAGATTATTTAAACCAATTTATGTTTTCTTATCCAAAAATTAAAGATCATTTACTTAAGGTCATGCCATGATCGATTTACTTTAGTCTTGGCCACTATTTTCTGTTAAATAAAAAGGAATGGTAGTCGGGCTTTTGGGCTGTGAAGAGCAATAATAGCACGAAAGCACCATAAAATATCGTAATTATGACTATTTGTTTGTCTTCTATGGACATATAACATTATTTGTGTAATTGACTGACATTTAAATCGTTAGTCTTTATGCAAATCTTTTATCTAATAATGTTTGTTAAAGGTTAGGTTATTGCAACGCATCAGTAGTAAAACTAATTTGTCTGTGAGGTCTTCCATTGTATAATTACAAGTCAGGAGATGAGACTTGTTGATTCATTGTTTATAATGCATAAATGCAGGAAAAACATTCTTCAAATATTTTGTCTTTGCCCATCAAGATGCTGTTTAGAGATCTTAGTTGATGTTTTGTTGTGAAGGGGCTCTGTAGTAAGCTTAAGCTATAAGAAATATCTCATATTTGCATGATCTTATCGTCTTGATTCATATCAGCTCATAGAGCTAGTGTTTCTGCTTGACTGCTGCTGGTCAGAGTGAAAATGAGTTGAGCTTTACATTCAAACCCATGACACAGACATGACTCAGCATTGCAACACATCTAATTTGCTTTCAGTGTATTATATTATAATCTCTAATATATAAAAATGTTTTATATACATTTTAAATGATTCCTCACCTAATTTCAATCCTTATTTATAGTGCAGAAGTGTTTGTGTACATTGATACTACTGAGTAACCTGGCACTAACGTGTCAATTTTGATCGCTCTGGAAAGCGTAGTGTGCTCTGATTGGTCAGTTGAGCTATGCGCTAGGATTTGCTAAATACCTCAAGCGTGAGGCGGACATGTTACGCCCCTTACCATAACCGCGAACTTCCAGGACGAGGCCGATTGTCATTTCATCTCTCCTCTCACTCAGAATAGTGAATGAAATGAAATGAAAGGAGCTCATGCAAGCGCAGCGGAGGCCAAACAATGGGTCTCTCTCATTCACTAAGCATACGTACGCACAAATTTTTCGTTTTCACGAAGAAATTATGGTTCACTAAAGGTTTCGTATCAAAATTTATTCTAAATTTAAGAAAATAAATATAGGAACAGCGGAAACACGTACGCAAAAAATCGCACTCTGGTCGTTCTTAATAATCTCCCTCTTTCTATATCAGGGGTAGGCAACGTTGGTCCTGGATTGCCGCTGTCCTGCAGATTTTAGCTCCGACTTTGGAAAAACTCACCTGTCTGTAGGTAATCCTGAAGACACTTATGAGCTTGTCCAGGTAAGTTTGATTTAGGTTGGAGCTAAAATCTGCAGGGCAGCAGCACTCCAGGATTAACATTGCCTACCCCTGCTCTACATATATATATATATATATGTGTGTGTGTGTGTGTGTATATATATATATTATATATATATATATACACACACATCTTACAGGGCTCGAAATTGCGACCATTTTGGTTTCATATGCTCCCAAAATGTAACCTGTGCAACCTCAAAATATATTTAGGCGCATTTGTGCGAGTGCCCATGTTGTTAGTTTTGCAACCTGTGTTCATTACTATATGGAGCGGCGCTGTGTTACTTCACACAGTATGTGTGCGCTGCGCGCTAAAGTCACCATTCCGGCCCTTCAGAAAGTACGCGGCTCAACTTTTCCACGCGTCTAGCCTGTTCGCGTCACGTTGGGAGCGAACTGCGCTGCTGAACAGCATCTGGCTGTACAAGTGTAGCAAATGCAAGTTCGCATTACAAAATACATTCACGAGCAAACCTCTTCAAACAGAGATCATGTTTTCCTCATATATGTTCAATGTAACATAGTGTTTATGCTGTGATGAGAAATGAGGGTTCAGTCAGTGATGAAAGGATGATTGACAGCGTGATACGATCACTTTCCTCTATCTAATATCTAATTTAAGCATATAACATGCTGGGTGTTTGTTGTTTTAAGATTAAAAATGAGATTGCAGGAAAATCATAAAGTCATGGTATGTAAATACACAGCAGACATCACATGTGTGTTTTAATGGTAAAATTGTTACTATTTTGTATTCTAGTATTCAGACAGACAATGGTATTCTTCATTTTTGGGTGGGTTCTCCTAAATTTTTGTTGGTGCTCCTAACTCTTTGAAGTCGGGAGCACCAGTGCTACTAAGTAAAAAAGTCATTTTTGAGCCCTGTCTTAGGAAAATAGCTACTATAAATAATTATATATAAACAATTATATATATTAAATATGCTAAAATCTATATTTCATTTGAAAATCATTTCATCATATACAGTGAATGATAAGTAAGAAAAGCTGCGTTAGACTATAGCTCGAGCTGCGAGGTCTCTGAATAACAGCGCTTGTACAGCCAGCTAAAGAGAGAGCTCTGTAAACTGTGTGTGTCTGTATTTAAGGTGTTTTATTGTGTATGAACTGATTTTGAGGACTGTCACTGCACACTTGGAATTTCTTTTTTAAAAATCATGTCTAGTCACATGGGGTTGCGTGGAGTATCTTTGACTCAAGTGGTGACAGGCAGTAAAGTAGGCACTATGCGGAAAGACCTAATATGGAGACTGTCTGGACGTGTTTAATGCAAATGACTAAACTTGTGCACGCGGCCGCTCATTTAGAATACTCCAAATTCACTAACATTAGAACGAGGTTACGTTCAAATTCATGTGAATTTGTGAATTAGGTGGAACGTTTTCGTGAGAAGTTCAAATGTGCGTATAAATATGAATAATCTACGCAAACATTAGTGAACGAGACCCATTGTGTCTTATCCCGCATTTACTGCCATAGTAGGAAAAATAAATATTATGAGAGTCTGTTTGGTTAATACTGACATTCTTTCAAATATCTTCCCTTGTGTTTAGCAGAACAAAGAAATGTATACAGTGTTGGAACAACAAGGGTGCGTAAATGATCACAGAATTAAAATTTTTGGGTGTTCCTTTAATATTCTTTACTAAATGTTTATGAGCCATCAGAAACATGCTAAAAACATGCACTTCCAGTGTTTTTGTGTAAAAGACATTTCTTCTTTTCAATGTCATGTGACTGTGTGGCGACAGACACAGCGTGGGCCTGAGGGTTGCGCCACTCTTTTTTTGTGTAGGGCTGTATGCACGAGACGACAATGATGATTTAATTCGATGTGGCTTCAACCGTTTGCTCTGGGTTGGGGAAAGATAAAATGTCATTGCTGCCCTTTATTTGAAAGCTTGAATCTTCCTGCTTTAAAGACGTGGAGTAGTTGAAGTTAAAGGTGAAGTGTATATATCTTTGTCTGTTACAGAATATCTGCCCAAGCTTAATATGCAGAGACTGTAAGCATTTTGTAGGCACAGTAGTGGCCAAAAAAGATGTCCATCATTGGACCACTGACAGTTTTTTCACTCTTTAAATACTTATTAAAGATTCATAAATAAGTGTGCATGCATTGATGTGTTTGGAGTATAATAGCTAAAACTCAGCTTTGGGAAGATTAAAAAAGGTAAGGAAGCCTGGTAAAAAAAATTACATGCAACACGTTTATAAAGATATAGTCCAGGAGAATGACTACAGAAATTAATTGCTCTTCTATTGCCTATTGTTTTATTTCTAATGTAGGTAGCTAGTTAGAAAGTTAACTGTGATGGTGATCATTGACTAATGTGATATTGGAATAGAGTAAATGTGTTCAAATGAAGCTTTCTGTGGCGTATGATTCTTTTTATTTAACGTTTTTATATACGTCACGTGTCGGCTCACGGCTCCATATGCAGGATCTGTGTGGAAAGCTGATTAGCTGATTATATGCTGTAGTGCTACAGTTACAGCTGATCTCAGAACAGAACCAGCATTCAGTCTGTCATCCAGATGACCCAGTTCTCTGCTTTCAATACAGCCACATTTGTATCATTCACAACTTATGTGGTGATTTTTGAGGGTTAGGTTTAGGGATTTGGGGCTCTATTTTATGAGTTGTTGCGATCTTAACTCCTATCACGTTGCAAATATGTATACAGAGTGCGTATTCTCACTGATGCTACATGGGGCTCTATTGGACCATTTATAGGGCATTTGACTGTCTTCTATGGTCAGTTTTCTTTGTCTAGTCTCCAGTCAACTGCTGTCTTGTAACACAATTTGTTTTTATATCGTTTTGCTATAAAAGTTACATTTGTTTAAGCCCAAAGTTTTATGGATTAGTACATGTCATTTTTTGCCTTTATAAATCATAACTGTAAATAGTAGGGGTGTAACAATACATCAATACAATGCATTGATGCCACGCGTAAAATTATTATTATTTTTGACACTCTCCATTCCTCACGTAATGTCCGTGTAAGTGTATATTTATTTTGCCATGCCGTGCCGTTTACAGTAAAAAAAGTTCATTTCCACTTATGCTATCTGTTGGTCAAATATGTCGTATTTCTGTTATTTCTGCTCTACAATTTCATTGGCAGCCTGGGTCAAGCATGTCCACAAAGTGGCAGTCGTGGCCCAGTAGTTAGAGAGTCGGACTCGTGACCAGAGGGGTCCTCAGGGCCGGCGGGTAACGGCTGAGATGCCCTTGAGCAAGTCACCTTACACCCACTTCCTTACTTAGAAGCAAATGTATAGTACAGGGGTAGGCAACGTCGGTCCTGGGGTGCTGCTGTCCTGCAGATTTGAGAAAAAACTCCCCTGTCTGTAGCTTTGGTAATCCTGAAGACACTGATGAGCTTGTCCGGGTATGTTTGATTAAGGTTGAAGCTAAAATCTTCAGGGCAGCAGCACTCCAGGACTGACGTTGCCTACCCCTGGTATAATATAATGCAATGTAAGTCGCTTTGGATAAAAGCGTCTGCCAAATGTGTAAAATGTAGGTAATTTATGTACCGTTATGAACATTGGCATAATGCTATTATTAGGAACCAAGCAACAAAAGCCGTGGAAGCTGCAATTTTGCATTTAAGCTACCCATTGAAGTCATGGGGACCTGAGTTAACTGGGCTTGGCCCCATGCTGCTGCTTGCAGCTATATTTTTTATATATTGGTTGCATTTGTGAGTTATAAAAAATGTAACTGTTCGTGTAAACTTGGCAAGTAATATAATAAAATATTGATAAATTATTCGAATCGCATCGCAGACCTTTCTAAAGTATCAGCAAATATCGCATCACTGGTGGAGAAAATCAATATTGCATCGTATCGTGAAAAACTGTCCGATTTACACACCTAATACATAGTATTTTAGTATTTTAAATGTTCATATTTCAGTTTACGTGTTTTTTAAATGAGGCTTAATTTTTTATCACTATATCACATCACAACTTCAAACTGGACTTTAGTCACTTTGCTGTCTTGTTTCTTTCCCTTGTCTAGCATGGCTCGAAGTGACTTTTTATCTCCGTTTTGATAGGGTCAAACTACGTCATGTCTAATGGTGGTGGTGGAGGAGCGGCCAGCAGTTCCACCCATTTGTTGGACCTGCTGGATGAGCCCATTCCAGGGGTGGGCACCTACGATGACTTCCACACTATTGACTGGGTCAGAGAAAAGTGCAAAGACAGAGAGCGCCACCGCAAGGTAACACATGCATTTTAGCTCCATTTACCACAGTAGAGAGAACCTGCATAGAGCATCTGAAGGATAAGCATGTGATTGTGGGAAGTGGCGGGTCAGTTTAAAATCCAGACGGAATATAGTGGATTGGATTTCAAAAAGGACAGTTTGAACCATCTTGATGAAATTCTCATTGGAAAGTGTGGTGCATTCCAACAGGTTGGGCTGTTTCTTTCTACACTAAAAGCTTAATTGCTGCCCAATATGACACAATAACAGCCAAACAGAAAACCGTTGTTATTTACTACATTTTAAAACAGAAATCACTCAAATTGAAACGTAGCGAACAAAATTGAGTCTCGTTGCTCACTGCTTGTCGTAGTCACAGCTGGTAAGAACAAAAAAGGAGATTTGCAAAAGATGTTTACGCGTTTTTGTGCTTGGACACTGGATGCACAAGCAAGCGTGGATGATTCACGCATTTCATACCGGCCACGTTTCTGGAGTCGCGGGCTCTCTGTCTTCACAAATATGAATTAGGGCTACTTTGGTGTTTTTTGGTCACAAATAATTCCTGTAGTTACATAGGAGTTATTCCATATAATGTGTTCAACTTTCGAGACATACAACAGTAATCAAGAATTTCAGGAGCAGTATGTTTAAATAATGAATATGGCAGGCAGTTGTAAAATGTAATCCACAATAATACTTGCAATTACAATATCATTCATAATAATGATTAGTTTTGCCATAATCGGGAAGCGCTTTAAGGTTTTTTTTAAACGTGCAATTAAACGTATTCGTGAAAAATAAAAACTACTGAATAAATGAACGTGTTTGTGTTTCCCCTTTCATGAAAATAATGAGATAGATTACCAGTCAGGTTGAAAAAATTTAGGAAACCCTGGAATATTATAGCCTACCATACACAAGCAAGATTCATCAAGTAGGCCTATACAGGGAAAAGTTGAAAACATATGGAAAAAATAAATGTTTATTTTTGTATTACGTATATCATGTATTTTGTGAAATAGCGTAAGCTGTCAAAAAGAACGTTAGCATTTTTTACTTTAGTTTTACTGTTTCATTTTCATTTGTAACTGAGATGAGTATATAATCTATTTTTGTTAATCTTGCAAAAGACGATAGCAACGGCATAATGAGAACAATAATGACAATTCATAGGTTAAAAAAGAGTGCAATTAAGTGTTGAGTGTTTGTTACATCTATTTGTAGATCCTTTTTTCTTTTAAGGGCCGTTCACATCATGTCCCGCTCAAGTTATTTTATCCCACCCTCAAATTACGTCTATGCGACAAGTACTGGGAGTGATAAACAAACACATGCACACTGGAACTACATTATAATTCTGAAATTGGATTCATTTAATTTAAAACAAGTCAACAAATGACCATGTTACATAAGGTTTAATATATAAGTTAGTTAACAAGTTAATTGGATACAATTCCATTCAATTTTAATGCATGTTTAAATTCTTTGCAAAACATATGCAGTAATAAGATTACATCCATTCATCTTAAAGGCTTTCATTTATTTGCTAGAATGCACACACATTAGGAAACCAAGTTAGATGGAAATTTTTAGGCAAATGACTTGCTTTACCTGGTATTATTCTGTGGTTTTACAAATCAACAGTTGGAGCGATGTTTGTTGATACAAAGATTTGCTGCTTGTATTTATTTTTAGATAAACAGTAAAAAGAAGGAATCGGCATGGGAGTTCACAAAGAGTCTGTATGATGCCTGGTCAGGGTGGTTGGTGGTCACACTAACAGGGCTAGCGTCAGGTAAGCACAAATTTGAAGGATCGTCACCACATTCAGAATTTTTCACTGTAAGGAAGTGATCAAAAAGTGGATCGAGTCGTTGATATGGATGGACAGTGTAACTGTGTGCAGCTGTATTTAGCTATTTTAGCAATGGAAATGTGCTACAAAAGTATTTAAATCACGTGATATGCGGGGAACAAGTCAATCGATATTTTGTAATAAAAATTGACACATCAGTAATGTTTTCATAGTTTTTTTTTAGTTATATGTTAAATGTCACATGACCAAACCAGAAAACAGGTTGTTACGTCCGCTTGTCAGAGAAAGTGTAACCACGGTATCTATTGAATCTGCTAACCTAGCTTGCGTTTTTAAAAATATTTTTAGGGTTTTATTCTGTTTTTTAGATTCAAATGTCAATGAGAAGAAAAATAAACAAGAACTTTTATTAATCTGCATGTATGTCGACTAAGCTCTAAACCTCTCCATGGGTAACGAGTGCATACGATTTGAACCAGATGTGGCAAGACA
The DNA here is from genome assembly GCA_026939265.1 of Oreonectes daqikongensis. Classification (NCBI taxonomy): domain Eukaryota; kingdom Metazoa; phylum Chordata; class Actinopteri; order Cypriniformes; family Nemacheilidae; genus Oreonectes; species Oreonectes daqikongensis. The sequence goes on along the minus strand of JAOTQM010000118.1, from coordinate 1,906,780 downwards.
TGTTTTATGGTTTCTGCATGTGACGTTCGGCATAACCCCTAGGCTCTTGTTCTTACTATAAATAGAAGTACAGAGTATAAATGCCAAGAATGCGAGACCATAATTCAAGTAATTTTGGAAGTCAGGAATGAGAAAAATGTATTATTATTTAAAGGCTGCATTTGTTGCAAGATCTCATTGTTCTCTCGTTTCATCAGGTGCATTAGCAGGTGTGATAGACATTGCCGCCGACTGGATGAACGACCTGAAGGAAGGTGTGTGTCTCAGTGCAATGTGGTTTAATCATGAGCAGTGCTGCTGGGGCTCCAACGAGACCACCTTCGCTGAGAGAGACAAGTGTCCTCAGTGGAAGACATGGGCTGAACTCATTCTGGGTCAAGCTGAGGTCAGAACATAAACCGACTCCGTGCCAGTATTAATGTGCACCAGATAAAAAGCATCATGGTTCAGTTTGGCTTTATTATTTGTTGTTTTGTCCTCCAGGGTCCTGGTTCCTATATAATGAACTACTTCATGTTCACGTTTTGGGCACTTTCCTTTGCCTTCCTGGCTGTGTCTCTGGTGAAGGTGTTTGCCCCTTACGCCTGCGGGTCTGGGATACCTGAGGTAATCTTCAATGTAAATTGTAGGCAATGGCTGCTGTGTTCACATCAATTTTGGCATGACATTTTCAAACATACCAACATAAGCTTATACAGTAGTGTAGAAGTGAACACAAATTCTTCAGGCCTAGCAGTTTGGCCCAAAATGTTGGTGTTAACTGGTGTCACCATCACACACTGCCCTGCACATCAAATTCAGAAAATAAGACTAAGTGGGTGTAGAAAAAAAACTAAGGAGCTTCACTTTAAGCAGCATTATGGAATAAGATTGACTTTTGGTAATTGTGCTTGTCTTTGCTGTACTTAAAAATATTCTCACATGTTTTTTCTCTTCTATGTTTTAGATTAAAACTATTTTGAGTGGCTTCATTATTCGAGGGTACCTGGGCAAATGGACCCTGATGATAAAGACCATCACTCTGGTACTGGCTGTGGCATCAGGTCTCAGTCTCGGAAAGGAGGGTCCGCTGGTCCATGTCGCCTGTTGCTGCGGCAACATCTTTTCCTACCTCTTTCCCAAATACAGCAAAAACGAGGCCAAGAAACGAGAGGTTAGGTATTAGTACCAGAACAGCGTGACGGTTTAAAAAAAAGACTCTGTGCAGGCTTTTTCAATGAATCATGTTTGTTTCTCCGGTTGCAGGTTCTATCTGCGGCGTCAGCTGCAGGTGTGTCTGTTGCTTTTGGAGCTCCCATAGGAGGAGTACTTTTCAGTTTAGAGGAGGTGAGTTTTTCCTCTTGACATCCAGCAGCATTACACACTTTGTGTGACCCTGGACTACAAAACCAGTCTTAAGAAGCACAGGAACATTTTTAGTAATAGCCTAAAATTCACGGTATGGGTCAAAATTATAGATTTTTTTTAATGCCAACAATCATTAGGTTATTGAGTAAAGATCATGTTTCATTAAGATATTTTGTAAATTTCCCCTCCGTAAATATATGAAAACTTTATTTTTGTAAGTAATATGCTATGCTAAGGCTTTCATTTGGACAACTTCAAAGACTTTTGCGAGTTTTCTCAGTGTTTTAATTATTTTGTTTTCCTAACAAACCATATATCAATAGAAAGCTTATTTATTCAGCTTTCAGATGATGTAAATACACTTTTTTTTATTTATTTTGTCAGAACCTTTTGTAAATTATGTATTACTTTTAGTCAGCCAGAATCGTAAGAGAATTGTGATCTCTATTTGAAATAAAAGAATCGTGATTCTCAATTTATCCAGAATCGTGCAGCTCTAGTAAAAATCTCATTTTCAAAAAAACTGACCCTTAAAACTGGTTTTGTTGTCCAGAAAACTTGTTGTATAAAAACTTAATAGCAACATTGAAAACATTGTATGTTCTGCAGAATTAGAATTAAAAATGTTGTTCAAATTGGTGCCTATTCCAAGACTAGTTCAGCTTAACCCGATGTACTGATGTATTTCCCTCAGGTTAGTTACTACTTCCCTCTAAAGACTCTGTGGCGCTCATTCTTCGCTGCGCTGGTGGCAGCATTTGTGTTGCGCTCCATAAACCCATTCGGGAACAGCCGGCTGGTGCTGTTTTACGTTGAGTACCACACACCCTGGTACCTGTTTGAGCTTTTCCCCTTCATCCTGCTGGGGGTTTTCGGTGGCCTATGGGGGGCCTTTTTCATTCGGGCCAATATCGCCTGGTGCCGGCGTCGTAAATCCACACGCTTTGGTAAAAAATGACTCTAATATGCTTTTGAAGGAATAGTTTACCTGAAAATGCAAATTCTTTTAATAAAACTGTTCTTTTAATATTAGGATTATTAAATAATAGTGTTAGTAGAATAAGCTGAGCAATGTTAAACATCACACTGTTACACCAGGAAAGTATCCAGTGCTGGAGGTGATCACAGTGGCGGCTATCACGGCCCTCATTGCATTCCCGAACCCGTACACGCGGCAGAATACCAGTGAGCTGATTAAGGAGCTGTTCACGGACTGCGGTCCGCTGGAGTCATCGCAGCTTTGTCAGTACAGAAGTCAGATGAACGGCAGTCAAGCATACCCAGAAGGCTCGGAGGCTGCTTCCACGCCAGGTGTTTACTCTGCCATGTGGCAGCTTAGCCTGGCGCTCATCTTCAAAATCATCATGACCATCTTTACCTTTGGTTTGAAGGTGAGCATTAAGCAATCACTGTTTAATTCACAGAAACAATGATTGCGGTTTAACTTTTAATTTACAATACAATTTACAACAATTTGGAGTAATAATAAATCAAATCCTTCCCGTTCCTAGCTTTTCAAATCTTAACACTTAATCCTATTGGTTCTCATAATAGCATGTATTCCATGTGTCATTTTGTTAAAATATCTAGAGGGAGCTGGACGATTGCTCTTTTAGCAAATGCTTAGCTCCTGAATGTTAATTTGGTTATGTGTCAGGTGCCGTCAGGTCTGTTCATTCCCAGCATGGCCATTGGTGCAATTGCCGGACGGATTGTAGGCATCGCTGTCGAGCAGTTGGCATATTATCACCACGACTGGTTCCTGTTTAGAGAGTGGTGTGAGGTGGGCGCTGACTGCATCACACCTGGACTCTACGCCATGGTCGGGGCTGCAGCATGCCTTGGTAAGAGTGCATTGCTGGATGCTTTGTCCTTGCTTTGCTTGTGTTTAGCTTTTGTCAGTGAACTAACTTGTTATATTGTGTTGGCCGTAGGTGGCGTGACTCGCATGACTGTGTCTCTGGTGGTCATTGTGTTTGAACTGACTGGCGGGCTGGAATACATCGTTCCTTTAATGGCGGCCGTGATGACCAGTAAGTGGGTGGGTGATGCATTCGGGAGAGAGGGAATATACGAGGCCCATATCCGTCTGAACGGATACCCCTTCCTGGATGCCAAAGAAGAATTTACACACACCACGTTAGCACGGGAAGTGATGCGTCCACGGCGTAGTGACCCACCGTTGGCTGTGCTTACGCAGGATGACATGACGCTTGGTGAGCTGCAGACCATAATTTCAGAAACGAGCTATAACGGCTTCCCGGTCATCGTCTCCAAAGAGTCACAGAGGCTGGTGGGCTTTGCACTGCGGAGGGATATAACAATTGCTATAGGTAACTAAACTACACTTTTATTTCTGTTCTGACACAAAATGTGTCTGCTTTTGTTTTTCTTCACTTTTGTTTTGTCCTCTCCAGAAAATGCGCGCCGTAAGCAGGATGGAATAGTGCTGAATTCCCGGGTGTATTTTGCCCAGCATGCCCCGACCCTTCCCGCGGACAGCCCGCGACCACTGAAACTCCGCAGCATCCTCGACATGAGCCCCTTCACAGTCACCGACCACACGCCTATGGAGATTGTGGTGGACATTTTCCGCAAGCTCGGCCTGCGCCAGTGCCTTGTGACACACAACGGGTGAGTGTCCTCTTGGACGCTGGAGCGAGAAATGCTCAGTGTTCTGTGTGAAACAGATTTCAACTAACACACATCCCATCGATAGACTGCTGATGGGACTCAGTCTTTGGTGTAACTGATCTGGGAATTCACACACTGAACCTTGTGCCTGTCAGCTGCTTGTCTCCTGCTCAGACACGGTTGAAAGCCACTTGTACACACAAGCCTTCACTGTATCTGTCCCCTTGCGTAGTAATCGAATTAAACAAATGTAGCTTTACGTATAAAAAGCCACACCTGAAATATTGGCTTTAAAAATACGAATTGTTTGCGTGTTAAATGGTGTAAACATTCTTTTATGTTATCCAAAAAAGCTAGAGGGGGTTTACAGTATCTCACCACCGTAGGCCTGCTTAAACACGATTTATGGTCGTGCCGTAGCTACGCCGTAGGCTGTGCGTAGCTCTGTGTAGCCTGACGTGCACCTCACCAAAAATGTAACGGCGCGTCAACCCAACGCGGATCGCAAGCGCTGTGATTGGTCTGCTTGTACCCCCTCCCTTCAGGTAAAAAAAACACGGCTCTTGTCTTGGTTACACAAGTCCGACGATGCGGACAACGGAAAACCAGCGCGTTGCCAACGGCGTAGGTCCTACGCACGACCATAAAACGGCCTTTAGTCACATGGAGAGTAATGCAACTTGTTGCTCTGCACCACACCCTGCTGTGTAAATGATGCATTACAGGGTTTTCAGATTAAAGAACAAATTAATCTGCTTTCATGCTGTCCCAAACCACTAAGACATGCAAAATAGTTTTACCAAGACATTTGCCTACATCTTTGCATACATCATTGCCACCGAAGTAGTCAATATGACTATAATTTAATTATAACTATTGTTTAGTTTTCTGAAGCTGTATGACAGCATGAAAATCATAAGACACTGCTTATTCAAATGAGCTCCACTAACTAACAGAACAGTTGCACACAGAGTTCATTTTAATCGGATGTCCTAAATTTCGACTTAACAGCAGTAATGCTCTCTGTGGTTCAAACACATGACACATTCACTCAGCCTAGACCATAAGAGTACTATCTCCAGAGGGGAAAACTAATCTGACCAAAGAAACAGTTAAAGTCGTTTTTATTTCACCATGGTAAAATAATTCTTTTTAAGCTTACAACTTTTCCCAATCCTGCCTAATCATAGATGTTTTCTATGCACATGGTGGTGGTTGCCAGTGTTTACACATTGATTATGTTCTATTTATTTAATTGCATTGCACCTGATTATTTTGATGATCTCAAAAATTTCAGTTCATATTGCTTCTGTTGTCCTGTTGCTCTTATGTTGTTTTTGATTTCTCTTTGTTTGTACTTCAGTTGTCGGTGTAATTTTTGTTGCTAAGTGATGGTCGTCACGGTGTGTTGCAGGATTGTATTGGGCATCATCACAAAGAAGAATATTTTAGAACATCTGGAAGAGCTCAAGCAGCACGTGGAGCCCTTGGTGATTAGCCCCGCCCATGCCCCCCACTCTGCCTGTTAGACTCCACCTCTTAGGAGGGACGCATGAAACTTGAGTGAAAAAAGACATCCCTGATGGGTTCCCCTAAAATTCAAATGTAGTTCTAAATAAAATGCTGTATGTCACTACATTTAACTTGATTCGACAGTTTTGTCACCACTTTTACAGATGTCTGTAGGAAAATGCTATATTTTAGAATATGTTGTTAAACTTTGTGTGACAGTCCGCTCAAGTGCACTCAAACTGTCCGAAAGGCAGAGTAAAAAACCCTTGCCAGTCACAAATGCAAGTTAAATTCCATTGTAAAATTGTTCATTTGACCGTTGCTGACATCTGTCTATTAATGTTTACATTATTTTCAACACAAAAAAAATGTCGGCCGGTCACCTTCAAACAGTGGAATATTTACCATCAAGTAATCACTTTGAAAATCCGCGGAAAAAAATGATGACCACTCTATATGTGATGCATTGATTTTCTAGGATTTTGGACCCTGCCTATAGGATTATTTTCCTGCAGACATCATTTTTTGTAAGATCTGCTTTCACTCAGATTGTTGCTCCTGTCCTCGGTCATCCCCGCAGAGTAGAGTAGCTTGTCACAAAGCCGTGGTGTCTTTAAAACGCACTCTTATGTAGCCCTTCCCTTTAAGTTCTGCATTGTGCACGTGTACTCACAAAGCACATCTAATACACATGCCGTGATGTCCTTCATCTGAATTGTTTGTTTGTTTGTTTTCCTTGTTTATTGCTAAATTCCTCGGCGGGGTGCCCGGTCTGCGTCCGCTGGGCTACAGATCGATGACATCTGACCCCTCGCGCAGCTCCGCCCCTAAACGATTGGCGAGTAACTGTCGTGTGTTGCAAATATTTTCTCATTCACCAACATATATATTCATCTCCGTAGTCATAGTAGCTGTGAATAGGATGCTGTGTTGCTACCATGTTGATTTGGTGGGGCTCTAAAATTATAGTACTTCCTGTAGTGTGTAGTCAGCTGAACCCCAAACCAACAATCCTCACTTCGTCTCCTTTTTTACATTTTTTGCTGCTTGACATTTTACTTCTTGTCCACAAACATTTTGCAGACATTTCACGAAGGTTTGACACTCATTTCACAAGCGTTTCATGCCTCTAGCTCTGTTTCTGATGGACTCGCACATTTCCAGCTCTTGTCAAATGTCTCACCTTTTCTCTGTGTGACAAACTATCATCAAGCTTAAATCCCTTTTTAGGACCAAACTCAAGAGCATAGTTCATGTGAAGATTTGTTGACCAGCAGGCATACTTAATCATAAGAAATGAACGATTGGGTCTATACCAAATATCTACTTAGACAAACAGTGTTGGGGTAATGTGCGTTACATATTCAGATTTCGTTTTGGGGGAAATGCTGTATTTACATCAGTGCTGTACCTGTGCTGCAAGCACGCTGTCAGAAGTAACACCATGCATTAATTATTACAATTATTAAGCTATTGAAAAGCAATGATGTAACTACACAATTCGCCTGGCACAGTGCAGTATTGCAAATAAACTCTTCATATGCATGTTTGTATATTCATATATGCATATCAATGCACAGCATGCGCACACACATTATATTAGCACAAACATTTATTTTGGAATCTATTAGATTTGACAGAAATTATATTTCGGGAAAAAAGCTACAATAAGGCCAGTTTTTGTATTAAAATAACAGTTCACCCCATAGACATCATTAATGCATGGTGTTACTTTCTTAGACATCGCTCTCCTGTCTTTAAAAATTCCTGTGTATGGTGCCTTTAAAAAAAAACCACACTAAATATTAAAATATATATACACACACATAAACACAGAAGGGTGCTTAATAATTACTAAAATTGCAGCCATTATTTCTAAAAGTAAAATTCCCCAACGCTGTAGACTAAAAACAGAGTGAACACATATTGTGCTTACGTATGCTCTTGAATTTGTGTTGTAAAATAACTGTCTGTTCTCTTGTTCACCAAGGCCAGAGTGTGTGAAGATGGAGGCGCTCACTAGGGCTGTCAATTTTCATTTTAAATATTTGTCGAATTGAACAAAAATATGAACATTCGAATGCAGAACCCATGCATTCGAATTTAGGTGTGTATGGCGAAGCTAAAGCGGATTGTTTGTTAGCCGATCCTGTCAAAAGCTGAGGATGTAGATGCAGTAAACCAACCAGACGCATGTAAAGGCTGCGTGCCCTCGGCAACCTGTTACACAGTGTACTGTCAGACCCAGAGCAGTGCTTATTAGTACTTATAAAGCACATATTCTGCATGACCATACTCTACATCCCTAATCCTACTCAATACCTAAACCTAACAACTACCTTACTAACTATTAATAAGCAACAAATTAAGAGTTTATTGGGGAAAAGTCGTAATGATTTGTTAATTGCTCTCATTTGTAAATCGCTTTGGATGAAAGCGTTTTGCGTTTGCTAAATAAATCTGAAGGTTTACACTTCCGCTTATCTTAATGCACTTTTATAACCTCAGTTTTCTTTCATGCAAATATAGGAAAATATATTTTTTCATGAACGTCTCAACGTTTTACATTAAACACAGTCGTTTCATTTATATAGAACTCATTTAAGTAAAAATGCGGTGCTTGATTTGCGTTTTGTGATGCGCCTTCTAGTGGGCATAGGAGAATTTTTACTAAAGTACTTTTTTAGTCTAACATAAAGCGTGTCTTTAGAATTTGAATATTATTATTGTTTTGACAGCAGTTTTGACAGCCCTAGCGCTCACACTGTTTCACTTAAAGTTGCAACACTTGCTTCTCACTGTATAGATGCTGTCGGCTCTTAGAAACACTATAGGGATTCCTGCACTGTGCATCTTTCACACTTTCTGCCGTTCCTAAATCAGAGGCTGTCAACTGTTGCCAAGTCAAAAGTTTGAATTCGGCACTATTCGGACTAAGGCCAAAACTGTCTATTATCAGCATAACGCATACATTTATCAGAATTACTGAGATTTTAACTCACTATTTATTCATTAAGTGGGACTTGGCAACAAAAATGATGGTTCTCATTGCAGAAAACAAAAAAGGAATCTAAATCATATTTTTTTTACCCCTTTTCTCTTTCTAGGCGCCTCCTTGGTATAATTACAAAAAAAGATATCCTCCGCCACATGGCCCAGATGGCAAACCAAGACCCCGAGTCCATAATGTTCAACTAGCATCTTCCTCCTCTCGCTACGAGGAAGAGAGTGAAGAGGAGGTCCGTTTACTGGACAGTTCATCCCTCTGACCACACGTCCCTTTGGTACTCTTAACCTTGCCCCTCAAAAAAAAAAATAAAAAAAAAAATGGAACACTAAACCAGACGGGACCCCATCCCGGTCGAATCTTTTGGACACATGCACAAGATACCAGTAGGAGATGTTTGAGGTAGAGCCTGGCTGCTTGAGAAGCTTCAGTTTCAGATGCGCTCCGTGAAGGGACTTTCTCCACTTTAAAGCTAACTTACACACGCATGTACAAACACCTTGGCTTTCACCTCCAGGCCCTCCTTATTTGACCTCTCTTAGCTTTCTGTGTCCCAGAGAAGTGAAAGGTCAAGATGAACCGCTCATTTGCGAGGAGGGACCTTCACCACAAAGCGAGAGAGCTGTGACTCCTCCCACCCTCTTTGCCCTTCAACAAAGACTGCATAACATTGTTTACCTGTTGTGTATATGTTGTGAGAGAGTGAGATTGTGTTGGTGAAGACATCTCACCAGTCGGGATGTGATGCTGTACAAAGCAGAAGAAACTCTTAATGTTTAGAATGCACATACAGATTTTTCCTGTTTGTTTTTTAATAGAAATCTGCGATTATTAAGTATTCAAACGGCTAAATGATCAAACATGTAAGAGCAGGGAGGTGAGGAGACTAAGTGACATCGGCACTACGGCAGGCGTTCTAAACCGGGGTTAATAGGAACGAAGCAACCAAGGTTTTCTGACAGGTTTTGGAGCATCCACACTGAGAACTTTTGTTTGTTTTCCATTACCTGTAACCGACCGTACAAGACACTTTTCTTTTAAAGCTGTTGTCCTGGTTGTTTTTCTCCATGCATTAAGCAACCCCTCTCGGTTAGCAAAGAAAAATGTTCAAATGGGAGATTGTTGGTTCCAGAGCAGTTAGTAAGCAGTTAGTGGCCCTTTCTGTATGTTCACACTTAAAATGTTCACAAAAATGTATTGCAAATTTTTACAGTAATAATACCATAATTTTTTAACGTTAAGATTAGTTAATTACAGCAATGACAATAAAATACCATCCCAATTTCAGTAGGCAACTAGAAGTTGTGGGATGAGAGGATTGTTAAACCACATGTACATACAGGCAGCATATAAAGCAACTCTGTGTTTTGTAAACCGTGTTCGGAGTTTATGAGAGAACGATTATGAAATGTGACCAGGCTAGAGAAGGTAGAAATGAAGTCGCGCTTACTGCATGACACCTGCTTTTGGCCAATCCGATTGCTTTTAATTCAACACTTTGAGATTGGTTTAAGCAATGTAATGTCCCCACTGTGTTAAATCAAACCATCGTTGTAACCTACCAGCTGCTCTGAACCTTCTGTTCCTCCTAAAATTTCAGTTACATATTAGCATGTTATGTTTTTCCAAGGCTGAAGTGTTGTCTTTTAACTGATCGGTGAAGTTCTGTCCTTTTTTGTTTCCATGGTAACTGGCATCGGAACCCTGAACCTGCTGAAAGATGGTATATTAGCGGCTCTGGGTTCTCATTCATGCACTGTTAATCAATGAAGAAAACAATGTTGTTATATATTGATCTCATTTTTTTTATTTATACTAGTGCTAGACTTGTACAATATGGAGAACTTTACGTATGATTGATGGTTTGATTATACGTTGAATATATGTAAAGATTAAATTGTTTTAAATTAAGTGTAGATCTCGTGTTTGCACTGTATTGCTCTCAAAGTTTGTATACCACATTTCAATATGCTTGGGTCTGGTAAATCAAAGAAGGGTGGAACATATCAGTTGCAATTAAACAAGGCATCCCAGAATGTACAGTCTTTTGTTTGCACATCCATTAAAATTTCAGTTCATTATAAAAAGTGGTGGGGGCCTTTTCAGCTTCCATGTAGCATGGAAGCCCTGAAGCGCCACCTATTGGTCAGAAGTTATAAGCAATATGTTACTGTTTGACCTATTTTTGCTCTTTAAAAATGAACAATGAACAGTTCTACCTCTTTCTAGGATCAAGCCTCCTGTAAGAAATTAAAATCACAGGCCTCCTAAACACCAATGAGATTAAACATAGAGCAAAAGAAACTTGCGGAAGCCTTTGTCTCAGATCTTTCCTCTGATTTGTGAGATTTCTGGGTCTTTTTCTCCGAGTTTCAGAAGAGATCTGGACAATGTAACTTAGCTTAGATTTGTCAAGTCTAAAATCAAACCTCAATATCAATAAACATTTTAATGGGAACTCATTTCTCGCCCAAAATGCTGATTTTTTTACCTGTATAATCCATATTGTAGTTTTACAGCTCAATACTGTTGAGACTATTAGAACACTATTTGTTTTTTATCTTGAGCCATTTAAAGAGAAACGTTTCAGGCTAAAATAAAAAGTCAATCAAATCTTATGGGCTGAAAAAAAAGAAACCTCTGAAGAATAAAATGTTCTTCTGGTACGTACCATTCCACCAGCACAGTTCCAGCAAGTTGTGCCAAATGACGTCATTTGGAGCCAGATTCTGCACAGTAGTGAGTCGGTGAGTGCGTTTACATGCACAAAATAAACGGATATCTATCAAAAATTGGTTATAAAAGAACCCTGTTTTCACGTGTTTACATGCATATCAATAAACCAGCTACACAGAAAATCGCGATCACATGTAAATTTGAGACACCTGGTATCTCGCGTGCAATCACATCACAGACTCATTTGATCCCACTGGATCATTGTTTTTTTTTTTTGCCTAAACAAATGTGTATGAACACAAATGGGCGGCCAATAAAGCGATGACATTAAACTAAGAGTCAAGAGCCCAACTAAAGCAAACACTGATCACAAAAATGGTGGTTTGTTGAAAATTTAACATTAATAGTGAGTGGAAAAGTGATATTGATTCAATGACATAAATATGTTTTAATATAATGCATAGTGTAACACCTATTTTTGTTAAAATGTCTAAAATGAGTCTGTGTTGATGTTATAAGACGTTGAACATACGTCCACAATGACCACATTTCAACTAAATTCGTACCTTCTATAGATGTCCTATGAACGTCAACATTGGACGTCCAGAAGACGTCAGAAAAAGACGTCAGAAAACTTTCATCCTGGCTCCTCAGGGGACGTCTATAAGACGTCCATAAGAAGGAGCTTTTGCTCAGTGGGTTTTTTTTTCGTGCATTGTGCCTATGCACAGAAAAATATCAATTAGTACACTTAGTATTACTATTACTTAGTACACTGAAAAAAATGATTTTTGCTGCTTGTCCAATTTACTTAAGTTAAATCAACACAACTTTTTGAAAGTTTGGTCACAACATGATTTTTTATGTTTAGTCACCCTGATAAACATGTTCTTACTTAAAAAATATGGTGAATTGTTTTGCATAATTTTATTATGTAGATCAAACAAGACATGTCATCTGCATAACTTTAAGAGTTCTAAATGTGCGTTTTTGATTAAATCCAACTTTTTTAATTTTCTTATTACAAATTTCAAGTTGGATCTACTTTGTTTTTCCAAACACACTTTGTTAGTGTATTTTCAAGTTAAATGTACTCAAACCTTTTAATTGTCAAATGCGTATTTCTACTGAAAGTATATATGAAAATGGTTAATTTTTAACTACTATTTACTATCCCTGATAGCAAGCAACCATTGAATCACTGTTAAAAACTGTTGATTTGTTAATGTTAATTGCATGGAATCAATATCACTTTTGCAACCGCTATTAATGTTGAAAAATGTTGCATTTCAACAGATCACCATTATTGTTTGCACATTTGTTTCTGGATATGTGCAATCTCCTGGGAATTTGCATACAGCTTTCTCGTAAATCATTTGTTTTGTGACCGGCATGTGCCATCTCAGTCTGCTACGGTCAGGGTATATACTGGCAAACGGTTTACCAATCACGTTCCGCAATCGGCAAAGCAAACTGTGGCACACGCCACCTACCAACACGCGATGCGCGACTCGCAAAGCACAATGTTCCTTCGTGTTTTTCCAGCACGATCTCATGAAAGGAATTTAAAGTACGAGGTTAGAGAACTAAGAGGCGGGGCAACAGTTCAAACATTTCAAAGTTAAAGTTCATGCACAGAAGTATTAATAGACAAGTTTCAGTCAAATATTTGTGGTTTATAGCAAAATCCAGTGTTAAAGTAGAGTGTGAACAATCATATTTTGAACATTAGAATTTATTACTATGCATGGTCACTTCCACATAGCCTATTCATTTTAGGGCTAATCACCCAGTGCTGCGCCGTGAGGTATCAATCTTTACCTGGAGATGTTAATAATAATTTTAATTTTTCAGAGTTTTCCTCCCGTTGTTATGTAACAAACGTGTATTTTCTCCATTTCCAGTAAGGATCAGATGACAGGAAGGTCATTGATTACGATGTTTCAAAATTATTATTAAGTCAGAGAGTGGATATAGCAAGAAAAATGGGATTAGATCAGGAAGCATACATTCTAGTACAGTCTCATTAACAGTAACGCCTCCATGGTTATTTCTCTCAGTATCTGTTGGTTTATATCTATGGGAAATAGTAATCTATTCAAAGATGCAGGAAATTTGCCAGTGGTGGTGGAGGATAGGATTCAAACATTGTATCAGAATTATGTATATATACAGATGCATCCAAAGATCCTACAGGAAGAACAGCATATACATTTACCATTTCATATTTACAAGTAGGTAGTAACCTATCTATTAATAGGAGAACATCAGATCACCTGGCATTTTACAATTGAGGCAATTGCAACAGCTCTGCACTGGCAGAACAAGTTCAACTAAACAAAGTTATTCTGTGCTCAGATACAAGTTCAGCATTAAAATCCTTACAGTCATTTTACCTCGGAGTAGGCAAGACATAGTTAATAAAATATATGAAACTCTTTTCAGACTTGATAATTTGAATATAGTGATTAATGTGGGTGCCAGCTCACAGGGGTGTTAAAGGCAATAAAATAGCAGATTCATTAACAAAGAAAGCAATTAGGCAGAAAAATACAATGAACATTTTATTTAGCAAAACAGAAAAAAATGAAATAATTAAAAATAAAATCATCAGCAAATGGCAAGATAAGAACAAGGGAAACACAGGCAGGCACCTTTATACAATCCAGAAGGAAGTGGGAAGCATGATGAAGACCAAGGAGGAAAACATAATATCAAGATTAAGACTGGGCCACACAAATCTAAATAAGACATTACATCTCATTGGAAAACATCCAACAGGTCTGTATGAGTGTTGTCAGGAGGAAGAATCAACATGTACTATTCACTGCCAAAAATACATCACAAAAAGAGAAATATTCAGAGGGACACCACAGAAGATACATGCAATTCTTTAATTGTATTCTTGAGTGAAACTGCCCACTGAGAAAAAGCTCCTTCTTATAGACGTCCCCTGAGGAGCCAGAATGAAAGTTTGTCTGACGTCTTTTTCTGGCGTCTTCTGGACGTCCAATGTTGACGTTCATAGACCATCTATAGAAGGTACGAATTTAGTTGAAATGTGGTCATTGTGGACGTATTTTCAACGTCTTATAACATCAACGCAGACTCATTTTAGACATTTTAACAAAAATAGGTGTTACACTATGCATTATATTAAAACATATTTATGTCATTGAATCAATATCAGTTTTGCACCCGCTATTAATGTTGAAATTTCAACAAACCACCGTTTTTGTGATCAGTGTTTGCTTTAGTTGGGATCTTACAGAGAACCTACAGAGAAATAAAGAGAACAGCAAAATATCACAGTACAATACAATACAATAAGCATAATTAATTTATTTCACACTTTTAACCAACAAAAGATTTGGATAGTTGTTCAGTCTTACATGATTACTGGATTTTGATTTTTAAACTCATACATTATTCTCAGCATTTAGCCAATGAAGTCATTCACTGTTTATAATACAATTCAAATATGCAAAATTGCTCAAAAAGTTACCCTGTGTATCATTAGCCTCAGTGTATACATTTAAATTGATTGATTGATAGATACACACTCAATTTGGTTTATGAGAACGGGGGCTGACAATGATTAAAACAGTTTAACAGAACAAACCTTAAAGATCCTGGCCACGTTGTCCACTGTAATGTCATCCTCTCTAAGTACTGCAGACAAAATGTTCCTTCTCAATGTATAAGTTGTTCCCAAAGACATTTTGTAACGTTACTACTTTCAGGATCGCGAGAAGAAACCGCGCCAATTTAAGCGATTGCAGTGCCATATATGTCACATCCGTTTGACGTGCGATAGCGCCAGTATGCCATTAGAGGTTGTTTTATGTCAATACTTTGATAAAGCATTTGACTGAAATAATGTTTATTATGACCATCCAGCTCTTGGACCGTATTATTTCATAAATAATTATATAAATTAATTATTTGACTGACACATTTACTATGAAATGAGCAGACGTTCTGCACTGTATAGGCACTGTTAGTATTATCTTATCTGTACTACTGCAGATTTCTTTACTTAAATGTAATTACTAAAAATGTAATGGTTATATTTGTATGTAGCCAACATATTTAAAAACAACCTTGGTAGAACACAAGCTGTCCTCTACCAAGGTTGTTTGTTATACAATTGCACCTTTATTTATTTTTCAACATTAGGCTACATCATCGGACCAAATCAAGAATAAATACAAAATAATAATATCATCATTGCACAATATTTATCTATTCACATTTTGTTGCAGAAACCAATTACAGATTTGACAATAATGTAAAAATTACATTACCTACATTACATTACACATTTTTACTTATTTTCCTTTCTTTCGTAACCCACAGGTCGGGTAAATAAATAAATACATAAAATTACAATTTAATTATTTGTGGGTGGGCAGATGAGAAATGTTCATTAACTTGTGTTTTATAAATAAAAGTTCATTTAAAAGAAGCATTCGTTCGATCACGTCACCGATTCTGCTGTTTAAACAAATGATTAATGTTAAATTATTTTAATTTGGATTCTTATACTTTTAAATGAAGTAATAAATTCTAATGTTCAATGATTGTTCACACTCTACTTTAACACTGGATTTTGCTATAAACCACAAATATTTGACTGAAACTTGTCTATTAATACTTTTGTGCATGAACTTTAACTTTGAAATGTTTGAACTGTTGCCCCGCCTCTTAGTTCTCTAACCTCGTACTTTAAATTCCTTTCATGAGATCGTGCTGGAAAAACACGAAGGAACATTGTGCTTTGCGAGTCGCGCATCGCGTGTTGGTAGGTGGCGTGTGCCACAGTTCGCTTTGCCGATTGCGGAACGTGATTGGTAAACCGTTTGCCAGTATATACCCTGACCCTGCTACCATCTCTGCGATACGTGGAAACCCGTCTGATTTTCGAACAATCAGGCGATTCGGCCTTTCTTGCCAGTCGCGCCTTTGGTAGAACGTGAGCTTTGGCTCCGAAACAAATGGCAGTTGATGGTGAATTGCTGTTTGTGCCAGGGGAGTGGCAGCCGTCTTTCTGGGAATTTGCATACAGCTTTCTCGCAATCATTTGTTTCGTGACCGGCATGTGCCATCTCAGTCTGCTACCATCTCCGCGATACGTGGCACCCGTCTGATTTTCAAACAATCAGGCGATTCCGCCTTTCTTGCCAGTCGCGCCTTTGGTAGAACGTGAGCTTTGGCTCCGAAACAAAGGGCAGTTGATGGTGAATTGCTGTTTGTGCCAGGGGAGTGGCAGCCGTCTTTCTGGGAATTTGCATACAGCTTTCTCGCAATCATTTGTTTCGTGACTGGCATGTGCCATCTCAGTCTGCTACTATCTCCGCGATACGTGGCTCCTGTCTGATTTTCGAACAGTCAGGCGATTCCGCCTTTCTTGCCAGTTGCGCCTTTGATAGAATGTGAGCTTGGGCTCCGAAACAAATGGCTGTCTGACAATTGTTTCTGAATATGTGCTCAACCCATGACCTTGGCATTGCTAACGCCATGCTCTAACCACTGAGCCACATCGACACGGTTGCTCTCGCGGCACACGTAACACCGAAGAGTGTGTCCGCACCTTGTGCGTTTGTGACGACACTCATCCTATGTGGACCTGAGCGCTCTACCTCCAGGTAGCTCACCAACTTCGTTTGGGGGTGTCCGATACAAGTATTCACCGGGGCGCCCCGGACCCCCACGATTTTTCGAGCCAGTCCACCGTGACGGGGTTCCCTGCCACGCGGAAGCGTCCGAACGGCTCCGGGGGTCCAAGCAGCAGCCGCCCCAAGCAGTTCGGCCACGCGCCACAGGGTGGCTCCACCACGTCCCCGGGCCAGCTTAGCCGGCGGCCAGCCAAGCAGTGGGCCCTGGGGCGTGCCTCCATTCCACTATATTCCACAATATCTGCCCAAAGGACTACTTTGTATCAACTCCTGCCAAGTCTTCTTTGGGATCATGGAGGATTGCATTGAGCGTGTCCACTCCTTACAGCCACAGCGAAACAAAGAAACACACAACGCACGTATTTTTAGTTTTCATTTTATTTTATATTTTATATTTTAATTAAAGTGCCTACTTTAGTTTGTGGGGTGTCCTACAACATGTTTATGTATATACATGGTGTAAAAACACTATTATTTGGTAATAATGAGCTGTTTTTATTACCTTACTTCTTGACTGACTCTCAAATGATTTGTTCCTCGATTTGTCGGTCTAATCCCCGCCTTTCCCCTAGCGTAGTCTGATGTGATTGGTCAGATGGTCTAGTCTGCTGTGATTGGTTTAGCGCGTGTGTTTAAGTTTTCGCAAGCAGGCGGGGACTATTTCTATTTACGTAGATATACTGCGGTTAAAGATTCGGACAGATCATGACTCGTTCGTGTGATTCAGTGTCGACTCCCATTTTTACAAGCTAATACCTTTGTTATCCGTTCACCTTCGGATTTACAACTTTGGCAGACTGCTTACTTTCAAATGTGGCAATATTACACAATGCATGAAATGTAATGTTTATGATCTCGTGGAATGTACTCTTTAAGGTTTGCACCAAGACTACCAACAAATCAGATGAGCAGTGGGCGGGCATTGCTCTAGGCTGACTAGAGCAGAGATGGGCATGTATTTCAAATACAAAATACTTAACCCTTAACATGCACAGGGCCCGTGGGTGGGTTAACACTTAATTTTTGTTTTGTTGAAAGTAATTTAGTTAAAACTCACCATCATGGTGATCAGTGTTTGCTTGAGTTGAGATTCCTTGAGATTTTTTTTTGCATTGTAACTGTGTGCTTTTAAAGTACATGTGTTATAGAGCTTCAAGTCAAATGGTGTTGGCTGTTATTTTGTAGTTTGACTAACTGATCTCATCTGGATTGGTCAGAAAAGAATGACAATTTCAAGAAGTTTAATTTTATTTTGATGTTCAACAATTTCAAAAACAAGCAGCAAGTTTAAACTACAGCAGAGTTTAGAATGAATGGTTCTGTGCCATTCTATCAAGAATCAGTGTATGAATCTCAACAATGGTGACAATCAACAAAAGAAAACTTTATGCTGCAATGCATGCTGGGTAACATCATAGTACAAAACTCATTTATGGATCCCAGCATGCATTGCAGCATTAAGTTTTCTGTTGTTGATTGTCACCATTGTTGAGATTCATACACTGATTCTTGATATCTGTGTGTGTCTAAACTTAGCTGTAGTTTTAATGCATCATGTTTTCACAAGTCTTTCTAGATTTTAAATTACTATTATATCATATTATAAATTCATTATAACATCTTTCTAGAATAAACAAAATCTGTTCTAGAAGGTTAGTTTAAAAACTAACAACATGTGATTAGAGCCTCATTTTGGTAGGTTTGATATGCTTGTAAAGTACTTTAAAAGCAGCTCCATAAATAAAGTACTTTACAAGCATGCCAAACCTAACCTAACGCTTAAAAGTCAAGAGCCCAACTCAAGGAAACACTGATCACCATGGTGGTGACATCCAAATTGATATATATATATACCTAGACGCCTCATTGGCCGCTTCGCTCTGCTGCTGCTATACGTCAACGGCGACGCCATATTTGTCAGGGCAAGAGTTCACTGGAATCAAATGCAGCTAAACAGTAGAGCTACAGGGTTTTGGGGTTTTTTTTAGATAAAAATTAAACCGTTTATATTTATCAACTGCTAAATGCTTCATGACTTACCTGGTGTCCAAGAATATCTCCAGTTACGTAAAATCTCGATAGTTTTCTACCTAACAGGGAATTCTGAGAGCTCACACTTGTCATGTATATTTTTGGATTTTACTTCTTGGTTAAGATTTGTGGAGGCATCCCAAAAATAATGTTTAATTATTAATTTCACAACAAATAAAATAAATTATTTTCACAGAAGAAAAGGCTTTTCTGTGTTTAATTTCACAGTTTTTGCTTTTATTGATCCTCAGGTCAGAAGATACCTTCACAGAAAAATCCCCAGAGTTAAATCAACTCTGCTCAGAGTTTATATGGTCCCAATCTACAGAGAGTTAAAGTAACACTGACGCAGAGTTAAAGTTATCAATAAACAGCCTAACTAATAAAAAGCGTAGGCCTAGGTCTGAATAATAATAACCGATAGCTTGTTCATTCATAGTCTATTTTTGTCAGCATGTCTCTCATTATCATTAGTTGCAGGCACATTTTCCCACTATGTGGTATAGTCACAGTTGTTTATTTAATGTGGTTTATGTGGCAGCTGAGTCATGAATAAGCATTGCTTTCACATACTTTCCATTACTGTCCTGCTGATTTGTTGATGTTGTTGTGTTGCATCTGTGTGTTGTGGTCATCATGCTAATGTTGTTCTTATCGTTCTTAGCACTGTTTGTAATGATATACAGGCTTATGGTCTGATTAAACGGTGGAGTATTTAGGTGAAGTTGTGTATTTTAGATGCATTTAAGGCTCAGCCCACCTGATTTTCTCTTGGCCCACCTACATTGTGATTCTTGGCTACGCAACTGGTTTAAATGAGCCGAATTCTCGTTTTTCTTTTTCTTTTCAATGAACGATAAACGAAAAATGCGCTGTTTTCTCGTTTCTGTTTGCTCAGTTTCAAATAGAAAATCAAATGAATAAAACGTACATGGACCGGTTACCATTGTGCAGAACATTCTCTGATAGCACACATACATCTCAAACAAAATTGCAATAATATTTTGGAGATCTAGAAGATTGCTGTAAGAGGTTTATGATTTAAAATAAATGTTGAGCAGACATTTTATAGATGTATGTGTGCTAGCCGTAGATACATCCACCTGTAACAAAGGAGAGAAATTGTGCCACAAAATGTTTTCGTTTTTTAACGGGAGGAGCTATTCAATTATCTATGGATGGAAGTTGAATATAAGGAAGTGTGCTGTACCTTGAAGATGTCGTCATCAGGAAATTGCGTGAAGGTGAATGAATGGACTACCATGGAAGGACTGCCGTGTGTTGAACTGCTACTCCTGTGAGTTTATTGTTGCCACAGAGTTGTGTGGACTCCTTAAACGTTGCACATCAAGATAGATGATTTTCGTGAGCTGTCCCGACAAGTAAAGGCTACTTCTCCTGTATGGTGTCTACCGACATCGGTCTATTTCACTCAAGTCTCCTTCATTGTTGCAACCCTGGTCAGTGTTTCTACTCTGTATTATACGCACATATTCCCAATGAAACTAACTCGCACCTACACGCATAATTCACATACGCACTTTCTTTTAGCGTCCTATTATTCGAATTAAGATTTCAGTGTTATGTATGACTAAACTAATGTTATTGTTAATGTTATAGATGACGATTTGTGATGCCGCTTGATGACGCCGCTTGATGACGCAGCAGTTATTTTCTGTACTTTGTGCGGCACTGCACGGAACAAATTTTTTTGTTGTTGTTTATTGGTACTTTTGGACACTGGAAAAATACATTTAAGTGTGAACCAATTGATCTTGGACTTTTTGTGTAACAGGTGGTTCTAATTTTTGACTATCCTGGGTTTATTTAATTTCTGATAGATTTAATTCTGTCTGGCGCCCGAACATTTAATAATAAATTTTTTTGGGAGACATTCTGTCTGGCAGTGTGTTAAGGCAGGGGTAATCAGCCCAACTAGTGCCTCTGTGGTATTGGGGTAAATGTCACACTCTATTGTGTGGGAGAACCGGGTTCGAGGCCTACTGTCAACACTGTAAATTTTTGAGTTGCCACCGTTACACACCTGCAGCACCACACGTTTCTGGACACACAATCCAGCCCACCAGTCTCAAGCCGGAAAAGTGTGGATTGTGCTACGAACAGCTTTTGTATCTTATGTTCTTAGCGTTGCATAGATTTTAGTGGCTAGAAAGTACATAACCTACACATTGTGACCTCATCATAAGAATTCTGAGAGTTCATGGTGAGATCAGTGTGATGTTAAATGACTGGGTGGGTAGTCAAAACATTGTAGTTTATTCCGATGTTTTTTCCACCAGCCACACTTTTGATTTAAAAATAGCAGTTGTGTAAAATCAGTCCATATAGTTTTTCCACTTGCTTGTACTTGCTTAAACCAGAGTGGATCTCCTGTTTTCTTTACATCTGCAGATTTGCCTTGGAAAACTGTATAGTTAGGTTAGGTGTGCGTAGGTTTCAGGTTGCTAAAGATTTGTGTACACGAATACTGAAACTGATTGTCTGATTGGTCAAGGATGTTCAGCTTTTTTTCTCCCCATATAACAAAACTTTTAGGAGGCTTGACAACACTGTTGTTGACTTCTGCTCAGCAAGACTGTACAGCGTATATCGCTTTTATAAACATGAAGGCTACATTTTTTATATTTCTGTTTTTGAGCCTCTGTGGACTGAACTCTAGTGTCTTTAGAAAACACACTTATGTGAACAACCAAATAAATTGGGAAGATGCACAGACGTACTGCAGACAGCATCACCATGATCTCTCCACGCTGACCTTAAATGAACTACAACATGACATCAAAAATATGGATGTTACTGACTGGTTTTTCTGGGTTGGACTTCACAATTGTTCTCAAACACTGTGGTGTTGGTCTGGTGGTGAGATAGAACCAGCTTTTTGGTATACAGGTGAACCAAACTATGAGGACATTGAGCACTGTGGCGGTGTAGCAAACAGTCCTCTTTTAATGTTGAATATTATTTGCCAGAAATTGCATTCATTTTCTTGTATGGACATATTTGAGCTGATTCTGGTTAATGAGTATAAAACATGGGAAGAGGCTCTGGACTACTGCAGACAGAACTACATTGATCTGGTCAGTATGACTTCTGAGAACATTACGGCAGATGTGGTGACAAACACCATGATGGCTCAAACATCTTTTGTGTGGACTGGCTTACGGTTTTTATCTGGCCATTGGTTCTGGGTCAGTGGGGATGAATATGAAGAATTATCTCAGAATGTAATGTCCCAGTGCCCTCCGAAAACTCTCCGATGTGCCGCTTTGGATAAAGTCCAGAACATTTTGCAACCTCAAAACTGTGAGGAGAGACTCAACTTTTTCTGTTTCAAAAAGAAAACCATAATGGCTGTGTAAAATATATATTTCTGACACCTTAATGTTGTGTTTAGAATTGTATTCAAACTTAGTCTCAATTATGCTTTTTTAAAATTACATGATTTCCATAGAAATGTATGATCATAAATAATGTGTAAGGTTTGTATATTGTATTGGAAATAGAGTGTACATATTTTATTGAACATATACGCACTCTTCACTCATCCTGCAGCTGTACTGCAATGAATTCAATACAATTAATACATTTTAATCTTTCTCATCGCTGCAAACATAATAAGTTACACAAATGTATATACTAACATCAGTTTGTATATTTATCTATTTATATAAAAATATACTTACATACTGGCCTTTAACTTTCTGAGACATACACTGTTTCACTTTCTGAGACATACACTGTTTATAATTGCAACGTGCAATCCAGTTGACTGGATAAAATCTTACCTTTAAATCACCCAGTTTGCAGTGCATCAGTCACATAGGATTTGGTTTTAGAATATGTGTCTGTCCATTGTTACTTTAGACGTTATTTGCATTTGTTCTTGGCAGAATAGCGATACTTAGAAATGGTTAAGTGTGTTTGCTGCGCAACTGAAGTGGAAATGCTTAGAAATGCTTAGAAATAAAGATTTATGACTTCAAGAACTTATGCAGTTAAGTGCATTTATGACAAGAGGATGAAAATCATCAGCATAAAAGACCCCAGCACGCACGCACGCACGCACAGATAACTAAACATGGATAACTCAATCAGAAGCCATAGAAACAGACAAAAGACTAATTATGGTTAAAGGCGTTGTCACATTCGACTTTAAGCATGCAAATAATTGACATTCACTGAAAAAATGAAACTTTGGACAACTTAAAACATTTCTTTAACTTTATGTCAACTTTTATGCAATTTTATTAGCTTTTCTCAAATAATATTTTTGGCTTGGTTCAAATAAAAAATGATCCATTTCAACAAACCACCATTATTGTGATCAGTGTTTGCTTTATAGTTGGGCTCTGACTCTTGGGTTTTGCTGTTGAGTTTTTATTGGCTTTTGCAGCAGTGTATGAAATGCATTTGTTAAGGCAATGAAAGCTAAATTCTATTGAGATTAGGTTATTAGAGACTGTAACCATCACTTTTTGTTTTTTTATCAAAGTATCTTTGCATTTGAAATCTAAATCAGTTATGACAGATCAACTTCAAACATTATTTAGTTATACTTTCCATCTTTATTACAGCTTAAAGGTGCAGTTTTGGATTTTTAGTTGCCACTAGCGCTTCAGTATAGATTTGCAATAAATCTTTCAGTCATTTGCTCATCCCTCCCTTTCGAAGTACGACGGTGGCCTGTAAAAAAGAACAGTAAAAAAAACATGTCGCTGACTGAGACAGCGGCTGTGATTCTAGCCACACTGTCATGTTACTTCACGTGAAATTACAATGCAGTTACATTATTTCTACACTAATAAGGAAAAACATTAGTCTCTTGTAGGTTATATGCCCATTTGTATCAAATGCTAACGTTACCAAAAAACTGGTTTCACTTTCACAAAAGTTAAATTATCTTACCAGCCCAGCAGAAAACAGGCAACTTCGGCGTTGCGTTGAAAACATTTGTCCTTCATCTGGTAATAGCTACACCGATGTTTATCCTGGATTTCTTCTGTCGTTTGTCTCTAATTTGTCACATTTGCGCTTCACCGACGGAGATTCGCGCTCTGTCGGCTCTTGTGCACAATACGTCTGGTCTTCCATTGTATCAAAACTTCTAAAAACAGAACGATCTATGCTTCAGCTAGATAACGATGACGACGACGACTCCTCCTTCTCTTCGTACTACGACTAACTAACTTCTTCGTGGTCTGTAACTCAGTGATGACACAAGCTACCTCTATGAATTACTAAATGCGCTCTGTGAGCTGTTTGTCCGTTTAGAGCTGCTGTAACCAAACATGGCCGCGCAACATGGAAAACTCCACATATATAGGCCCGCGCTATGTAGATAAAACAGGGTTATTCTAAGGTAATAAAAACATAACTGTTCATTAGGTACAGTCTTTATACACCTCTGAAGAAACTGTTTTGTATGTTATATTGCATTTCTTTCAAGTATTGTTCCTTTAAACACAGAACAAAAACTTAAATCATCCCTTTTTTCTTGTCAATGCACGTAATAAAGTGTTCTTGTTGAAACACTATTGCACACACTTAAAAAAACAAATGCCCGGTTTCGTAGACAAAGCTTAAGACTACAGTCCCAGACTAAAATAAATGTTAGAGCGGTCTAAACTGAAAACAGTTAGCAGTGACAACTCCTAAAATACACCTGTTTCATTGTTTTGCCTCAGAACGCACAGTGGAAATGTTTTATGTAAAGCATGTTTCTAAAAATCAAATGTCCTAATTTAAATAAGGCTTAGTTCTTGCTTAAACTAATCTTTGTCTGTAAAACCACATTTCTGAGATTTAATTTAACCAAAGTCAGGGTTCAAGAGCTCAACTAAAGCAAACACTGATCACAATAATGGTGGTTTGTTGAAATAGATACATTTGGATTTGAACCAAGCCAAAAATATAATTTTAGAAAAATTAATAAAATTGCAAATTGAAATCATTTTTCCAAAGTTAAAATAACTTTTTTCAGTGTATATATTGTTTTTAGAGTATATACAGTATATATATACACACACACACACATACTAAAGACATAAAATAGACGTGACACGGATCAAATTTGCGCATCCTCCATCTTTGCTTTTTTGTAGAGAAAGATGAATTTATCTACTTTCACATCTTCACGGGATGCGAATTGACTGCATTTGTATGCGTAGGAATGAAAATCAATGGAGCAACAACTCTAGTGTGACCTTGCCTTTACAAAGGCTGATACTTACCCACTGAGCAAAAGCTCCTTCTTATGGACGTCTTATAGACGTCCCCTGAGGAGCCAGAATGAAAGTTTTTCTGACGTCTTTTTCTGACGTCTTTTGGACGTCCAATGTTGACATACATATGACATCTATAGAAGGTACGAATTTAGTTGAAATGTGGTCGTTGTGGACGTATTTTCAACGTCTTATAACATCAACGCAGACTCATTTTAGACATTTTAACAAAAATAATTGTTATACTATGCATTATATTAAAACATATTTATGTCATTGAATCAATATCACTTTTGCACTCGCTATTAATGTTGAAACTTCAACAAACCACCGATTTTGTGATCAGTGTTTGCTTTAGTTGGCCTCTTGACTCTTGGTTTAATGTCATGTTTTTATTGGCTGCCAATTTGTGTTCGTACACGTTTGTTTTGGCCAAAAAAAAAAAACAATGATCAGTGAGATCAGAAAGTGTTGGTGATTTCATCACTATGAAGTCACTCAAACAACTCTTAAGTGTGTAGTTATTAATATGTGAGCACTGTTTTGTGATGCAGTTTAAAGAGATTAAAGATGTTTTATAGACAACAAGCAGAGCACGTGATTTAAAAACCTGTGACACGGCTGAATCAATTAGACATGAAGAATCAGTGTATGAAACTCAACAATGGTGACAATCAACAAAAGAAAACTTCATGCTGCAATGCATGCTGGGTAACATCATAGTACAAAAACTCATTGATGACTCCCAGCATGCATTGCAGTTGATCTGTTATCTGAATTAGTTTGATTATTGTCACCATTGTTGAGGTTTGTATGATGAACATTGATGTCTAAGTTTGTCAGTAAACATTTTCTGATATTTTGTCTCTGTACTTATTTACTTGTGAACATTTATGTCAACATCAATCATGAATGGATCAAATCTCAGTATAATTTAGAGAAGTTTCTTACTACTGCTTAACACTTGTCATAAAGCAAACTATTCCTTCAAATCTTTTTCAAAACCTTTATTTCTTTATCAATGCACAAGTGTTCTTATTGAAACACAATTACAAACAATGAAAGAAAGTAAGTTAACTTGATGAATTTTAAGAATCAAGATCCCAACTAAAGCAAACACTGATCACAAAAACGGTGGTTTGTTGAAATTTCAACATTAATATCGAGTGCAAAACTGATATTGATTCAATGACATAAATATGTTTTAATATAATGCATAGTGTAACAATTATTTTTGTTAAAATGTCTAAAATGAGTCTGCGTTGATGTTATAAGACGTTGAAAATACGTCCACAATGACCACATTTCAACTAAATTCGTACCTTCTATAGATGGTCTATGAACGTCAACATTGGACGTCCAGAAGACGTCAGAAAAAGACGTCAGACAAACTTTCATTCTGGCTCCTCAGGGGACGTCTATAAGAAGGAGCTTTTGCTCAGTGGGTAAGCTTGTCATATAATTTATTGTTGCCTTGTATTGTTATGTTAAGATGTGTAACTCCTAAAATCTCATGCTAAAACAAAGTATAAAAATGTATTACCAGAAGGTCACCGGTTTGAATCTCAGTGCTGGCAGGTAACAACTGACATGGCCTTGAGCAAGGCACCTTACCCCCATTTGCTCCCCGCAGTGATAGCTGCCCACTATTTAAAGAAGCTTTTTAAACTTACTAGGCCTACATAATTATTCCTACTAAACTTTTTCAATGCACAAGTGTTTCAGGTAAAACACAATTTTGAAGAAGAAAGAGCGCTGCCTTAATCAGTTTTTGCATAATTGTAGTGTTAGTTTAGTAGTGTCTGTTTGTCTTTTTAGCTAGTGAGTGTTGAGGTAATCCAAACGAATATTTTAAACTAGTAAGTAATGGGCAGGTAAAAATTTTTATTTTATTTTAAAAGATTCAAAAGTTATTTAAATAGTAGCATAACTAAAATGATGTTTTGCAACAGGCTGACAGGGTGTATCAAATGGATTACGCCAAAGAACAACCGTGACATCACGTTCGCACTGCCAGCAACAGAGTAACCTGATCTCATTCATGTCAATGGTAGCTTAGCGACATCCAGCCAGTGGGCACGTCTGGCATGAGTCAACTTTATGCAAATGATAAGCGACTTTTGGGAGCGACTACCAATACGAGTAAAGCATTGGAGCTCACATCATTTGTCACATCATTTGTCTCCTGTCAGCTGCAGTGTTTGTTACTAAGGCAACCTATGCTAGAAACGCCTTTTAACAATTTTATAGCAAGAGACGGCAGCTTAAGACTTCATTTACAATCAAACAAGTAAGATTGTATTTAGAATTTATACATTTAAGTTGATTATGGTAATTACTTTCAATAGGATAAATTTTTAAAAATGCGTGAATGTATGAACTGGATCAAAACATAAGAATGAGTCAAAAGACACACATCCATCTTTTTAGAGTTTAAAAATTAAGAGACCCCCCAGTTTTATTCTGCAAAACATGGCATCTTGTTTGTTATTTTGACCAGTTTGTCCCAGTTCAATTTCTGCAAATAAAATGAAACAAGTTATTTGGGAGGAATGTTGTCACTAGTTTACAAATGGAAACAAAATCACTATTTTACTTATACGTGTTACTATATATAGTAAATAGAAAAACTGAAAATAGTTTTTTCCATGACTGTATATCTTTCGGAAAAGGTGCAGGAACATAATAAAATGCTTGTCATCATTTGCATACATTTGCACACCCTGCTCCCACAACCAGTCTTCCACCGTGAGTGCATTTGTATTTCATTTTATGTTTATACCCACTGAACAAAAGCTCCTTCTTATAGATGTCTTATAGACATCCCCTGAGGAGCCAGAATGAAAGTTTGTCTGACGTCTTTTTCTGACGTCTTCTGGATGTCCAGTGTTGATGTTCATAGACTATCTATAGAAGGTATGAATTTAGTTGAAATGTGGTCATTGTGGACGTATTTTCAACGTCTTATAACATCAACACAGACTCATTTTAGACATTTTAACAAAAATAGGTGTTACACTATGCATTATATTAAAACATATTTATGTCATTGAATCAATATCAGTTTTGCACTCGCTATTAATGTTGAAATTTCAACAAACCACCGTTTTTGTGATCAGTGTTTGCTTTAGTTGGGATCTTGATTCTTAAAATTCATCAATGTTTGTAATTGTGTTTCAATAAGAACACTTAAAGTGAAGTGACCTATTTTTTGTCAGATATGGTGACCCATACCCGAAATGTGACCTCTGCATTTAACCCAACCAGTGAATAGTGAACACACACACTTTAAGTCGTGAACACACATACACCGGGGCAGTGGGCAGCTAACACTGCAGCGCCCGGGGAGCAAACGGGGGTTAGGTGCCTTGCTCAAGGACCGAACCGGCAACCTTCTGGTTACGAGTCCGACTCTCTAACCATTAGGCCACAACTGCCCCACTTGTGCATTGATAAAGAAATTAAGGTCTTGAAAAATATTTGAAGGAGTAGTTTGCTTTATGACAAGTGTTAATCAGTAGTAAGTTTAAGAAACTTCTCTAAATTATACTAAGATTTGATCCATTTATGATTGATGTTGACATAAATGTTTACAAGTAAATAAGTACAGAGACAAAACATCAGAAAATATTTCTTGACAAACTTAGACATCAATGTTCATCATACAAACCTCAACAATGGTGACAATCATCAAACTAATTCAGATAACAGATCAACTGCAATGCATGCTGGGAGTCATCAATGAGTTTTTGTACTATGATGTTACCCAGCATGCATTGCAGCATGAAGTTTTCTTTTGTTGACTGTCACCATTGTTGAGTTTCATACACTGATTCTTCATGTCTAATTGATTCAGCCGTGTCACAGGTTTTTAAATCACGTGCTCTGTTTGTCGTCTATAAAACTTCTTTAATCTCTTTAAACTGCATCATAACACATTGTTCACATATTAATAACTACACACTTAAGAGTTGTTTGAGTGACTTCATAGTGATGAAATCACCAACACTTTCTGATCCCACTGGACCATTGTTTTTGTTTTTTTCCAAAACAAATGTGTACGAACACAAATTGGCAGCCAATAAAAACATGACATTAAACCAAGAGTCAAGAGCCCAACTAAAGCAAACACTGATCACAAAATCGGTGGTTTGTTGAAATTTCAACATTAATAGCGAGTGCAAAAGTGATATTGATTCAATGACATAAATATGTTTTAATATAATGCATAGTGTAACAATTATTTTTGTTAAAATGTCTAAAATGAGTCTGCGTTGATGTTATAAGATGTTGAAAATACGTCCACAACGACCACATTTCAACTAAATTCGTACCTTCTATAGATGTCATATGGATGTCAACATTGGACGTCCAGAAGACGTCAGAAAAAGACGTCAGAAAAACTTTCATTCTGGCTCCTCAGGGGACGTCTATAAGACGTCTATAAGAAGGAGCTTTTGCTCAGTGGGTATCTATATCAGAAAATGTATTTAAACATATCTTGTGTCAGGAGTGTGTGGAGATGGACTGTTGCTGCACTGTAAAAAATGTCCGTGAAATTAACAGGGAAATTCTGTCGTTTTCACGGAGAAAAACTGTTGTCAAAAGACTTACGTATAAAATACGGAAAAACACTGTAAAACCTGTCAGTGAAATTAACAGTGAAATTCTGTTGTTTTTACGGAAAAACACGTCACAAAGTTGCAAAACCTGTCAGTGAAATTCTGTCAAAACGCAAATGAAATAAGTTTTTAACAATCAGTTTTTTCTCTAAAAACTCACCATTAAACAACTCCACAAACACTATTAACACATTCACTTATTACATCACTGTGACTTTATTTCTGTGGTTCATCTACAAAAGTTCTTATTGAGAATTAACACAAGTGTAGATATTCATGGTTTTGTTAAGTCACCATTATGGTGTTCAGTGTTTGCTTTAGTAGGACTCCTGACTCTTTGCTTTGTTGTGTTAGATTTTCTTTAGCTGCTGTAACTGTGTGATGAAAACACATCTGTTATGGTGGGAAGAACTAAGAGAAATTGTCATCATGTTATTTGTCATGAGAGTTGTCATCTACTGGTTTATTCACTGTTTTAAAATTATTTTATTATGCTCACTGATGTTATGAATGAGACTGACAGAATGATATGCTGAGAGACTTTACAACACATGATTTACAGAACTAACTGGATTAGCAGATATCAATAATAAACCTATTCATCTCAACAATGGTGACCACATAAGATAAACGCAAGGCATTCTGGGTACCATCAAAGTAGAAAAACTCATTCATGTCTCCCAGGATGCCTTGCTGCATGAAGCTTTTCATTTGATGGTCACCACTGTTGAGATTCATACACTGATTCTTGATGTCTGTGTTTAAAATCAGATTTTCCAAACTGCTCAAAAAAATTTCTCAAATGATTGTAGCTGTTTCTCAAATTTAAGCTCATTCACAATGTTATTAAAAAACTTTTAAAAAATGCTTTTAATTGAGTATTTACAATAACGAAAACCAGACAAAAGCTCCTGTTTACATTCCCTTCAGTTCTTATTTACTATGACAATTATGTTTTATAAAACATATCATTGCATAGCATAGCAACCAAAAGAAAACTTGTTTAACAAATTGCGGGTGAAAAGCCCAACTAAAGTAAACACTGATCACAATAACGGTGACTTTAAACAACATTCATTGATGTTATGCTTCAGTCTCTGTGAAGCAGAAGTTATGATCGTTTTCATTATTCTGACGTATTTCAAAGTTCAATTGAATATTTAATGAGGAAGAATAGTGGGTGTGGCTCATGGTTTCCTCTATGAATTGATTGGATGAATAAAAACAGGATGTTCCCGTATTTTTACGGTAGTTTACTGGCAACCACAGCTGCCGGTATTTTTCTGTAAAAACTACGGAATTTTTCTTTTCTGACCGTTAAATGTTTTTTTAGTCACCGCTATGCTGAAGAGTGGAGTCTGTGTTTAAGTCAAAGTCAGGCAAGAAGTTTCTGATGTCATGCTGCATGTTGTTTTGTTAAAAAAATGACAGTTGATTATTATAATGAAATAAATGTATATTATGTGAAGGAAATGTAATATTTTCACTTTTATGCATTAGGTGAATGTTTTAATTGTATGTAAAGAAATGCTCTCAATATAAAAGACTCAAATTAAATAAATTCAATCACAGCTTGAAGTTTTTGCCCTGAAGTTCTTGAACTTCATCACTATTTACGTGCTTTTCCTGTATTTTTTACGGAATTTTACTGGCAACCACAGCTGCCGGTATTTTTCCGTAAAAACTACGAAACATTTTTTACAGTGCATCGTTAAATACGCCATTTTAAGCTAAACAAGCCATTAAACGAACAGGCTGGACTGATGAAATTATCAGGAATTCTCGTTTCTCTGTGTTCATTTTATTTCAGGTAACGTTAGTAAATAAAAATAAAAATATTTTTTATGTTCGTGCTTGTGTCTGTTCTTATTGCCACATTCCTGCTATAGTTGTACCTGTATACTCTTTAAATATTGTTTACTGCAGTACAAGTCAGCTGTGTACATAATAATGTGACAAATTAACTTTAACAGTCAGAACAAAAGTTCACAAGGCTGTATTTAAAGTATTGAACATTTCTTTAACATTACATTTATTGACTTCATGTATTTAAAATCAACACAAATAAATGTTTCAGTTTTTTCTAACCATTTTGTTAAACAAACGAAACATTTAGAGTGGAAATGTAATAAATTCATATCAAGTTTATTGGACATTCTCTACTAGCCTATTAAGTGTTGAGTTTTTAAAAATGTAAATCGAGCAAAATCCATAGATGTTAGGAACAATATTGACTGTTTTTAAAACAACAAACTGTAGAGAAAACGTGCACATATAGGCTACTGTAAGATGAATATAAAGTTGCGGATTACAACATAGCTACATGAACTTCAACCATAGACGTGATCGTATGGTTCAGCAAACTTCACTTTTTTGCTACGGGTTAGCTTATTAATGTAAGACAACCGATTCAAATCGCTAAGTGTTAACTTGTCAATGTAAGACAGCGGGTTTTCTGCTGATAAACTACTAAAATAATTTGAAAAGGCGTGAACCATCCACATTCCTATGTTGTCAGGCTGATTTTAGCGCCAACACTTGACACTTTCTGCCACCAGTTAGGCTCCGCCCACAGAAACACGTCACATTGTTTACAAACACATAAGGCGTCTATATTAAACACGTTTAAACAAATTATAGTGAGCACGACTGACAACAACTGGCACATCAATTCTAAGACTGGAGTCTTCCCAGATAGCAAAATTTTTGCGGCCCAGATTTGGCCCAAATCTGACACGTTCAATTGGCCCACATGTGGCATGTTATGATGGCACTTGGGCGGTCCGCTCCTGTTTGCCAGATCTGAGCCACAAGCAAACCATGGCAATGCCACATGTTAGCCAAATGTACACCAAATAAACTAAAGTTGACCCTACTCTGGCCCACAGTTTGCTTTTTTCTGGCCCATATCTGCTCCAAATCTGACACTTTCATTTGGCTCACATAACGCAAAATGTCCTGTTTTTTAGACGTTGTAAACGATGTTCCCAGCTAACAAAAGTCACCATCATGGTGATCAGTGTTTCCTTGAGTTGTGCTCTTCACCCTTGACATTTATAGATTGCATATTTTGTGTGCAGTGGCTGTGTGCTTCTAAAGTACATTTGTGCAGTCAATGCAAATAAGAATCTAATCTTATGTGTCTGTTTGTTGGTTATTAAACTCGCCATCATGTTGTTTCATTGATGTCTGTGTCGTTAATCCTGAAATAACAGTTTAAGATCAAGATCAGGGTGTTTAACTGCAATTTGTCTAGAAAGATTTCAGAAATCTGTATGTGAATGAAATGTAATCTACAGCAGAATTTAGACACGCACAGACATGAAGAATGAGTGTATGAATCTCAACAATGGTGACAATCAACAGACTAATTCAGAGCAACCGCAATGCATGCTGGGAATCATGAATGCGTTTTGTACTATGGTGTTACCCAGCATGCATTGCAGTATTAAGTTGTCCTTTGTTGATTCTCACCATTACTGAGGTTCATACACAGATTCTTGATGTCTGTGTTTTGCCACAGATTGTTTTATTTACACTCATATTTCATCCAACTTCTTAGAAATTAAAATGCCACTGCCTTATCTTAAAATGTTATTTCAGAATTAACAACACAGACATCAGTGAATCAACATGATGGTGACTCTAATGACCAACAAACAAACCCAGAAGATTAGATTCTCATTTGCATTGGCTTCACAAATGTACTTTAAAAGCACACAGCCACTGCACACAAAATGATTTAACCTATTTTGATCAAGGGTGAAGAGCCCAACTCAAGGAAACACTGATCACCATGATGGTGACTTTTGTTAGCTGGGAACATTCTTACAACGTCTAAAAATAAAAACTGGACACTTTGCGTTATGTGGGCCAAATGAAAGTGTCAGGTTTGGAGCGGATCTAGAATAATTCATTAAAAGAATAAAAGTGAACTGAGGGCCAGATTAGGCTCAAATTTAGTTTTTAATTTAGTTTATTTGGTTTACATTTGGCTAGCATGTGGCATTGCCATGGTTTGCTTGTGGCTCAGATCTGGCAAACAGGAGCGGGACCGCCCAAGTGCCATCATTCCATGCCGTATGTGGGCCAAATGAACGTGTCAGTTATGGGCCGAATCTGGGCCGCAACAATTTTGCTATCTGGGTTTACAAACCACACATTAAATTATTTTTATCTACGATTCCAAACAACGACTGAGCACAACTGGAACAGATTGGGCACGATCAGCGGTTATGATCAAACTCTATTCATAATTGTAGTAAAATCATTAAATGTGTCCCCAGCTTTAAGTAAACACTGATCAAAATAACGGTGGTTTGTTGGAATACAAAAATAATCAACATAGGTACATTGACCAGTATTTTTGATGTCAAAGTTTGATGTCAGGTTTTTGATGTCAGTCTAATTTGCTTTTTTAACTGTTTTTTTACGTACATTTTACGTCTTTTTAACATCAAGGTGCTCGCTGGTATACCAGTAGATACCAATATAGTTTCTATTAAAACCAATACGATTCCCTTCAAAACCATTCAAACCATTACAACTTATTTAATGGTTTCTATTGTTTTTTCAGCAGGGCTGTCTTTCATAAAATAAATACAAAATAAGCTGCGCTATCTCTTCGAGCCATAAGATGTAAACAAATTAATACATTATTATTTTTGAAGGCCTTGAATTGTAACTGTTACCTTATTAATTTGCTTGAAACTAGCTAATATGAAAGTCACTTTAATGCACCAAGTTACTGTTTATGAGGTGTAACTTTTGCACTTGAAATTGTGAATAGCTGTTTAATAAATCTAAATTTCCCTACTGGAAAATCCAGCTAATACCAGCTTAAGCTGGTCAACCAGTTTGACCAGCTCAAGCTGTGTTTTGGAACATGGTAGCTGGTAGCTAGTTGGTTAGACCACCCGAAATCCAGCTTATGCTGGTTCAAATAATTTAAATGATATTTTTCAGCTAGATATTGATAAACAATTAACAATTGTTTAATAACAACAGCTTCCAGTTACAATAAATGTCATAGGCTAGTTCTGCTTTAAAAATGTAGAACAAACACAGACATTTAGGGGGAGAATTCAGTTTATTTACGTGAATATCATTAACACATTTTGTTTTTGTGTGTGTCCTTGAGTATGAGATAAATTATAATAATTGGCAGTAATAACTTTACTGAAATAAAATTACTTAACAGTTTTCAGTCTCTTACATGCAAATTCACTTTTTTTATTTAGTTTTTTTGTTGATATTTTTTCTGTTAAATATTTGTAGTAAACAATGGTACACAAATGGTAAATAAGTTGCCAATAAACCTTACTACACGTATTCTATAATAAAAAAAATAATAGGAAATGCTGTGATTTATTTCGGTTATGATTTATTTCTTTATTTCTTATTTCTTTATTACAGTCCAGTAGGTGGCGAAAGTGATCTTTTCAAGCTAGTTTGCCACCCGCTAGTAAAACGAAAGAAGAGCACCTCTGCGCGTCACTTGAACATGGCGCCGTCCAGGGACATGTAAACAGCTAAGTTTTAACTTTTAAGTTCTTGTGTTAAACAATAGTGAATTACAACCAGCAAGTTGTTACACTGAATTGTTAAATACGGATAACAGATTTGGTTTTTGTTGATAGTTTTGTCGTTTTGTTCCTTGTGCGTGTGTTTGTGCACGGGCAGCAGAACGCTGTAGCCAGGACACATATATCAGCAATACGTTTTTTAGTACGTGTAGAGGAAATATTCCCTAAGCGCGTCAAGTAACGACACAACGATGGATTTTATCAAAAAAGAGAGGGAAGACACTAATGCTCCAAAAACATGTGAAGTGAAAACCAAAGGACAAAGAGGTTGGTACACGTGTTATTTTACCGTTACAGCAGCTAAGAAAGTTGAATTTATCTACGGTTTAAAAACAAGACCAGAAAGGATCATGTGTATGTAGGAGTCATGTGCCCCATGTAATACTATATTGTCACGCTTTGTTTCATTATTTTTTAACACTAATCTTAGATCTGGTGGAAGTGAAAGAGGAATGTCATGAACTGAAGGTGGAGGAGAAATATCTAAACCAGGAACCTCATCAGTTTAATATTAAAGAAACCGCTTTCAAATCTGAAGAAGATTCGTTAAGTTGCCCAGAGACTAAAAATGATTCACCCCCCAGAACAACTAGGAAGACAGGGGACAACGTTTTGCTCACAAAAAAAGAACACCCATTGGATCACTTTAAAATTCACGCCGAATACAAGTCTCACACATGTGATCAGTGTGGAAAGAGTTTTGTTCACAAAGCGAGCCTGAAAAACCACATGAGGGTTCATTCTGGAAAGAGGCCTTTTGTGTGCCATCAATGTGGAAAGAGTTACATACATAAAGATAACCTTACTGACCACTTAAGAACGCACACCGGAGAAAAGCCATTCAAGTGCCCTCAATGTGATAAATGTTTCACGCATAAAAGCAGCATTATACATCACGCAAAAATTCACACTCAAGAGAGACCATTCAAATGTCTTCAGTGCGGAAAGGGTTTCATACATAAAGGAAACCTAAGCGTTCACACCAGAATTCATTCTGGAGAGAGGCCTTTCACTTGCTCTCAGTGTGGGAAAGATTTCAAGTATCAACCCAACCTAGTAAGTCACATGAAAATGCATTTAGGTGACAGATTGCATCGCTGCTCTCATTGTGACAAGAGTTTCATCGAGGAGAGTCGGCTCAAAAAACACCTGAAAATCCACGCGAACGAGAAGCCGTTCGTGTGCTCTTTTTGCGACAAAACCTTTTTATTACACTACAATTTAAGAGAGCATCTGAAACTACATACTGGTGAGAGACCTCATGTGTGCTTTCAATGTGGGAAAGCCTTTGCAAGAGCCGTTCAGTTGAAAGAGCATGAATATAGTCATGCTGAAGAAAAACCTTTTAAGTGTTTATATTGTGGAAAGAGCTTTCCACGTTCATGTACCTTGAAAAAGCACGTAAGGATGCATACTGGAGAGAAGCCGTACCGCTGCCCTTTGTGTGGGAAGGATTTTAGCCAGTTAAGTAATGCTCTGACCCATAAGAGAAAGCATTGTCCGAAGTTGTCAAGGTGAGCTAATAAAGTTGTTGAGATCATATGAGCAGGAAATCTATTATCTACCTCTATGTCTTCAGCAGTTTCAGTTGGTCAATTATAGCTGTTTAAAGGTAACACTGACAGTAATAGTATCAAACATAGTGCGTGATGCTGGAAGCTTAAAGTGGTATATCAAAAATGTAAATGATGGTCATGTCATCGTAAAACCGGGTGGAACTTGAAATTGTCTTATGCCATACATGTGTAATGTGATGATTGTAGATTGCATAAATAAAAAAGCAAAATATCGTTATTAGTTTCATTAAACAATTTCAGAATGTGCCTAAAACATGTTACAAGCAGTTCATTGATATGTATTTTAATAAAAATACAATTACTAATAAATAAATGCTTGACTTTACTAAGTGATTTGAGCTCAGCTTTGTAAGTATTTTTTTCAGGTTTGTCCAGTCAATGTGAATTTTCATGTTAGAGCAATAAAAAAAATTGGTAATTATTTTGGACTTAAACGTCTTTGTGTTTTAAAACACATAATTTCAGATCCAGAGGCTATACTGCATACAAAGTTTGTTTTAATATGGGTTTTTAAATGAGATTTTATATATAATATCACTGCTCATTTCTGAGTTTAGTGGTGTGTGGATTTATGTGGATGGGCCACACTCTTTTGTAAGTTGCTCAACACGGCTGCATAAGTCGTATAAAAGTATAAAGAGTTTTTGTACTAAAGTTGAACTTTAAAGTGATGTTCACCCAAAAATGAAAATTCATTTGAAACCCATATGACTCATCCACAGAACACAAAAAAAAGATATTTTGAAGAATGTTCAACCAATGGGTGCTGCTGCTGTTTGGTTACCAACTTTCTTCGAAATAGCTTTTTTGTGTTTTGTGGAAGAAAGAAAGTCATACAGGTTTCAAATGACAGAACGGTGAGTACATGATGATGTCAAATTATGTCATCCAAAAAATTATGCTGAAACTTTTCTCAGAATCTGTCATTTTTTCAATAATTAGTTTTTTGTGTGTTTTGTAAGTGGATCTGTACGTTCATATGGCAGGGTAACCAAAGTATGGATGGAGATGCTGAAAACATTTACTAAAAAGAACAGTATATGAAATGCCCAGTTGGTGGCTCCCATGCCTAAGTAAACAAAATGTGGGAAAAACAGAGTTACATCTTGGATCATGAAGTTAATTACATAAAACATTTACATTATACATACACTTGCGGTCTAAAGAGACATTTGAGTAACATTTTTCTCATTATTTAAAAACAAACTTTTGATCTGGGGTGTTTGCTTAAATATCTGAAATTAGTTTAGTAGACAAACATAATTTTCCAACATTTTATTTGATAAAAAAGGTTTTTTTAAATGGATAACTTTGACTGAATAATTAAGAAATAAGAGCACAGAATAGATCAAAACACCTGTAATATTGTTTAAAGGGTGCCCACTGAGCAAAAGCTCCTTCTTATAGACGTCCCCTGAGGAGCCAGAATGAAAGTTTTTCTGACGTCTTCTGGACGTCCATTGTTGACGTTTATAGGACATCTAAAGAAGGTACGAATTTAGTTGAAATGTGGTCGTTGTGGACGTATTTTCAAAGTCTTATAACATCAACGCAGACTCATTTTAGACATTTTAACAAAAATAAGTGTTACACTATGCATTATATTAAAACATATTTATGTCATTGAATCAATATCACTTTTGTACTCGCTATTAATGTTGAAATTTCAACAAACCACCGTTTTTGTGATCAGTGTTTGCTTTAGTTGGGCTCTTGACTCTTGGTTTAATGTCATGTTTTTATTGGCTGCCAATTTGTGTTTGTACACATTTGTTTTGGCAAAAAAAAAAAGCAATGGTCCAGTGAGATTAGAAAGTGTTGGTGATTTCATCACTATGAAGTCACTCAAACAACTCTTAAGTGTGTAGTTATTAATATGTGAACACTGTGTTATGATGCAGTTTAAAGAGATTAAAGATGTTTCATAGACGACAAACAGAGCACGTGATTTAAAAACCTGTGACACGGCTGAATCAATTAGACATGAAGAATCAGTGTATGAAACTCAACAATGGTGACAATCAACAAAAGAAAACTTCATGCTGCAATGCATGCTGGGTAACATCATAGTACAAAAACTCATTGATGACTCCCAGCATGCATTGCAGTTGATCTGTTATCTGAATTAGTTTGATTATTGTCACCATTGTTGAGGTTTGTATGATGAACATTGATGTCTAAGTTTGTCAGTAAACATTTTCTGATATTTTATCTCTGTACTTATTTACTTGTGAACATTTATGTCAACATCAATCTTGAATGGATCAAATCAAAGTATAATTTAGAGAAGTTTCTTAAACTTACTACTGCTTAACACTTGTCACAAAGCAAACTACTCCTTCAAATCTTTTT
The DNA here is from genome assembly GCA_026939265.1 of Oreonectes daqikongensis. Taxonomy (NCBI): domain Eukaryota; kingdom Metazoa; phylum Chordata; class Actinopteri; order Cypriniformes; family Nemacheilidae; genus Oreonectes; species Oreonectes daqikongensis. The sequence goes on along the minus strand of JAOTQM010000118.1, from coordinate 1,867,517 downwards.
CAAAACCTTTATTTCTTTATCAATGCACAGGTGTTCTTATTGAAACACAATTACAAACATTGAAAGAAAGAAAGTTAACTTGATGAATTTTAAGAATCAAGATCCCAACTAAAGCAAACACTGATCACAAAAATGGTGGTTTGTTGAAATTTCAACATTACATTTACATTTACATTTATGCATTTGGCAGACGCTTTTATCCAAAGCGACGTACATTGTATTGTACTATACATTTGTACATTTTGTATAGTAAGCAAGTGGGGGTTAGGTGCCTTGCTCAAGGGCACCTCAGCCGTTACCCGCCAGCCCTGAGAATCGAATCAGCAACCTTCTGATCATGAGTCCAACTCTCTAACCACTGGGCCACGACTGCCCACATTAATAGCGGGTGCAAAACTGATATTGATTCAATGACATAAATATGTTTTAATATAATGCATAGTGTAACAATTATTTTTGTTAAAATGTCTAAAATGAGTCTGCGTTGATGTTATAAGACGTTGAAAATACGTCCACAATGACCACATTTCAACTAAATTCGTACCTTCTATAGATGGTCTATGAACGTCAACATTGGACGTCCAGAAGACGTCAGAAAAAGATGTCAGACAAACTTTCATTCTAGCTCCTCAGGGGACGTCTATAAGACGTCTATAAGAAGGAGCTTTTGCTCAGTGGGTGAAACCTCAAGAAGCTGTTTGGTAAAATGACATGAAAACATTTCTGCAAACTCTAGTCGAAAGGTGATGACACTGAAGACGATAAAGTATAACATGTTTTAAGTAATTATTTTTATTATTTATTATTCTAATTACAACATATTCCCATAGTTCCCTTTGTTTTATTTCATAATTTTGATGAGTTTATTATTATTCTAAAATGGATAAAACAAAAATAAATCATGTAAATTCATTCATTCTTCAAACCAGTTTGTCCTTTTCTGGTCACGGAAGGGGAGGGTCGTTTTTCCAGTTTCTCGGCAACAGACGGGATACATTATGAGCAGATGGCTCGATGGCTCAGAAATATTTTGTATATCTTTCGGTTTTCACAGTCATTTATTCCTAATAAATAACTAAGAACTCGTAAGAAAATATTTGATAACTCATGTGGACATATCCTGCCTGTTTGCCAAAATTGTGGGATAGGATCCAGCCCTCCCGTGACCCTGCAGACAACAAGTGGCTGCATGAACATTTTAACTCTGTGTGCTCAACCCAAGTGGTTATGTTTTTGCCTAATAAGTACATTATTTCTAAAAGCTCAAGTGATTATTCACATGGTATCTAAGGCTCTGAAATCTCAGTTCCCATGAGTAAAGACTGTAAAAACTAGATTGCGAACTTCAGATGTTGTGTGTGAAAGTCATACAATTGCGAATAAGATGAAAACGACTGCTAACAGACCCATCTCTGATACTCTTTTTTTTAAATCTCGATGGCAGTATGTACACATATTTGTATTATTTGATTTAAATGGTGGAAACGGAAAAGACAAATGCTGCTTGGATGAGATCATAATCATTTCCATCTGTCAGGTGTATTAAATGGATGAAGGTTGTTAGTTGTCATTTTTTTGTTGTTAATGACAATGCATAATTTCTTCCTGTAGACAAATACAAATAATACAATAGAGTTGTTGCACAATCAAGCTTTTACCATTGAGTAATACGCTTTCCTTGGGCAAAAACGTCATGACCTTATGTTTCATAAAATTACTTGGCAAGCATTCTGGATGTTCGTAATATATGTTTTAAGGTAACCCAACCCAATTCATATAGAGCATTTGTCAGTTTTATGAATGCAAGATAACATCATTAGAACATCTAACAACAGGTGTTTATTACTGAGTTCCATTGAATTATGTCAAATCTGAGCTGTTACACAAATCTCTGTTAAAAATATGTAATCATAGTCATTTTACCCATAGGATTTATTTATAGGATTTATTTATGAAAAGCACAACAATATCACACATACATCATACAACTATTCCAACAGAAGCAGGCTTATAATATTAATGCAATAATACATATGCAAAAAGAGAATAACTTTTGATAAAGACAGGACAAAAATGTCTTGTGAAAAGAGGTCTCTTTTACGCTTTCTTGTTGCTTCGTTCTTTTTTCTCAATAAAGTGAATGAGTTTTTTAACCCATGGTGTCCTGGGGTTAAGACAGATCTTCTCTCCACTTGATAAACCGGCACTGAAAGAGAAAACATGCAAATATTTTTGCTGGTAAAAACACTTAATCATAACACTGAAAGCTTGGCGGTGTGTACTGTACTGTAAAGAAAAATGAACTGTTCAAATGAGGAATTTATGTATGTATGTATATGTTACATTTCTGCTTAATATATTGTGCACATCTGCTTGTGTCAATGTGTCAATGTCATAATGAATGTCTGCCCTGCCCTGCCTTGTCATAATAAATAACTGAGGAGAATGCTGGGCAAAGGTTTTGGTGAGGACAGTTGTTCGGAAAACGGAAGAAGTCCAATTTGCAATACTCATTTTTGTGAGTAATATTTCAGGATAATGGAAGGAGTACTTACATAACCTCTGTAGTCTTACAGTGAGGACCTCTGGGCAAGATCTCCACACTTCGCAAGTTATCTGGTGGGATTACCCTCGACTCCAGTTTCACACACATGCAGTGGCTGTTGTAACTTGGGCCAAAAGGTTGCATAGCTGGAGAAAGAGACATCACTTGGTAATTATTTAAAGTAAACAATCATGTGAAACATTGAGTGATTCTAGCTGCTCAACAGCTGCATTATCAACAATGATGGCAAAAATACCAAACATAACAACACAAAGAGCGAGTTCTGTAGAACTGCTGGCTTTCTTTATTCTATTAAACATCAGCCTAGATCAACAGTTCTGAGGCTGCCTCCCTTTTATGACTAATAAGTCTTGCGCTAAAGCGTTTGACAGTTACAACTAAACTTGTTTACTGTCTGTGTAGAATTTGCATGTTCTCCCTGTTTCTCCGGGCACTCTGGTTTCCCTTACAGTCAGCTGTTGGATCTGAGTTTTACTTTGAAGATTACATTGACCCTTTATGTCACAGAACACAACCTTTTAAATTGATTATTAATTTGAACAAATAATAATAATAATCTGTTTACTTTATGTAACAAACGAAGCTTACCTTTGGACATAAGAATGCTGGCTCCAATCATCATTACCATCAGGAAGAATTTCATGGTGATTTGTGCTTGTTAGGTCGCCTTCTAAAGCCAAAACACTCAAAATCAGATTCTACCATTTGGGTCACTGTACATTGCCTTATATATCATTGTTTTCAATGGTCTCGTGATGTTTAAGTATCGATTTTATCTCACTTCCCCCTGACTGTTTTGTGTGTTTGTGACACTGTACTGTATTTGCGTGTGAAGGCTCATGTGTAAATATGTGGTTTGGGTCTGTTCACATGTTCTTCCGCCATGTGTTATATCTTATGTTTTCCACATTACCTAAAATTCAAAATCCCCCTTAGAATTTTTACATGTTTTACCAAAAATGATTATATGAAAACTGCTAGGCATGACTTTTCATTTTTAAACAACATCTTAAATATGGGGGTACAAGACGCATATATATATTCTCTTGAATTATTAATCAAAATTTTTTCTTATTGTTTATTGTTGTATTGTTGTTATCATGTTCTTGCTAATATCTAAGATAAATAACAAAATGTTATTGTGTGAATACAATAATAATTCCAGTAAAATATTATACATGACCCATTTAATTTGATTTATTATATCACAATAAAAATACTCGACAAATAGTGTGTTATGTGATGAAATTGGAGAACAAAAGAGATCATGCTTTAAAATAGTCAGAAATGAAAAAAAACAAGTCGTATAAAAAAAAAGAATATATTTTTTAAGAAAGATGAGGTAATGAAGTGATATTTATAGATGATTTATAGGTCAAATTAAATATGTTTTATCTTGCCTCATTTTTTAGGTGTTATGAAATCACTGCAGGACGTTTTCTCACAACAAAAAATGTATCAGTGTGTCATGCTTTGCCTTTTACTCAAGCAAGCATGAAATGTTTTCACTACAAGAAATGTCAACATGTCACCTTAGAATGATAAGGTGACATCTGACATTTTGGTTCGAATTTAGTTCACATATTCTTATTCTGTGACAACCTATTAACATTATGCCAGTGTGTAAATATGTGTACATTTGAATACAACAATTAGCACTTGAACAAGAAAAAAGCGTCCTAAAATATGAAATAAGTGTCATGAAACCATGTAAATAGGCTACTTATTTCATGTTTCAACAAAAGTGATAAGCAAATTGTGTTGCTTAAAAATGTATTGCTTTAATGAATGTTTTGCAGATAGAACATTATAATTCGACTTGTGTTTTTTACATTGCCTATGAATTATTTATTTATAATTAGAATCAACCCTTTAAGAATATAATCCATGTTTACTTGATTTGATTAGATGCATAATGGGTGCTACGATTAAATCACGTTCATTCAACAATGTATTTTTTTGAGTGTAGGGTGTCATCTGATGCTATTGCGTTGGTGTTTTGCAATATCAAAGCAGTCAGGAAGATGCCTGTGGTCTGGAAGTCCAAAATCGCACATGAGTGTTTTGATGAGCGTCTGTGGGAGAATTATGTTGAACATCTGACTTCTAACATGTGAATACAAGTGTCTGGAGCAGTCGTGTCTGAATGACTTGGTCTGATGTGGGTGTAAGGAGAGTTTTGAGGTGAGCCATGACCAGTCTTTGAAAAATTTAGGGGTGATAAAGGTACATTCAAAGGACATGAATAATCATATTCAGGAGAAATGTTAAGGATTTCTGTATAAACATCTGCTAGGTGTGTTGTTTATTGTGATATTACATTTAAAAAAGGATTTAAAAAAAAACACAACACTATATAATTAAGTGTTTTTGTCTGTTTCACCATTTAAGATAGATAAGATGAGAACATCCACGTCTGTTTAATTTAAGAGAGTATGTGTGCGCCAGTAATATAATATCCCTTCTTCACCACAGAAAAGAATGAATCATAAAACTCTCATAAAACATTTTTCATTGTAAAAACTATCTGTGAGATCAATTTAAATGACACTTTTATGGTGTTTGAATGTTAAACCAGGACAAACTTGTCACATTGTAAAGAGGGATCAACTAACACATATTATTCAATGGAAACTTGATAAGACTTTATCTAAAAAAACAGCGGTGCTCTTAAAGGAACAGTTTATCCAAAATTGAAAATTCTGACATCATTTATACTCTCAAGTTGTTCCAAATCTGTTTACATTTCTTTGTTTTGATGAGCACAGAGAAAGATATTTGGAAGAATGCTTGTAACTAAACAGTTCTTGGACCCCATTGACTACAGTAGGAAAAATTGCTTTATAAATTTCTTTGTTCTGTTGAACACAAAAGAAGGTATTTTTAAAGAATGTAACACAGCAAACAGTTTTGGGGCACTTGACCATTTTTATTTTTCTATAAATGATGAAAAAACCTGTTAAGTTATAAGCATTCTTCCATTCTTCTTCTTGTTCATCAGAACAAACTAATGTATACAGATTTGGAACAACTCGAGGGTGAGTAAAGGATGACAGAATTGATCACTGAAAAAATTTACTTGAAAAAGCTAGTAAAAGCAAAGGAAATTTTAAAAGAGCTATATTATTCAATTATTTGCTTTTATTAGAAATGTTCAGGTAAAGTTTACATTGAAATTTAAAGTGGACTCTTGACTCATTTGTTAAGATATTTATCCTCTTATTCTGCTTGTAGTTAAGTTTTGTTCACAATTATTTGTGCTATAGAGTAAGTTGTGCAAATAAATGTTGAATTTGGCAATTGTTTTTATTATTATTTTGGAAAGTGAAAAATAATTTGTGTAAATAAATAAATAGTAGTGCTGTTAAACCATTAATGAGAAGTAAAAGTGTCAAAATACTTCAGATTATTTTTCGGACACACTGAAATATCAACACTCACAACATCATATATACAAACCTCAACAATGGTGACACGACTGGGAGTCATGAAACGGGTTGGGTATCATAAGAAATTTTTCGGTTCCAATTCTGGTTCCAGTTTTGCCCAATGATTTCCAGTTTCGATTCCGGTTCCAATTAAATAAACTATTATTATTATTATGATTAACTATAATTATTAACTTTTTGCCTTAGTTGAATGGAGTGTTGCTGTAAGGTAATTAGTCATGTTGAATAATGCTAGTCCACCAATCACATGTGCTTCAAAGTTGCTGTTTTTACACTATAGATATATACAGTAACATTCTGCTTTTCAAGCAGGAATAAATTTGGCCAAATAGTCCCTTGAGAGCTAAGACACTTGTTCTTTTTCCTAAATTGATAAAATATTAAAATGTTAACTGTCATACTTAAAATCATGTATACAATACACTCCATAAAGCCCATATTTTACAAATAATAATGCAGCCAGGAGAGGGTGTGATGCAATGAGTGCTTTAAACATTTTTAAACATGTAAAATGCATGAAAATGTTTATTTTCCATCACTCTTGAAATGACCTGAATATCAGTCTATTTATTTAGTAGTCACCCACTGAGCAAAAGCTCCTTCTTATGGACGTCATATAGACGTCCCCTGAGGAGCCAGAATGAAAGTTTTTCTGACGTCTTCTGGACGTCCAATGTTGACATCCATATGACATCTATAGAAGGTATGAATTTAGTTGAAATGTGGTCGTTGTGGACGTATTTTCAACGTCTTATAACATCAACGCAGACTCATTTTAGACATTTTAACAAAAATAATTGTTACACTATGCATTATATTAAAACATATTTATGTCATTGAATCAATATCACTTTTGCACTCGCTATTAATGTTGAAATTTCAACAAACCACCGTTTTTGTGATCAGTGTTTGCTTTAGTTGGGCTCTTGACTCTTGGTTTAGTGACATGTTTTTATTGGCTGCCAATTTGTGTTCGTACACATTTGCTTTGGCAAAAAAAAAAAAATGGTCCAGTAGAATCAGAAAGTGTTGGTGATTTCATCACTATGAAGTCACTCAAACAACTCTTAAGTGTGTAGTTATTAATATGTGAACACTATGTTATGATGCAGTTTAAAGATATTAAAGAAGTTTCATAGACGACAAACAGAGCACGTGATTTAAAAACCTGTGACACTGCTGAATCAATTAGACATGAAGAATCAGTGTATGAAACTCAACAATGGTGACAATCAACAAAAGAAAACTTCATGCTGCAATGCATGCTGGGTAACATCATAGTACAAAAACTCATTGATGACTCCCAGCATGCATTGCAGTTGATCTGTTATCTGAATTAGTTTGATTATTGTCACCATTGTTGAGGTTTGTATGATGAACATTGATGTCTAAGTTTGTCAGTAAACATTTTCTGATATTTTGTCTCTGTACTTATTTACTTGTGAACATTTATGTCAACATCAATCATGAATGGATCAAATCTCAATATAATTTAGAGAAGTTTCTTAAACTTACTACTGCTTATCACTTGTCATAAATCAAAATACTCCTTCAAATCTTTTTCAAAACCTTTCTTTATCAATGCACAAGTGTTCTTAGTGAAACACAATTACAAACATTGAAAGAAAGTAAGTTAACTTGATGAATTTTAAGAATCAAGATCCCAACTAAAGCAAACACTGATCACAAAAACGGTGGTTTGTTGAAATTTCAACATTAATAGCGAGTGCAAAACTGATATTGATTCAATGACATAAATATGTTTTAATATAATGCATAGTGTAACACCTATTTTTGTTAAAATGTCTAAAATGAGTCTGCATTGATGTTATAAGACGTTGAAAATACGTCCACAATGACCACATTTCAACTAAATTCGTACCTTCTATAGATGGTCTATGAACGTCAACATTGGACATCCAGAAGACGTCTGAAAAAGACGTCAGACAAACTTTCATTCTGGCTCTTTAGGGGACGTCTATAAGAAGGAGCTTTTGCTCAGTGGGCAAGGTTAAAGTCAGTATGTATAATAATGATAATATGGGACAAACATAACGTTATTTAGTGGCAGAGGGAGCTGTGCGCTGCTGGTACGTGCATGTACAGTCAGACAAAACAACTTCACAGTTAGCATGATGCGAGTGCTACAAATAAAGCTACAATATAATTGTCTACAGATTTTACATATAAGCTCCTTTAAAATTTACTCACATTTTCTTCAGCTTTTTCCACGTAACTTTGACTTTGACACTTTTTACAGTGTTTTTGAGTGAGCTGTCCCTTTAAGTGTAATGATGTTTCAAGGCGCTTTGTGTAAATTAAAATTATTTAATTAGTTTCACATTTACAATAATGTTACATAAATAATGCTACACAGGCATGCAATTAACAAATATATGACAAATAAAACAGACTTTAAATGTTTATACATGTGAATTTAAATGTATAATACAAAAATGTTAACAAAATGACAATGTAGGAGATTTACAGTAAAAACAAATCACATTTTATTCTGTTAAACATTTGGTAGCAAAATAATATGACAATCTAATATGTTATCATCCATCATTGCAAACAAATAAATAAAAACAAACTAGATCACATTGTTCACATATTTAGGGTCAGTTGATTAAAATGTTTTCATGATCCTATACAACATTTTGAATGTCTGAAATTAGTTAAACAAATATAATTCTGCCCATATATTATTTTCTTTCATTACAAAACATAAATGTATTACATTGTTTTTGATAGAAACAGCCAATAAGAGCACAGAATAGATGGGAACTCCTTCAATAGTGCTTAAGAAGCCGGGTGACTACACTGAAGATGTTAAATATAAGTTTTAATTCATTGTTGTTATGACTTAAATTATTACACATTAGCTGGTCTTCTAGTCGGGATGTCCTCTTTGTTTCCTTTAGTAAGCAACTAAGATGTTGATTCTTTGATTCTTACTGCCTTTTCATACTGCCTGATTTCTTTTTCCATCTGCAAACACAGGGAGAAATAAAGTGAACTTACGTTTAAATGAAATAACATCATTTTAATGAATAATACAATTTTGTGACAGACAACATTATAGATGAATTTAATTTAAAGCAACTTACTCTTCAATATGAGATTTCACCCAGGCATCACTGGGATTCAGACAGGTTGTGCTTGTGTTACGTTTGTGCTTTATTGTGGCTCTGTTGAAAACAAATGTACATTTCAGAATGAACATATTTACATTATAAGATAGCATAAAGCATGTCTAATGTGCAGAGCTATAAAAATATGTCTATTTAATAGGTCATGAAATATTCTTGGGTTAGTTTTATACTCACATGATCTCCACATTTTTGCAATGCGGACCAGCAGCGTATATGTCTATTGAATCTATTCTGTCGATAGAAATGATTTTTCCCAAATATGTTTTCACACACCGACATCGAAGTGGTCTGCCTAAAAAAAGTGGGAAATATTAGTGCATTTGAAATGTTAATGTTTAAGAAACTCCCATTTAGAGCCAAACATATTAAAAAATCAATGCATAAAATACGGTTATAAACCTTAGTCTGCTTACCTTCTGTTGTAGACAGCACTGTCATGCAGATCAGAAAAGTGAGAGTTATTACATTGAACCTATTCATATTGAACCAATTTTATGCCAGTGTCTTTCGTTTCAAGTAGTTCACTCATCCACTGTTATCAGTAGTTTGTGAGTCTAGCAATGGCCTGCACTCTCTCTTTTAAAGAAAGCCTCCCACAAGAGTTCATTGCGCAATACAGATTTCTCAATAATCTTCTTTTCCACAGAATCTCTAAGCTGTTCTGGAAATCATTATTTGTGTGCCAATCTTTTCACTTTTATCTTGGTATGCAAGTTTTTTTTAATATTGGTATGAGAAATATCTTATTTCATAGATATCTGTAACTTTTGCTGCTTCAGCTATTTGAATCAATTGCTTGCGAAAAGGTTCTGGATTTTGGAACTCCAAAATTATTGATAAATAAAAATGAGCAAAGGCTGTAAAAATACATCAGAATAATTTATCCTCCATCTTTAATTCATAACAAATTTCACCTAACCGAGATGAAACACAAAAAGTGTGAAGGAAAAATCAGATTATAAAACATAAGAATTTATCAATAATTGGCCAATTTCTTATATCTCTGAGGTATATTTACATTTATATTTTACTTTACAAACCAGGGTGACTAAAACATGAATAAAAATAATGCAAAACAAGAGTCAATTTCCAACAATGGGTAAAACCAAAGAATATGTAAAAACACTTTTGCAATTTACTATTTTCTACATAAAATCATCCAACTAAATGTTAAGATGAATCTATGAATATATAACCTTAACCTGACTATGTAAAGCCATGAAAAAATCATAGTGAAATGACTGATTGAAATCAAACTTTGATGCTCATTATCTTAAACCTGGTTTTCACAGACAGGGTCACATAAAGTTCTCGAAGTTCTTCATCACCAGAAGTATGTTTAAGGAAAACCCCAGCATACTCAGTTGCTGGAGCACTTTAAACACGCTCAAGTTATTTGCTCAGATCTGAAAACACACAGCAAACACACGAGATGGGTTTGGTGCACACATGAATAAACAAGAAACTCCATGTTTAAATTCTGGATTAGATCTTTATTGTTGTCATCCAACCTGGACATCTTGTTCAGATACATGGCATTATGAATTCTATTAAATACCAACAGATAAAAAAAATCAAATTTTTGCTGAAAACATATAATGGAACAGTATCCTGATGGATTTATTGTTAGCAATGCAAACAAATCCAAATTTATATTATTTATTTTACAATGCGAACATATCTCCATTAAACTTACAGCCAAACAATCTACATTTTAAAGAAAAATATAAATACTTAATAATAGCAAAAGGAACTCTTTTTTTCAAAAAAGTAGTAAACTATAAATATAAAAGTTTGAATAAAGAGGCTTCAGTGTATGAATTCCATAATTCTTCCACATACTGTATCACATATTACTAAATGGAAAGCAAGTCTATTGTCAAACTGGTTAAGCAAGTTCTTAAGGGTTGTATTATAAAAGGCGAAATATTTTTTATTATAGCATTATTTTGTAAGTATTTGGTTTTTAGTTCAGAATATGATTAAATATGCTTTGTACTTGTTTTTAATATTTTAAATGACAAGGTTATGGCAATATACTTCCACTAAAATAAAAATAATTAAAAGAATTTGTTAATTGAATCGTAAAAGAAAAGTATTTTTTAATAATATACGATTTGTTATATTTTACAAAGTAAATATAGGCTTTAAAGATCACACACCTTTTAAGTTGTCACGGAATCCAAAGACCAGAGATTCAGAGATAATCCACAAAACAAATCTTTAATCCAAGCAATGTACAACAGGTAATAGATATATAAAAGGAACTACAATAAAGATATTATCAGACAGGACAATGAACAAAGGAACAGGGAGAGTATCTTTGCAGTCTCTGTGATGAGGGTAATGGCTAACAAGGGACAGGTGAGGAGAGGATCATGGGAGATGTAGTCCTTGGGTCACATCACAAGGGACAGGTTGGGAGAGAAACATGGGAAAACAGACAGGGATTGGACAGGACTTTGACAGTACTCCCTGCGTTGCACAATGTCATGAATAGACATCAAAGAAATTTAATGTCTAGTGTGACTGCATCTTTTCAGGGGTGTAATCGTCATTTAAGAAATGAATTGTAGAATTGTCAAAAGTGAACACACTTTTGCCTAATAAAGTACAGGGAACCACGGCCCACAGTTTCACAAGACCCTTCACTCCCTACTGCAAATCATATTAATCCTATAAAGTAATTTTAGGTTTTCCCATCAAAATCCTTTGGCTGTACACTGCCAAAATGTAAGCTTTATTTTTCTTACCATTTTTCATGTCATTGCATGGCCAAGACATTTCCTCCTTTTTTTTACTCGGTTTAAATATAGGCCAAGCAGTTCAGTGAGTCATAACCATTTTACTACACTACCGTATTGCTGCAGGGAAATTCCTAAAATGAAGGATATTGTGTAACAAAACTCTTGCTTGATTTGCTCATCTTTTAAAACAAGTTATGGTGCAACAAAGTTTCTAATATGAAAGTTTCTGTATGCAAATATCAGAGGTGAGTCTCAATGTCCTGAATTTTCGTCCGACCCGTCAGATTGTCCTACCAAGCAAGTCCTACTTGTTAATTTCATACTGATACGACAATCTGCTACACTGTTATCCCTTACCAGCCATTTCTACAGTAATTCACAGTAATATATTGGCAACACTGTTGCCAGCTAGTTACTGTAGCTGTTTTACAGTAAACTACTGCAATGACTGTTTGAATAGACATCATGAAAAGAATCTACTAACTCACTGAAGTCACACAGTCTTAGATGAACATCAACAAATCTGTCAACATCTCACCAGAGGAGAATTAAACACAAACATCATTAACATCTTCACTTATTACAGACACAACTTTCACTTTATTTCTGTCACCTGTCTAAGATCTTATTGAGAATTCATTTGAGTTATTTCACAGTGATTTCATTTTTCATGATCAGTGTTTGCTTTAGTTGGACTCTTGACTTAGTTTAGCTTGTTATCTTTTTCGGTAGTTGAAATAGAACTTTGTAAGGTATACTTTTGCAATAATACTGAAAGTGATTTCACATAAGTACAGTGTTATGATTGCTCAATAAGTGAAGATGCATCTGGAAGAGCATGATTAATATTTAATAATGTAGCATTTTTTATTTTTCTGTAATAATTTATACAATTATAAAGATTACAGCAGATAAAATGCAAAGATCTCTGTCAAAACAGTTTTTTGTTGCTATTGCAATACACTTAGACACACAAACCTCATCAATGGTGACAAATAATCATGAATGAGTTTTGTTCTGTACACCTAGCGGTTCAATTGAATATCACCATTGTTGAGATTCATATGTGGATTGTTGATGTGTCTGACTGATGCAGTCATTTAATCTTTTGTGTATATATTTTGACAAATCTGTTAAAAAATGCATTTAAATGCATAAAAAACATTTCTTCATGATAGTTTTCACATTATATGGTCACTTATATGGATAACTTCCTTTTCTCAACCAAACATGTTTAGAGCACCTTAAAAAATGAGAGTCAACAGCCCAACTAAAAGAAACACTGATCACACTAATGGTGACTTACAAAATTCAACAGTTCAACCACTATAAAAAACTTTTGTAGATGTGTGACCTACAGTAACTAGCTGGCAACAGTGTTGCCAATATATTACTGTAGAAATAGCAGGCAAGGGTTAACAGTGTAGGGTTTCAATTAATTCTACATGTTTATTTTATACTGGTACGATAATCTGATCGGGTATTTATGCTGTAAACTCATTCTATGTGTTTATTTTAAGGTGGTAGGACAATCTGACAGGGTATTTTGCATTGTAAAATGTGTATTTTGTCGATGTGGTTTAGATTATATAAAGTTTTGCGCTGCGGTAGGAAAATCTGACAAGGTAAGACAATTCGACAGAACACCGGCACAGAAAATTAGAACAGAAGTTAGACGTGCAACAATGCAATAGTATGTACTTATGCAATAGTATTTGTCAATATGATGATGTCAGAAGTGAGCAATATAATAAGAAAGATTGAAGAGAAGAAGTTAAAAATGTGTGTGCGTGTGCTTTACATTCGCCATTCATTCATTTAACATTTCATTTGCTCAATATTATCTCAATATAACGTACACTGTTAACCCTTGCCTGCTATTTCTACAGTAATATATTGGCAACACTGTTGCCAGCTAGTTAATGTATGTCACACATCTAGAAAGGTTTTTTATTGAGATTGAAATGTTGAATTTTGTAAGTCACCATTAGTGTGATCAGTGTTTCTTTTAGTTGGGCTGTTGACTTTCATTTGTAAGGCGCTTTAAATATGTTTGTTTTGGAAAAGGAAGTTATGCTCAAAAAGTCGCCGTATGGTATGAAAATGATCACGAAGAGATGTGAACCAGATTAAAAAAAGTATAGCATTTCATTTTCTATGATTGTAATTTGTACAGAATTTATTGTTTCTTTGCCACCTCGTGAAACTCGCGTTTTTAGTAAAATTAGCCTTTTCTGCTGTGATTTTAGGGTTTGGGATGAGGTTAGGTGTAAAATATTTACAACTTCTTTTGATATCGGGTTATAACTATATAAATAACACTACGTTTTCTTTGGCCAACAGTGTGTTAAAATGCATTTGTTGTGACAAAGTAAGCTAAGATTCAATAGGGTAAGAGTTTATTGTTGTCAAATTGAGTCAAATAAATACTATTGATTGCATTGTGGTATTAATGTGGGGATGTTGAATGATCCTACAGTGTGAGATTAAAGCAGTGTTATGACTATCATAATATTAGAAACTACCTAAATATATTTGGAAAAACTGTTGCACTTTTTGTATGAAATACATTTCATACATCAGTGTATGAAACTCAACAATGGTGGCAATCAATAAAAGACAGCATCCTGATGCAATGCATGCTGGGTAACATCATAGTACAAAACTCATTCATGACCCCCAGCATGCATTGCAGTTGATTTGTTGCTCTGAATTCGATGAACCGTTGTTGATGTCTAAGTGTGTCAGTAAAGCGTTTTTGTTTATTTTGTCACAGTGCTTACAAACATAACAATGTTCACTCGCAAAAAGCTTTATCTCTCCTCCTCAAAGCAGATTGTTCATTTGACCACAGCTAATATTATAGAAACAAACAATCTCAAATTTACATGTGTAAAACATCTCTTTCATAGGCTTCCTCAATGTATAAATGTTTCTTTTAAACACCATTGCAACTCAATAAAAATGGGTTAATAAATGTTGGAGTTATTACATTATGATTGGTGTACCTGGATATGCCTTTAGGGGCTTCAACATGTTACAGCTTTTTTGATAGTTTTAGAAAAACAGGAAAGGCATGAGGGTGATTGAACAGGTGAAACCTATAACTACACACAAAGTCTGTGTGTGTGTGTGTGTGTGTGTGTGTGTGTGTGTGTGTGTGTGTGTGTGTGTGTGTGTGTGTGTGTGTGTGTGTGTGTGTGTGTGTGTGTGTGTGTGTACGTTGTAAATGGGGATTAATGACAGAGAGACTCTAGCTTGTTTTAACTTGCACAATGTTGTAAAATGACTCACTTTTCTCTGGGACATCAGACTTTAGTGTTAATAAGGCATGTGACTGCGGACACAAAATACATTTAATCTTGACTTCATCGACACTTTCTCACAGAGTCAGACATTGGGTCTCTTTATAGTATTTGTGTAAATTATTCGTATGTATACGCATATTACACACATAGTGTGTCACTTTCAAAACAGCCAGACAAGAGACTAAATTATTTCCTTCTGTAGATGGGAATATCTGATCAATTGTTTGTTGATGTAGATGTAGATGTGTCATGTCATTTATCAGACTTCAGTTTAATTGTGTATTACAACAGTGTTGTAACAGCTTTTTATAAACATAACAGATTCAAAGGTTTTATATTTGAATCTTTCAGACATAAAGAATCAGCTTAGGAATCAAAAGTTGAGTTGTTTCTTTTTTTCATGCTGGGAATCATGAGTTGTTTTATGATGTTACCCACAATGCATTGCAGCGTGAAGTTTGCAAGATTTTTTTGTCACCATTGTTGAGATTCATGCGCTGATTCTTGATTTCTGAGGTAAATTATTTTTCTACATGTTTAATTGCTATACTGTGATATACATTTGAAAATGATAAAACATACTGTTAGCTAAAAAGTCCATCTCTGTGGTTAATACTATTTAAAAAAGAACAAACTAATAATGTATTTTGGCTGTTATAAATGTGCTTCAAAAACACACTATTATAGCTGACTAAAGGCACAATATAATAAAACAAGAGTCAAGAGGTCAACTAAAGGAAACACTAAACACTATTATGGTTTTTGTTCTTATTGTTGATGTTTTATTCAGTGATTGTGTTTGTTAACAGCAGGTGTTCATCATTAATGACTCAATCTTCACTTCATCTCAATAACTTGTTCATGTGTTCAATAGAGATACATCTCAAATATTCTGTCAAGATGGCCCAAGGACTGGAGTTTAAAACCCCTGATATAAACTTCCAAGCAGGTTTGGGTTGGAGCTAAACTGTGCAGAGCTGCGGCCCTCCAGGAATTGAGTTTGACACCTGTGCTCTATACAGAAGTTAACAAATTTACTGTTACCCTCTCATGATAAAGGAGCAACTATAACCCTGACTATTTAGTGTATATCCATACAGACTTCATATATTTTTTTAACTTAACATAATACGTTTGATAACATGTCTATCATTCTTTGGCCAACAGTATGTTAAAATGCATTTGTTGTGGTAAAGTAAGTAAAGATTCAACTGAATCAGCGCACATTGTGATAAGTCAAATAAATCCTTTTGATTCTTTTATTGTATTAATGTGGTTGTGTGTTGAGTTGCAGTACAGTATGAGATTAAAGCAGTTTATGGCTGTCATTTTATTAATCAAATAGACATGAAGAATCAGTGTTTGAAACTCAACAATGAACAAAACAAAACTCATTCATGACTCCCAGCATGCATTGCAGTTGATCTGTTCATCAGAATTCGTTTGATGATTGAATGAATGTTGATGTGTAAGTGTGTCAGTGAAGTTTTTTGTTTACTTTGTTGCAGTGACTTCACAGCAGATTGTTCAATTTTTCACAACCAATATCATAAAGGCAAATACCCACCAATTTTCATCTTGCAAACATAGAGGTTTAAGTGTTTGTATTAAACACTTTTAAAAGCACGAAAAGAAAATTATCTTAACAAAATTCTAGAGTCAAGAGCTCAACTGAAGCAAACACTGATCACAATAATGGTGATTTGTTGAAAGTTCAATTTTTTTAACATTAATTGTGGGTGCAAAAGTGATATTGATTCAATGAAATTGACATTGACAAATCAATCAGTTTTTAACATTGATTCAATGGTTTTTAACAGTTTTTAACATTGATTCTGTACCTGTTAGCTTGCTGTCTGGGGTCCCACTCACTAAGATTAGTTACCTAACAAGCAATATAGCAATATATGATGTACTAACTTATGATAACAACTGCTTAACAAATATTGTTGCCAATAAAACAAATGAAAATAACATGGACAAAATAATGGGATCCTTATACCCTAAAGTTTTGTTGTATAACCTTTAGGCAATCAGTAACAAGCAATTTCTGTAGCGTTCTATGAGATGTTTTGCACATGTGAGCTAGTTTTGCCACAAGCAAACTATCACAGATGTCTTTGTAATCTTAAATTGAAATCTGAAAGATAACATTCGCTTTAGAAAGGCAATTCTTGTCTGATGACGTTAGTTACCTCAAAGGCTTGCGGGCAGAACAAGCATTAACCACTCCTCACCCCTGGCAGCCTGCTGCAGCTACATTTCTGAATGAAATGCCAACTTTTCTACAGCAGTACATTTGTAGTGAAAAACACAAGCTACAACCTGTTCCATTATTTCCAAAAGCAAAAGCTCTAAAAGACGTCCCCTGAGGAGCCAGAATGAACGTTTTTCTGCGTCTTTTTGTGACGTCTTCTGGACATCTATAGAAGGTACAAATTTAGTTGAGACACATTTTAGAAATTATTTTAATAAAAATATGTGTTACACTATGCATTATATTAAAACATTTTTTTTTAAATAGCAATTCCCAGATACCAAGCAACCATTGAATCAATGTTAATTTCATTAAATCAATATCCCTCTTGCACCCACTATTTATATTGAAAACAAAACTTCTTTGAACTATATTAGGATTAGATCCATTCTGAGATCAACATTAAGGTTCACAAATAAAAACCTGAGACAAAATATCAGAATATTGACACACTCAGACATTAATGTTCATCATACAAACCTCAACAATGGTGACAATCATCAAACTAATTCAGATAAACAGATCAACTGCAATGCATGCTGGGAGTCATTAATGAGTTTTGTACTATGATGTTACCCAGCATGCTTTGCAGCATGAAGTTTTCGTTTGTTGATTGTCACCATTGTTGAGTTTCATACACTGATTCTTCATGTCTAATTTATCTTGTGTGCTGATATGCCAGCCATAAAACTGCTTTAATGTCTTTAAACTGCATCATAACATAACACAGTGTTTAAATATTAATAACTACACACTTAAGAATCATAGTGATGAAATCCCCACCACTTTCTGAGCCCACGTGATCATTGTTTTCTTTGCCAAAACAAAAGTGTTTGAACACAAATTGGCAGCCAATATGAACGTGACATTAAACCAAGAGTCAAGAGCCCAACTAAAGCAAACACTGATCACAAAAACAGTGGTTTCTTTCAACATTAATTGTGGGTGCAAAAGTGATATTGATACGCAGAGTCGGCGCCAGGGCACACAAAGTGAGGGGGCCGCTATGTTCAGTTGGGGGGCCAGGGTTTAAAATGGGCCAGTGCCGTCCGATGCTGACGCATGGCATATTTTGGCGGTGTCGCTCTTCTCTGTGTCGGTGTGCTGCTCTTCTGGTGTTATTAAGTGGTATTATAACCCAGTAATATTTTAAAGTTTAAGTTTTAACAGTGTATTCATTTACATTAATAATGGTGCGAAAACGGCTCTATATGCAATGTAACCAAATCATGCTTGTGAAAGCGGCACATGTCGCACATTGACGGAGTGTGCAAAGAAATCCGCCCTGTGCGCGTCAGCACTGCCTTTTCGCTGATTAATGTTTAAGAACCACACATTTTTAAATAAAACAGAATAAAAATCACATTTAACCCATCGTCTATTATGGCTTTGAACTTGTGAGCTCATGCCTGCATCATATACATGTCCGGTGCTCAATTACCTGCGAGTTGTAGATGCAACGCGCGTCCATTTCTGACCGGTGCGCACATGCATTTAAAGTCTTAAATTTAACAATTCTAAATGTCAATTTCGAGGACAGCTTTGCATATTTTGCATAGCATTTTAAAACTTATAAATTGAACTGAACTAAAGCATACTGTATGAAAGATAGTGAAAGGCTTATTATATGCTTATAGGCTAGCAAATGTTGTATAACGTTTTTAAAACAAATACACAGATCGTAGCCTACATAACATTCAGTGGAAGTTAATAAATAAAGATTATTAATTTAGATGGATATGTGTCAAAAGCAGGCTTTGAAGAAAATGTGACAGAAAACTGTTCCCCACCCACTGAGCAAAAGCTCCTTCTTATAGACGTCTTATAGACGTCCCCTGAGGAGCCAGAATGAAAGTTTTTCTGACGTCTTTTTCTGACGTCTTCTGGACGTCCAATGTTGACGTTCATAGACCATCTATAGAAGGTACGAATTTAGTTGAAATGTGGTCGTTGTGGACGTATTTTCATTTTCAACATCTTATAACATCAACGCATACTCATTTTAGACATTTTAACAAAAATAATTGTTACACTATGCATTATATTAAAACATATTTATGTCATTGAATCAATATCACTTTTGCACTCGCTATTAATGTTGAAATTTCAACAAACCACCGTTTTTGTGATCAGTGTTTGCTTTAGTTGGGCTCTTGACTCTTGGTTTAATGTCATGTTTTTATTGGCTGCCAATTTGTGTTCGTTCACATTTGTTTTGGCAAAAAAACAACAACGGTCCAGTGAGATCAGAAAGTGTTGGTGATTTCATCACTATGAAGTCACTCAAACAACTCTTAAGTGTGTAGTTATTAATATGTGAACACTGTGTTATGATGCAGTTTAAAAAGATTAAAGAATTTTTATAGATGACAAACATGATTTAAAAACCTGTGACACAACTGAATCAATTAGACATGAAGAATCAGTGTATGAAACTCAACAATGGTGACAATCAACAAAAGAAAACTTCATGCTGCAATGCATGCTGGGTAACATCATAGTACAAAAACTCATTGATGCCTCCCAGCATGCATTGCAGTTGATCTGTTATCTGAATTAGTTTGATGATTGTCACCATTGTTGAGGTTTGTATGATGAACATTGATGTCTAAGTTTGTCAGTAAACATTTTCTGATATTTTGTCTCTGTACTTATTTACTTGTAAACATTTATGTCAACATCAATCATGAATGGATCAAAACTCAGTATAATTTAGAGAAGTTTCTTAAACTTACTACTGCTTAACACTTGTCATAAATCAAACTACTCCTTCAAATCTTTTTCAAAACCTTTATTTCTTTATCAATGCACAAGTGTTCTTATTGAAACACAATTACAAACATTGAAAGAAAGTAAGTTAACTTGATGAATTTTAAGAATCAAGATCCCAACTAAAGCAAACACTGATCACAAAAACGGTGGTTTGTTGAAATTTCAACATTAATAGCGAGTGCAAAAGTGATATTGATTCAATGACATAAATATGTTTTAATATAATGCATAGTGTAACACTTATTTTTGTTAAAATGTCTAAAATGAGTCTGCGTTGATGTTATAAGACGTTGAAAATACGTCCACAACGACCACATTTCAACTAAATTCGTACCTTCTATAGATGGTCTATGAACGTCAACATTGGACGTCCAGAAGACGTCAGAAAAAGACGTCAGACAAACTTTCATTCTGGCTCCTCAGGGGACGTCTATAAGACGTCTATAAGAAGGAGCTTTTGCTCAGTGGGCAGTAGAGCTTTATGTCTAGGAAAACCATTGCATCATTATACCAACATTAAAGAGCGAGCTCGCATCCACCGGCAACGTTTCTGTATGCATTGCTTTAAGAAACGGCCATATACTGTTAACCATTACGCGAACTGTGAAATCTTTCTGCGAATATTGATACAGTGGAGATCCAGGCTGTCATGTTTTTGGTGAAATGGCATTTCAGAGAACGTTATTCAAAGTTGGCAGCAGAAAGTGTAATGGAAACATGTTGTCTCTACTTAAATACTTTTAGTAGGATAAACTTAATTGATTCAAGTTATTTGGATGTTATTTTGACATGGTTGTTTAGGTTTACTCAATTCAGTTCAGTTCATCATACATAAAGTATTTAAGTAGAGATAACATATTTCTGTTATGTGGAACCACTGTCCATAATTTAATTCAGTTAGTTTAAAGTATCTTTTTTTTCCAGCTTGTGTTTTTGAACAGCGCATGTAGGCTACTGTAGCTACCCACTGAGCAAAAGCTCCTTCTTATAGACGTCCCCTGAGGAGCCAGAATGAAAGTTTGTCTGACGTCTTTTTCTGACGTCTTCTGGACGTCCAATGTTGACGTTCATAGACCATCTATAGTAGGTACGAATTTAGTTGAAATGTGGTCATTGTGGACGTATTTTCAACGTCTTATAACATCAACGGATACTCATTTTAGACATTTTAACAAAAATAGGTGTTACACTATGCATTATATTAAAACATATTTATGTCATTGAATCAATATCACTTTTGCACTCGCTATTAATGTTGAAATTTCAACAAACCACCGTTTTTGTGATCAGTGTTTGCTTTAGTTGGGATCTTGATTCTTAAAATTCATCAAGTTAACTTACTTTCTTTCAATGTTTGTAATTGTGTTTCAATAAGAACACTTGTGCATTGATAAAAAAATAAAGGTTTTGAAAAAGATTTGAAGGATTAGTTTGCTTTATGACAAGTGTTAAGCAGTAGTAAGTTTAAGAAACTTCTCTAAATTATACTGAGATTTGATCCATTCATGATTGATGTTGACATAATTGTTTACAAGTAAAAAAGTACAGAGACAAAATATCAGAAAATATTTACTGACAAACTTAGATGTCAATGTTCATCATACAAACCTCAACAATGGTGACAATCATCAAACTAATTCAGATAACAGATCAACTGCAATGCATGCTGGGAGTCATCAATGAGTTTTTGTACTATGATGTTACCCAGCATGCATTGCAGCATGAAGTTTTCGTTTGTTGATTGTCACCATTGTTGAGTTTCATACACTGATTCTTCATGTCTAATTGATTCAGCCGTGTCACAGGTTTTTAAATCACGTGCTCTGTTTGTCGTCTATAAAACTTCTTTAATCTCTTTAAACTGCATCATAACACATTGTTCACATATTAATAACTACACACTTAAGAGTTGTTTGAGTGACTTCATAGTGATGAAATCACCAACACTTTCTGATCTCACTGGACAATTGTTTTTTTTGCCAAAACAAATGTGTACGAACACAACTTGGCAGCCAATAAAAACATGACATTAAACCATGAGTCAAGAGCCCAACTAGAGCAAACACTGATCACAAAAACGGTGGTTTGTTGAAATTTCAACATTAATAGCGAGTGCAAAAGTGATATTGATTCAATGACATGTTTTAATATAATGCATAGTGTAACAATTATTTTTGTTAAAATGTCTAAAATTAGTCTGCGTTGATGTTATAAGACGTTGAAAATACGTCCACAACGATCACATTTCAACTAAATTCGTACCTTCTATAGATGTCATATGGATATCAACATTGGACGTCCAGAAGACGTCAGAAAAAGACGTCAGAAAAACTTTCATTCTGGCTCCTCAGGGGACGTCTATAAGACGTCTATAAGAAGGAGCTTTTGCTCAGTGGGTAAGTACTGTGCAAGACATTATTGTTTGTCAAGTCTGATGACAAATAAATAAACAGACGTCATACCAGGGCCCATTTTCCAAACGTTTTTAAAAATCATTTTGTTTATTATCATTTCAAAAAGTGAGGGGGCACAGTGACTGAAGTGAGGGAGCCATGCCCCCTAGGGCCCACTCGTGTCGCCGATACTGTTGATATGATTAAATTAACATTGACAAATCAATCAGTATTGAACTTCATATCTACGTCCACGAGGGGTTGTTGTCCGACGTCCAGATACTGTACCAGATTTGCACGTCGTGTAGACATACAGACATGGTCCTGGACTGAATAACGCAATATAGACACGATCTGCACGTCTGGCAGACGTCACCTGTTTGTTGGGATTGTTCAAATGCATAAAAAAAACATTATAACAGTAATAATGACCATTAAATCAGGCTCTAAGCCGGCATGAGCTCATTTTGTTAACTTTCAGTTGTTACATTTAATTCTGTTTCTCACTTGTCTACGAAGTGCACCTTGTACTAGTCCAGCCACCTCACTGACTCCATCTTTCTGCCCTATCATTTCATAAACACCAGAGCTTCTCTCTTGCAGCTGCAGGTGTAGTGCCTGTACTTTAGAGATGATGTAGTTTGTCTCAACATCAGTAAGACATTTAAAATCTTCAGAGGAGATACAGTGAGAAGAACACTGGTTTTCATATCCCCGTTTCAGTGCTGTGCAGGCATTAGACACATCATCTGTGGTATGTCCAATGACTAGAAATTCAGCCTTGCCCTGTGTGACAGGCAAAGACATAAGTGAGATGTTGAATCCTACAGGTAAAGACGAAAGTGATCGGCTTGCTCTAGTGGTGGTTGCACTTCGCCCTCTGGTGGTTACGCTTGTAGGTACAAGTGGTGCAGGAACTGAAAAACATGTGTAATATTGACAATGAGTGTAAAAACACTGACATTAAGGTATAAATAATGAATCTGACAGACCCATTTAGTACATTAATATATCTTCTTGATTTTGTTTACCTGACAACTGTGTATTAATGCCCAAGATGTGCTGTGCCATTTCTTTGAATGCCAAAAAAACATTGATTTTCAGCAGAACGATGCGAACAGTTTTGAGAAATTGGAGATTCGCTCCTTGAATGCCATTCTTTACTCCTTGTAAAATAGACTTGGCCACCTCATTTGGATCCATACATCCTTTTCCTGCACATTTTATGTTAACAATAAAATACATATATGATGTGAAAATTTTCATTTATCTGTATTTCTAGAAGTTAATGAGCTCATCCTGCTATATGAAAACTAGACTAGACTTGTATTCTTTAAATGCGGTCAAGACATTAAGTCTTACCAGACGTTATTAAAGTCTTTGCATTTTAAGCGACAGTTCACCCAAAACAAAAATTCTGTCATCATTTACACTGTATAATTATTTTTGTTCTGATGAACTCAGATAAATATATTTGGAAGATTGCTTGTAACCAAACAGTTGGACATCACTGACTACCATAGTAGGAAAAATGACAATGGTAGTCAAAAGTGCCCCAGAACGGTTTTTAACATTCTTTAAAATATTTTCTTTTGGGTTCAACAGAACAAAAAGCAATGCTCAACTTTCTCACGTCATAAGACACGCCCACTTCCTGTCAGCAACGGTCACTGTCGCTCGTGTCGCCAGATGTCGCTAGACTACCATTGAAATGCATGATAGTGCGTCTGACAGAATGTCTTATTGTTCATTAGCTACAAAAAATAGGCATACCAGATTCTGGTGCATTTAGCGCCACCTGCAGAAAAGGAGTGTTGAGTAACAGCCGCCACCGCCTCCAAATCCCAGATAGAAAAATTATTGCGGCCCAGATTCGGCCCAAATCTGACACGTTCATTTGGCCCACATGTGGCATGGAATGAAGGCACTTGGGCGGTCCGCTCCTGTTTGCCAGATCTGAGCCACAAGCAAACCATTGCAATGCCACATGTTAGCCAAATGTACACCAAATAAACTAAAGTTGACCCTACTCTGGCCCACAGTTTGCTTTTTTCTGGCCCATATCCGTTCCAAACCTGACACTTTCATTTGGCTCACATAACGCAAAGTGTCCTGTTTTTTAGACGTTGTAAGAATGTTCCCAGCTAACAAAAGTCACCATCATGGTGATCAGTGTTTCCTTGAGTTGGGTTCTTCACCCTTGACATTCATAGATTACATTTTTTTTGTGTGCAGTGGCTGTGTGCTTTTAAAGTACATTTTTGCAGTCAATGCAAATAAGAATCTAATCTTATAGGTCTGTTTGGTGGTTAAACTCGCCATCATGTTGTTTCATTGATGCCTGTGTCGTTAATCCTGAAATATCAGTTTAAGATCAAGATCAGGGTGTTTATTTGCAATTTGTCTAGAAAGATTTCAGAAATCTGTATGTGAATGAAATGTAATCTACAGCAGAACTTAGACACGCACAGACATGAAGAATGAGGGTATGAATCTCAACAATGGTGACAATCAACAGACTAATTCAGAGCAACCGCAATGCATGCTGGGAATCATGAATGAGTTTTGTACTATGATGTTACCCAGCATGCATTGCAGTATTACGTTGTCCTTTGTTGATTCTCACCATTACTGAGGTTAATACAAAGATTCTTCATGTCTGTGTTTTTTTGTGTTCTGCCACAGATTATTTTATTTGCACTCATATTTCATCCAACTTCTTAGAAATTAAAATGCCACTGCCTTATCTTAAAATGTTATTTCAGAATTAACAACACAGACATCAGTGAATCAACATGATGGTGACTCTAATGACCAGCAAACAAACCCAGAAGATTAGATTCTCATTTGCATTGGCTTCACAAATGTATTTTAAAAGCACACAACCACCACACACAAAAAGATTTAACCTATGATGATCAAGAGCTGGGAACGTTCTTAGAACATCTAAAAATAAAAACTGGACACTTTGCGTTATGTGGGCCAAATGAAAGTGTCAGGTTTGGAGCGGATCTAGAATAACTCATTAAAAGAATAAAAGTGAACTGTGGGCCAGATTAGGCTCAAATTTAGTTTTTAATTTAGTTTATTTGGTTTACATTTGGCTAACATGTGGCATTGCCATGGTTTGCTTGTGGCTCAGATCTGGCAAACAGGAGCGGGCCGCCCAAGTGCCATCATTCCATGCCGTATGTGGGCCAAATGAACGTGTCAGTTATGGGCCGAATCTGGGCCGCAACAATTTTGCTATCTGGGATACTACACGAAGAAGATTGCGATCGGGACGTGTGCAGATCGCTGTACAGTAATGGCTAATATTTTTTAAAATAAAGTTCAGTTTGATGAAAATATCGATCGCTTCAAATATACACACAAATATTAACTATATTAATATTAACTATACTATCTAAAATAGGGTTACCTTTATAATAATATAATGCTTTATTATCACATTTTTAGTTCGATTTGAAGATGTGACAATGTGCAGGGAGAGGAGAATTTATATGTGCGTCACGTTTAGTTAATAAAACAATTCAGCAAAGAATATTGTCTCCTACTGGTGCAATTAGAGAATTGAGATGTCCTTAAAGATGGCTAAACTCGATGAGTTACCGGGTCATATGATGGAGAATGGAGGAGCGAGGAAACAAGGAGGCATATTGAGAAGCACCCAGAATATTGAATGAGAAAGAAAAGTGGGTGTGGCTCAAGTGTTTTACTGTGAATTGATTGGATGAATAAAAACAGGATGTTCTGCTCAATCGTCAAACTCAGAGTAAGACCACCACTAACAGAAGTGAATTTCAGATGTCATGATAATTACCTTTGTTTAAAAGAAAACATCATTTTTTCTATCTATGCAGTTAATGGAATTTTACTATTTTTTTTTAATAATGTGAAAATGCTGTTACACTAGGCTGCATTTTCCCTGTAAAAATAAACGTATTTGTTACAGTGTCATTATTTTATTAACGTTTTCTTATATTAAATTTATAGACGGTTTCAGCAGCAACAACATAAACAGTTGCTATTTTGTCCAAACTTAACTTCCAGTAGACCTTCACAAAGAATCAATAACTGTTAAGTAGATTTAATTTAATTTAATCAACTAATACATTAATATTAGTTATTAAATATTAAATAAATTGTTATATTATTAGTCACTAGCCAGACTGATAACCAAACACAGACTGGAAGTCAACTTTGGGCCAGGCACATGTGCCTATACCATCTATATTTAATTGTTTAAAATTATTAGATGTTTTTGGTGTCATTTCTTTTCAGTAACCAGTTATTTTGCATCAAACTATATTTTTTATGATATTTTCAACATTATATTCAGCTTTTAAAATTTGAAATAACACAAGGTGCTTTAGAGAATGTACTCATTATCAATATACAGTATTGATTCTTCTGTTTACATTTTACTAAATAAAGTCTAGACATCAGAAAATATTAGTTAAGCATTAAGCATTAAGTTTTCTATTAAAAGAGAGGTAAATTCTTGTGACAAAAAAAGATGCATGTTTTTGAGACATCTTTCTGTGGGATTTCTGCTAATTGTACAAAGCAGAGCAATAATACCCTACAACAAATAGAACTATGCTTTAAAATCGTATATGTAGAAAGGGGGAGTCGATGACCAGCACTTCACTCTGTGAACACCATACTTGGCCACTTGTCATGTCACTTTACTTCACACTACCTATAGGTTTAGGGTCACTCATTATTTATACAGTATATCCACATATCTTAGAGTTATATCCACATTTAGAAAAAAAAACATACAATATGGGAATTGTATTGTGACCAAAAACTCCAAAATAAAGCATGTTTTTCAAATGTTTTTGTTCTCCAAAATGTTTTCTCTTGGTATTTATCAGATAAATAAGTCTCATCCTGGTATTCTTTATAGACAGAGAAGATGGAATTCACATTGGCTGCTTATTTGTCATTAATCGGTTAAATAAAATTACCAAAACATTTTATTACATCAAATTTTATTTTACTTAAATTACCCTGTAACTTAAGTATAATGGTATACATGATACTTTTTTTTTAAAACATGAAAAACTTAAGCATATAGGTATGAGGTAAAGAAATATTTCCAAAGGGCCTAAAAGCAAACTAGCTTACATTGATACAATATCCTGGAAGAACATATAACAGAAAACAGTCTAGGGTGTTGGTAAAGTCAAAGGAGTTATTTAAATGTAATGAGGTAGTCTGGGTAGGCCTGGCAATCATGAAACACCACAAACATGGTGGGGTTCTGTGTGTTGTCCACCACGCTGTCAAAATTGTCAGGGGCTGCCTTCAAGGAGCCATGACCCTGAGTGTAATGACCCGTAAGCACACGAGCCACAAACATGAGTTGGGTGCCATCTGATTTAGGTGTTGAGAACAGAGGGTTGGCAGAGTAACTAGCACTCACAGCAAAATATGTTCCTTCTCCACATAGGGTTCCTGAGAAGCATGTAAAAAGGTTCATGAGTTAGTCATGCAATGCAAGCAACTAGAAAAAATGAAATTCATTCAAGGTTTTAAAGAATAACCCAAAATAAAATTTTAATACATTTACAAAATATTACACATTCTCATTCATTATATTTCCTTCTGTTGAATCTGTATCAGAACATCCATTTAGAACAAAATATTGTGTATTGTTAACCCGTTTGGATTATCACTGAAGAACGATTCAGAATTTTGGCCAGCTCAATAAATACCTTCTCCAGAAAGACTTTTGTAGTTTGAACCTTTAAGAACAGCACTTACCATTTTGCCCAGCATATCTGCGATTGAAGCTGGAATCCATAATGGATAAACAGGCTCCCTCTGAGGTGCCGTGATAAAGTATCTTCTCTTCTGCTCCATCGGGATCATTCCTGTTCTGCAGCTCATTTTTACGTACCTCATATAACCGCCGTAGATTCACATTTTGGATACGTTCAATCTATTGAAATAAGTTTTTTATATCAACTTTTTATATAAATAAACACTGTTGTCTATATTGATATTGTGGTTTTACAATATAGTTCTGGGTAAAGCTTACACTGTGTCTCCACCGTTCGCAAACAACACAACAAAAAACAGTAGAACCCATTGAGAACGATGCACCATAAACCAACACGAACAAGGATTAATACAAGTTACAAAACTATATAGCTCGTTGTTAGTTCGTGCTAGTTCATGCATTACTAATGTAAAAAAAAAAAACTTTATTGTAAAATGTAATGTAATACAAAGTAAAACATTGGTGATACCTTGAAAACTGTTTGTTTGACAGTCTTCTTAAAGTCCGCCTTCACACTTTGGTACTCTGCAGATGATTGGTCTAGGTTAACCTTTAAGAGCTCATCTGAAGTCATGTTGTCCCAATAAATAGGCAAAGAAAAATCTAAAATACCAAACAGAGCCAAGTAAGTGAGTCGATTTTTGAAATGGATTAAGCTTACACTGTGTCTCCACCAGATGCAAACAACACAACAAAACACAGAAGAAACCATTGAGAACGATATTTTTTTTTATCGACATTTAGAAAATATCGCTTAAGTTTAGGGTTTTGTCATGTACACTTAAGGGGCGTTCACATTATAACGATAACTATAAAAAAAATCAAGTTTTAAAAATCGTTCCTAATTCAGGAGAATAGCGAGGTTCACACCATAACTATAACGATAAAGATACAGAGAACGATATCATTGGGATCACTTTCAGAGCGATTTTTTTCCCAGCAGATGAACGATAAAACATTGACAGTCAATCAAATCTATTCAGCGTTCGCGCATGTAAAATGGCAGACGACACTGGAAAAACAAACCAAACCAAACCAAACCCTCTTTTTAATAACAGCTTAAAGAAAATGGATATCTGGAAAACAATTGGTTCAACTCTTGGAATGAATGGTGAGTATGATACAGTAACCAGTAAAAGTCTAACATAAAATCACCTCAGGTAGGCTAACCAAGCGCTAATGTTGCCAGCGCAAAATTGTCTTGCGTCCTGCAAAGTTGTAGTGAAATTTATGTAATGTTTTCATTTTACAGACGCTTGATTAGACGATACGAGATTCACTGTTTAGATGCACTTGAAACGCAGCACGCGAGCTAAGAATAAACATAACGTTATTGTTATCGTCCGCTGGTGTGGACGCAAATATAGTTATAGTTCCAGTTATAGTTATAGTTATCGTTTTAATGTGAACGCCCCTTTATGCAGTGTTTCAGAAAGGGAATTATGGAAATACAGCTTTATGCTTGCATAGAGACTGAAATTTAATCTGAAAGAAATGTGTTTAAACAATAATGTTCAAATATTTAAAGATAGATTTGGTAAAGAAGTTACAGTTGCTGTAATGGACAAAATTTGTTAAAGTTATTTTCTTGGCTATTGAGACACACTTTTATGTTTGACAAATCATAAATGAGTTTTGTACTATGCACCCAGCATGCATTGCACCATGAAGCAGTTCAGTTGATTGTCATCATTGTTGAGATTCATATGTGAATTGTTGATGTCACTGTGTCTGAGTGATACAGCAATTTAATCGCTTGTGCATATTAAGTGGTGGCACTGTTTGAAACTATATTACTATACTTTATTTTGCTGTTTTGCATCACCTCATGACAATTTTCAAACCACATGGTAATATTTTAACATGGTGTCCTTTTACAAAACGAATGTTTAAGAGCACACATTCAGGAAGGAAAAACACACACAAAAAAAAATGGCAGCCCAACTAAAAGAAACACTGATCACGCTAATGGTGAAATTCAACATTTCAACCTCAATAAGAGCTTTTGTAGATGTGTGACCTACAGTAACTAGTTGGCAACAGTGTTGCCAATGTAATACTGTAGAAATGTCTGGTAAGGATTAACAGTGTGCACCAGTTTGGAACCACTGGTGTAAATTACACTATGACTATGGAGGAATTTCATGATATGTCTTTGTTTTTATGTTGCTCTTCTTTATGAACCCATTTGTATAAGACTTAGAGAAGCATCCTGTACAGCTTTGTTTTTGATGTTTTGGTAGGGGCATTTTCCAGCCCCAACCCTATGCCCAAATTTTCCATCAGTTTCCGGCTCCGTTACAATGACTACAATCTTATATGCTGATACAGCACAGTAAGCAAGGCCACAAGTTTGGCTACAGTTAAAAAAGAGAGAAGGAGTTGAAGAAGGCGGAAACATGAAGGTCACGATGACCAATAAATCATGACATAATTGTGTTGGACGAGAGAAGGATTGGTTAATAAAATAAGGTGACATCATGACTTAAACCTGATTTGTGAAAGATGATGTAAACCCCTTGCAAGTTTTGTATTAAAAATTAGCATTTGTCAGACGAGCTTCTGAGCATCTCACTTTGTTGGTGCGAGCAAATAAAGTTAAACTCTTTGACACCTGTACCTTCTTTGTTCGTGAGATTATGTTTCTGCAAATAGAAGAAGATTTCTCCCACAACTCTACACAGAAGTCTAAT
The DNA here is from genome assembly GCA_026939265.1 of Oreonectes daqikongensis. Lineage (NCBI taxonomy): Eukaryota > Metazoa > Chordata > Actinopteri > Cypriniformes > Nemacheilidae > Oreonectes > Oreonectes daqikongensis. The sequence continues at coordinate 1,836,383 of JAOTQM010000118.1, read as the reverse complement.
AAAGGGTTCACTTTACCTGAGCGGTTCTTTAGTCGTTTAAGTTTGGTCTTCTGTCTTGTCCCACATGCTGTGGCCACCATCTTTTTCAAATCCACTGTCCATTTAACACCTTGAGCATCCATAATTCCATCTCTTACATCCTCTTCTTCAAGCTTATAATTCATCTCTTTGGATAACTTCTGCCAAAGGCCCCGTTGTCCCAGAATGCACCATGTTACTTGAGCATAAAGACTTTCCTGATCCTTTTGTCTTACCTTAGACATGGGGGGAAAGTCCTGTTTATTAGTGCACTTTTTTTGTTTCTTTTATTTGGAAGTTGTGTTTTGTGGTCATGTTTATGATACTTGAAATTCTATAGTTTCCCGACCCTTATTATGTCCCAGGTGTCTATGTGATCATTTTCACAAAACTATGATTGTCCCCAGAGTATTTTCCACTACATGAACATGAGTCAATGACGTATAAGGATATTAGACATGCCAATTTTAAAATACAAATAAATAATACTCTCTATTATTCAAACATTAAGAATGTGGTGTATTTTAAAATTATGTGTGACATCTTTCTAGCCAAAGAAATTCTAAGATTAAGATTCAATGTGGATTCAAATACCACAAATATTAAAATGGTTGAAAATTAATTTTTCAGACGGTTTATTGTTCAATGAGGAATTTAGTCAAATAAAACCAAAAATATCTATGTCCATCTTTTACATGGGATATGGTAAAATTTGGATTAAATTTGGAGGACAAAAATTTAGTTCTTGTCTTAAATTGTTTGCTAATCTTTTTAAAATTATTTATTCACAAATGCAAAGTTGTAAAATCTGCACCCACATTTATATATGGAGGTCTTAAATATTATGATAAGTCATAAAGCAGAGAAAGATACAGCCGCGGAAAAAAATAAGAGACCACTCCCAACCTTATAATTCAAACCAGCATTTTTACATGTATTATGCAGTCTAGTTTCTGTTGAACTTCAACAATACTAAACCTCAGGAGTGACAAAGTCATCCAACAGCAATGAGAAATTACTGACAGAATGTTTAAACTTTCCATAAAAACATGTACAAATATTACTGTTGTATTACTTAAAAGTGATTATGAACTTGTTTTCTTTGTAGTACTTGAGGTCTGAAAAAATACAGAGCCTCTTTTCTGTTATTTTGACCTGTTTCTCCAGGTCTCATTTTATGCAAATAAATGCCAATAGAAACAATATTTATTTGAAATTTTGTAAAAAAAAAAAAAAGGTAGTTCACAAAATTAAACAAAAAAATGTAATTTTACATAAACACCTACCTATAAATAGTAAATTCAGAAAAAACTGAAATGATGCTTTGAAACGGTCTCTCTTTAATTTTCTTTGTTTATACAGGCCTACATTTTTTGTCAGCCGTATCATGTTGTATTCTTGTGTATCTTAGTCTGCAATGACTTATGACTACATTTTTTCTTAATATTAGCCCATAATGTTATGTTGTTCAAATGCATAAAAAAAACATTATAACAGTAATAATGACCATTAAATCAGGCTCTAAGCCGGCATGAGCTCATTTTGTTAATTTGCAGTTGTTACATTTAATTCTGTTTCTCACCTGTCTACGAAGTGCACCTTGTACTAGTCCAGCCACCTCACTGACTCCATCTTTCTGCCCTATCATTTCATAAACACCAGAGCTTCTCTCTTGCATCTGCAGGTGTAGTGCCTGTACTTTAGAGATGATGTGGTTCGTCTCAACATCAGTAAGACATTTAAAATCTTCAGAGGAGATACAGTGAGAAGAACACTGGTTTTCATATCCCCGTTTCAGTGCTGTGCAGGCATTAGACACATCATCTGTGGTATATCCAATGACTAGAAATTCAGCCTTGCCCTGTGTGACAGGCAAAGACATAAGTGAGATGTTGAATCCTACAGGTAAAGACGAAAGTGATCGGCTTGCTCTAGTGGTGGTTGCACTTCGCCCTCTGGTGGTTATGCTTGTAGGTACAAGAGGTGCAGGAACTGAAAAACATATGTGTAATATTGACAATGAGTGTAAAAACACTGACATCAAGGTAAAAATAATGAATCTGACAGACCCATTTAGTACATTAATATATCTTACTGATTTTGTTTACCTGACAACTGTGTATTAATGCCCAAGATGTGCTGTGCCATTTCTTTGAATGCCAAAAAAACATTGATTTTTAGCAGAACGATGCGAACAGTTTTGAGAAATTGGAGATTCGCTCCTTGAATGCCATTCTTTACTCCTTGTAAAATAGACTTGGCCGCCTCATTTGGGTCCATACATCCTTTTCCTGCACAGGCCGAACATTTATGTTAACAAAAAAAACATATATGATGTGAAAATGTCCATTTATCTGTATTTCTAGAAGTTAATAAGCTATCATGCTATATGAAAACTAGACTAGACTTGTATTCTTTAAATGCGGTCAAGACATTAAGTCCAGGCATTACCAGGCATAAGGTTATGGTAAAGTCTTGGCATTTTAAGCGACAGTTCACCCAAAAACAAAAATTCTGTCATCATTAACTCTGTATAATTATTTTTGTTCTGATGAACTCAGATAAATATATTTGGAAGATTGCTTGTAACCAAACAGTTGGACATCATTGACTACCATAGTAGGGAAAAAATGTCAAAAGTGTCCCAGAACGGTTTTCGACATTCTTTAAAATATCATCTTTTGTGTTCAACAGAATAAAGAAATGTTTCCTACTATGGTAGTCAATAGCCACCTTTCCACTATAGAGTCAGAAGCGTGCGTGCTAGTGCATGCCAGGGCTAGTTGCATTTCCACAGTCACTTCCGTGAGAATGATTATGACGTGAGCTGCGCTGCATTACTTCTATTAGTAGTTGCTCCCAAAAGTTGCTCGTCATGTGCATAAAGTTGAGCAATGCTCAACTTTGTTGCGTCATAAGACACGCCTACTTCCTGTCGGCAATGGTCACTGTCGCTCGTGTCGCCGGATGTCACTAGACTACCTTTGAAACGCATGACTCTCGGAGCACATTTTGCGCAACATTAGAATATTTTTACTTAAAAAAAATCTTGCTTCTAATTTCTAACAGAAATTAACAAATTGTAACATATTTTGAGATTGTCAGATGTCCACTTGATTTGACAGTATGTGTTTTGCTTTTGTTTGATTAAATACTGTAGCTGTTCACTATAGCGACCTCTATGCACAAAAAGGTTAAAAAATATATTTTTATCAGTAACCAAATAGAGTACTCATAAAAAGCTCAATAAAATCACTTTCTGGTTAAGATACTGTGATCCCATGCATAATTACTGCTAAATGACTAAATGTAATTAAGTGCACATATTGAATATATTGAATATATCATTGTTGCAAAAACATAAAACTGCCTAAAAAGTCAAGGAAATGTTATTTTGCCCATATCCAGTTATTATATTGAATTACATATAAAAACTACTGACCAGCACAGATAGCAGGTATGGCCACCGACTGGTAGTGATCACGTTCACAGTCAACCACTATGTCTTTTGCCAAGGTCTCTACTACACTGGTTCTTCGCTCTCCACATACATGCATGATCTGCTTACAGGGGAAGCCTCCTGGCTGGGTCTTAAAGATCTCTCCACTCTGTACCTGAGCTGGAGAACACATAAAAGAGAATGCTTATATAAGGGGTATAATGCATAACATTGCTGCCATTGTTGGTTTTCTGTATTATAATCAAAAGATTGTCAAATTGTCAAATAAAATCATCACCACCAACTAATAGCATGTATACAGCCACGGTAAAAGGAGACCATTTCAAAGACCATTTCAGTTTTTTTGAATGTACTATTTATAGGTATGTTTAGGTAAAATTATTATTTGCCTTATTCTATGAACTACTAAAAATATGTCTCCCAAATTTCAAACAAAAATATTGTTTTTGTCTGCATTTATGAAAACAGGAGATACAGGTCAAAATATGCTCTGTATTTCTTCAGACCTCAAATACTGTTAAGTTCATATTCAATTTTAAACAGTACAACAGTATTTGTACGTACATACATACATACATACATGAAAAGTGGACTGGAACGACCACAAAACATGTTGATTAAATGAAAATGTAGAATGGTCTCTTATTTTTTTTGACAGCTGTATAAACATTCAATATGTTTTATCGTTATTTGTATATAAAATGAAGGCATGTTTGCCAGTTTATTAGGCTATCCCTGGAAACATATGACAATATCAACATCTGCACTCTTGCAATTTCATTGTGTGTTCAATGAGATTTAAGCTTGTCGTTTATTTTCTTACCTCCTGTCAGTTGAGCCTGGATTTGTGGTCCTGCTTTAGTAAGAATATCCTTACACACTCCTGTGAAAATTGGAGATTTGGTCTGACTTTCAGAACCAAAACGTGTTCACTTATCTATACTTAAATAACATGTTACAGGCTATGCTATGTTAAAGAGCTCATATGACATGGCTAAAATTGCCATTATTGTGTATATTGTGTTTATGCAGTTTACAGTTCCAAAAACACATTATTATGCACTGTATAACAGCTGCAATATATTATTTAGAATGAATAATATATATTCACATTCTGCTAAAAACCTAGATAAACAAAAACAGCAATATTAAACTCAACAATGGTGACAATCAACCAATGACCTTTTCTTGCTGCAATGCATGATAGTATAAAACTCATTCATGACTCCCAGCATGCATTGCAGATGATCTGTTTATCTGAATTAGTTTGTTGATTGTCACCATTACTGAGGCTTGTGTGATGAGTGTCAAAGTGTGTCCAAAAATCTTTCTGTTTATTTTGTCCAAGTATTTGTGCATTTACTAGCCAGATCATTCACACCAATCATTATTGACTACATATTGTAAAAAAAAACTATTAGACTTTATTACTGACTAATATGATTGAAACAAATCCTGAAACTTTTGTTAATGCTTCACTGCATTTACCAACACAAATGTGTATTCTTAAAAATATTGCTATGCTATGCTATGTTACTGATAAAGAAAAGCATTAACATCATGAAAGTCAAGGATCAGGAGTTTAACTGATCACAATAATGGTTTCCATGAGCAGCTTTAACCAGGTCTGCATGAGCCTCTGCTTTAAAATTGAACATATGTTTTGCTACAAGACTTAAAATTTTGCAATTTTACATGTTTAATATATGCATGAACAACAAAACACAAAATTGTATCATATGAGCCCTTCAAACTATTTGGTAAAATAAATCAAAACCTCACCTGTCTGGAAGTCAGTAGTAGTGAAGTCAGTAGTGTTGACAATGACATCAGTAGTCTCATTGGTGATGTCACCAAGCACTAGATGAACCTGTGTCCCAGATATTGCAGTGGTGATCTCATCAAGGTCAGAGGTCAGTGAATGGAAAAGAGCTGTGTTGGCAAGTTAAAGGCATGCAAAAATTTTAATCTTTATGCAAGTATATGTATTCTTCTCGATCGATTCTTGCTTGTTTGTGCAGTAGTGTGTTTTATAACTGATTTGCTTATTATTCTGATTATTATCACTGATTTTAAAGTTTATACATTTTTTACTGTCACAATTTGCTATGAGATGTTTTTAATTTGGACTGTAGGGATCTTTAAATCTGATATTGACAAGCTGAGTCAGTTTTGTTTTATTTAGACACTCTTGCCTTTCCCTGTGCTGTCCACCATTTTTGCACTTAGCTCCCCACAGACTGTTTGGAACATCTGCAAAACATTTTCAAAATACTGTTAATACCATTGTCTTATTAGGTGTAAAAAAAACATTATACAAAGTATGCACAGTCTGCTGTAAAGGGATAGCTCACTTAATGTGTTAATAATATTTCTCATGGTGCATACAAACAGCGGCCATTCAAGCTGTTCAAGCTATAAAGCAAAAAAACGAGGTCTTAATCAATATTATAAATCATGAGAGGTTCACATTTAAAGAGGTAACCCAAGTGCAGTTGTGGCCCGATACACGTCTGGGTCGCCGACTAAGATCTGGTCCACACACCGCTGTTTGATTGTGAGTAGAAAAATAAATGTTGCCTGGATTTGGTGCAGAGATTATTGAATGAAGGACTGTGGTCCAGATGTGACCCACTTTGTTAAAATTAAAGATTTATTTACTATTTATTGCATTCTTAAAGCCATTTCAGCATCTAAGGCTATATTCATGGCGAGAACTAGTAACTCTATACACACAAGTCGACACTATACACAAGTCTTATTCCACACATGAGTCGGGGGGGGAAAGATTTGCTCACTCAACTTGACTTATTTAAATAATCTAAAAAGAGTCATATTGTTGCTTTGAGATAAGTTACAGAGTAAATTAACACTCAGTGCTCTAAATCTACAACAGACTTAAAGTCAAACAACTTTAGTGTAAATAACAGATGAACATATTAAATCTGTCACAATATCACCAGAGGAGATTTAAACACAAACACCATTAACATCTTCACTTATTACAGACACCATGTTCACTTTGAGATGTGTACAAAATATCTTGTTGAGAATTACAATGTTTATATTTTATTAAAATGTTTTGTTTGGTCACCATTACGGTTATCAGTTTACCACTTAGTTGTGTTCTTAAGTCTTAGCTGTTTAAATTAGTTTTTCTGACTATTGTGTGTTTAGACACATGCTGCTTCAGTTGAGAAAATATCAAGATATCTATGTTTCAGTATCATCACAGAAAAAAAATGCATTCATACTTTGTTTGTAACACACAAATCCCATGTCGTAAACATTTTTATTTTGAGGCTCTCGGCATTCATGTATTACAAGAAACCAATCTTCTTTCACAATTAAAAAGAAATTACACAAAGACATCAACAATCAGGATATGATTCTCAAGAATGGTAACTAAAATACCTAAATGCTGCAATGCATGCTGGGTAACATCACAGTTAACAACTCATCTATTACTCCCAGCATGCATTCATTTTGTTACAGAACTATTCACCATCGTTGCGGTTTTTACGAGTACTGACGTCTCAATTCTTTAGAAAAAAAACCCTGCTCTTAATCTGAAGAGGATACATGATATTTCATAGGAACAATGTTTGTTTAATAGCAAAATTAAACAACCACTTACATAGCAGCAATACTTTTCACACTGCGATGCAGTCTTCACAATTACTGCTGTCAGATTTCAGACTCTTTTAAAAATGCACAAATGTTCTAAAAAAAAAAACCCCCGCAACTGATTAAAGTGAAGAGTTACTTAATGAAAGTCAAGAGCCCTACTTAATCAAACACTTATCACCATAATGGTGACATCAAACCAAACATATTTATAATAAAATATAACCTTGACCAAACTTCAAAACTCTATTAATTCTCACTAAGATCTTTTGTAAACATCAGAAAGTGAAAGTGTTGTCTGTAGTAAGTGAAGATCGTAGCAATGTTTGTACTCTGGTGAGCACTTGATAATAACAACATGATTCTGTTCAGATGAGTCAAGTTGAGTGAATGATTCCTTTTTAGTGTATGGGCCAGATCTGAGCCGGAGACCCAGCCAGTACTGAGCCAGAAACTAGCATGTTGTGGCCCACAAGTGAGCCAGAAGAACTTTGCTACATGGGAAGGTGTTTGCATGACAATTTGCTTTATGGCATTTTGAACTGTGTGAATGGCCATTGTTCCCAAAGTAGGTGTCAAATACCACATAAGATCATAAGACCCACATAAGACCCTAACCCTAACCCTAAAATACCAAATCAGAAAAAGAGGAACATCATCGTCAGAGAAATGGCACAGTTCATAATATTCATGAGGGTGAATATATAAACATGAGGGCAGAGATAGGCATGTATTTCAAATACAAAATACTTAACCCTTAACATGCACAAGACCCATGGGCTGGTTATCAATTTGGATGTCACCACCATGGTGATCAGTGTTTCCTTGAGTTGGGCTCTTGACTTTTAGGCATTATGTTTGGCATGCTCGTAACTGTGTGCTTATTAAGTACTTTATTTATGTAGATGCAAATGAGGCTTTAATCACATGTTGTTGGTTTGTAAACTAACCTTCTAGAGCTCATCTGTGCTGATTCTAGGGAGATGTTATAATGAATTTATAATACAATGTAATCGTATTTTAAAATCTGGAAAGACTTGTGAAAACATGATGCATTAAAACTACAGCTAAGTTTAGACACACACAGACATAAAGAATCAGTGTATGAATCTTAACAATGGTGACAATGCAGCATGAAGTTTTCTGTTGTCGATTGTCACCATTGTTGAGATTCATACACTGATTCTTGATAGAATGGCACAGAAATCTCGATTCTAAACTCTACTGTAGTAGTCTTTAAATTTGCTGCTTGTTTTCTAAATTTTTCAACATCAAAATACAATTAAACTTCTTGACATTTTGTTTCTTTGAGGATCAATTCAGACAAGATAAGTCAGAGAAGTCAAACTACAAAATAACAGCCAACACCACTTGATTTGAATCACTATAACACAAGTACTTTAAAAGCACACAATAACAATGCAACAAAAATCTAACTCTTTAGAGTCGAGAGCCTAACTCAAGGAAACACTGATCATCATGATGGTGAGTTTCAACTAAATTACTTTCAACAAAACAAAATTTAAGTGTTAACCCACCCACGGGCCCTGTGCATGTTAAGGGTTAAGTTTTTTGTATTTGAAATACATGCCCATCTCTGCATGAGGGTGAGTAAATCATGAGTGGGTGACCTATCCCTTTAATAGCCAAATAGCTACCATAAACCATCCCACTGAGCAAAAGCTCCGTCTTATAGACATCCCCTGAGGAGCCAGAATGAAAGTTTTTCTGATGTTTTTTCCAACATCGTCAACATTGGACGTCCAGAAGACATCAGAAAAACTTTCATTATTTATAGATAATTTACCTCTTCAGAATGAGTGTCATTAGGCATTATGGTGATGTAAATGGTGTGGAGAGCACCAGTGAATCCAGATAAAAAGGTGGTAATCTCTTTGGCAAGAATATAAACGGCGTCTTTGACAGGTATTGACAGTGCCAAACCAGGTCCAATTATTGGTAACGCAACTGAACCACAGGATTGCTGCTCACATAAGGCCAAAACTTTGGCGAGTCCAGAATCAAGTGCCTGTGACAAGTTGGTATGAAAAAGGCTGAATCCAATGCTACATTACTGAACATTTGTTGTATTTGTAAATCCCACCCTATTAGTCCTTTCCCAAGACTACTAACCACAGAACTACACACATCTTTGTATGTTTCTTACCTTCCCACTCTTTCTCCCACCCTTTGGCACACATTCGATGAAAAAAACCTTGGAGCATCCTAACGTTGATGTCCCGTCAACCTCCAGCACATCTCCAGGCGTAAGTGTACACAGCGTACCCTTTGCATTGTCATAATTTTTCTGAAACTGTTGTCCTCCTTTTTTAAACAGGCACGATCCAACCATGGTTGAGGTTAAGTTTGTTTTTATCATCGGAGCAACAAACACATCAGCCTGTATAAAAATGCAAATAAAAATTATTTAGAATGAGAACAAAGAAAATGAGAGGATGCCTAAACAGTAAAGTAAGGTACTTTGATGAAGTAGGTAACCTTACCTGCTGTTCCTCAAGACTACCAATCACAACTTTAATGTGTACATCTTTGTCAGAGTAATCCACCTCCATTGGTTCTGAGTTACAATCAGTAACTGGTAGACTTTGCAGACTGGCACTGGTGCTTGCGTCTGTGTGCACTCGACCACTTTGCTGTGTTCTATGAACTGGAAGAATCTGTACCTCGTAAGATTTTCTTGCAAATTTTAAAGTCTCCCTTCCATCCCCTTGAAAAAACTGTTGAACTCCAGGTCCATTCACATCATATCGCTTAATGACAAGTCTCTTAAGAGATGACTTGAGGTTTTTCTTCAGTCCTTCAACTTCACAACGAGGTCCTGTGAGATGGACACATGGGGAAGGTGAACATGTTGGATTCACTTTCACCATACTTTTCTTCACACCAATAAATGACAAAATCTCAGAGAAGTGCTCTGCAATCTCTGGCATGGAAACAGGCAAAGATTGTTTAATGTTTTCATTATTTCTTTTGTATTCCAGTAAGATGTTCTTCAGCTTACAAACTTCATTAGTGTAGCCTACAATTTCCACATTGATGCTGGGGTCAATCGAATTCGATCTCTCCTGGTAGTTTACATTCACATTTACACCTCCATGATTTGCCTGTTGGACAGCTTTGTTCAAATCGTCCTTAAGTGTAATAAATCCAGGTGAATGTTTTTCAGTCTTCTCCAGGCATACAGTCTCAAAGCACAGATCTCTCTGCATAGCAGCAGCAGCCTCTGTTAGCGCTCCATCAGAAAGACTCAACAAAAGAAGATCTGAACCTGCATTCTCAAGCATAACTGGGCTACGGAGGCTCTGCTGAAATCGATTTTGGAAGAGCTGTATACCACCACTTGATTCTAAGAAGATAAGAAGAGTATGATGCAATGGGATCCTCTTTTCCTTAATTTCCCTCACTAAATTCAAAAGCTTATTTTCTCCTGCATCAACCTCTTTCTCTGGACCCTTCAGCATCACAATTCCTGTTTTTTCTTGACTGATATTAATATTTGAAAAACTAGACTTCCTGCTCTGTTCAAACTGTTCTTTGACAAGGGCAAACTGTTTCTCAGATATGTGACACTCTCTCTGGTCCTGCTGTTTGGCCTGCAAGGCATCAACAAACTTCGCAATCTTTTCCACCTTTTCACGCTCTCCAACCACAACAGCTAAGGTTTTTTCATGATATATTTTTAAGTTCTCATTAAAAAGGAAAGAGTTTTCTTGTAAAATGTCTAATCTGTCTGTTTCAACTTCAAAGTGGAGAATATAGTGGTTCTGAATATCTGTAAAAACTTCCTCAATTTCAAAATGCCATTTCTTTTGGGGACAGCTGTCTTGAGCATCCTGGTCCTTTTCCACCACTAACTCTTCTGAGTCTATGCGGATCTGGAAAGAGCTGGAGAGCTTAGAAAGACGTTGCTTCAAATCTGAAGATGCATTTTTACACTCGCTGAGGTAGCATAGCAGAAAAGGGTCCAGTTTGAAAACCTTCTCCATATGTTTAGCACTAGTACATGTCTAAAAAATGAACAAAAAACATTACTTATGTAAAGCATAATACATGAGGAGAACTTTAAGTATTTGACAACACATTTTCTGCCAAAATTGTTTAGTACTACAGCATGATCAATAAAAAGTAAGATGCAATCACAGTGCAGAGCTTAACACAGGTTTACAGGTACAAATCATTGAACAAATGTTAAAAATAGTTGATTTATCAATGTTAAAGGCATAATGCATCATTCGGTTCAGAAACATTTTTTGTCATGCTGGTTGGAAATTCACATCCTGATAGCAATCAAGAAGTATAGTAGTACATTTTTTTAAATATATAAATACATCGTCTGTGAAGGTGTAGGACCAAAAAACATTCGACCAATAAAAACATTCTGGCCGATCATTTAGATTGGTTCAGAGTCTGGTCCGGTTTACATATTCATCCAACATATTTTTCATCCCACTGCGCACCCAGTTTACGCAGACATCACGTCATAAGCACGCTCACGTCCTCTGTTTTAAAGAGATTGGCGGAGAAGCAGCAAAAACCCGACTTGCCGGAGGAACCCTCAAAAAGTTATTCACTTCTTAATGCAATGCTTTCTCTGAATATGCTGTGTCTCTCGTCGTACCGCCGTCCAACAGCTTCTGGTCTGTGCATGTTCATGTGTTTTGGAGAAGGCCTGGCTTTGGAAGGCGATTCACATAGAGGGTGGGATCATGATCTCAGTGCTAACAGGTTAAAGTTAGCAACTTAACTGATGATGCATTATGCCTTTAACTGCATTGACTCAATACCACCTTTGCAACCTCCTCTATTAAGATTGATTTTTTTTTGACCCAAAGCAGATTGTTTGCTTGATCACAACTAATATTAACAGCGTTAAGAGCCCAACTAAAACAAACACTGATCACACTAATGGTGATTTGTTGAAATTTAAAAATTTTTCAACATTAATAGCGGGTGCAAAAGTGATTCAATGCCATTAACATTGACAAATCAACAATTTTTTACATTTATTCAATGGTTTGTACCTGTTAGCTTGCTGTCTGGGAAGTAACTGTTATGCCAACTGCACAAAATTCTCCTGGGGCATTGGGCCATTCTTATTATTGTGTGTGATTTCTGAGATCTGATGCATTTACTTCTAACAAACAGAAAGTAAATCTCTTGCTGGCCTACCGGAAAAACAGGTTTGATCACATTGTATAAGCAGAAGACAAGTATTAGAAGTACAACTAATCATGCCTGAGCCAATTTAAAAATAAAAAAAATGTATACAACTGCTTTTAAACCTTGCCACGTACCTGTTGATCAGATGCTTTAGGCTGTTTATTGCTTTCAGCAACATTGTCAGAGATTAAAGAAATACAGATCCTGTCTTGTTCAGATAAACTGATGACATGATCTCTTTTTGCCAGAACTCTTTCCTGGGCTTTAAATTCAAATGCATTTTATTAGTATATCAATAAAATATATGATATGAAAGTGTTATACAGCAGTGATGTGACCTAATTGAAGAAAAGATAGCCAGGAAGCCCAGTAAAATAAAATCATCTGCTTACCTTCCTTTTCCATAAAACATATCTTGTAGGTGTTGGCACCAACTTTAAGGATTTCACATTCTCCTCCACCTGACCTTCTCCTGATTTTAAAATATATTTCTATATGTTTAAGATCAGTTTCTAAGAGATTATTTGCCTCAAAAAACACAGTGTGCTGGTACCTATCCATTGTGAATTTGCTGTTGAATTAAGGTGCTGGTGTTTTTTTTGTGCTAGTGCACACTTTCACTTTTGTTTAGCTCATATTACAAACCACAGTTTCCTTAGTCACACCTCTAGCTTCTTTACGCCACAGATCTTTATTGGAAAGGGTTTAAACAACGTTTTTCATGCTTACCCAGATAGCCAGCAACCATTGAATCAATGTTGGAAACTGATTGATTTGTCAATGTTAATTGCACTGAATCAATATCACTTTTGCACCAGCTATTAATGTTAAAAAAATCTTGAATTTTCAACAAACCACCATTTTTTTTCTGTGCTTGATACGCTCCCCAGGCACTACAACCTGTTTCGGAAAGCTTTTTATAAATCTGGATCCTTGTTTTGAAACAGAGGTCCTTTCCTTTGATTGGGTAATTCTCCCAGAAAAGCTCAGCAAAGCGAAAGAAAGAGCCCACCTACACGCCAACCGTCGAGCAGTAAGACCCGCCTACCATCAAGATTGTCTGCACTGTGTGTCAAGCTCGTTTGCACTGCGAGCTGCATTGAAGCTTGTTACTCTTGCGACAGTGAGAGAAGTCAGTAGTTTTCAGTAGTCACTGAAATGGCGTAGTAGTACGGCATTTCAGTGATTGATGTTATATCAATTTCTAAGAGATTATTTGCCTCAAAAAACATAGTGTGGCCCAGTGGTTAGAGAGTTGGCCCCATGACCAGAAGGTTGCTGGTTCGATTCTCAGGGCTGGCAGGTAACGGCTGAGGTGCCCTTGAGCAAGGTACCTAACCCCCACTTGCTTAATATACAAAATGTACAAGTGTATAGTTCAATGTAATGTCGCTTTGGATAAAAGCGTCTGCCAAATGCGTAAATATAAATGGTGGATATAATGCTGGATTTGGAGATCGTTTAAAGCTGATATATGGCACAGTCCCAGTACTAACCCACTGAGCAAAAGCTCCTTCTTATAGACGTCCCCTGAGGAGCCAGAATGAAAGTTTGTCTGACGTCTTTTTCTGACGTCTTCTGGACGTCCAATGTTGACGTTCATAGACCATCTATAGAAGGTACGAATTTAGTTGAAATGTGGTCATTGTGGATATATTTTCAACGTCTTATAACATCAACGCAGACTCATTTTAGACATTTTAACAAAAATAGGTGTTACACTATGCATTATATTAAAACATATTTATGTCATTGAATCAATATCAGTTTTGCACTCACTATTAATGTTGAAATTTCAACAAACCACCGTTTTTGTGATCAGTGTTTGCTTTAGTTGGGATCTTGATTCTTAAAATTCATCAAGTTAACTTACTTTCTTTCAATGTTGGTAATTGTGTTTCAATAAGAACACTTGTGCATTGATAAAGAAATAAAGGTTTTGAAAAGTGTTAATCAGTAGTAAGTTTAAGAAACTTCTCTAAATTATACTGAGATTTGATCCATTCATGATTGATGTTGACATAAATGTTTACAAGTAAATAAGTACAGAGACAAAATATCAAAAAATGTTTACTGACAAACTTGGACATCAATGTTCATCATACAAACCTCAACAATGGTGACAATAATCAAATTAATTCAGATAACAGATCAACTGCAATGCATGCTGGGAGTCATCAATGAGTTTTTGTACTATGATGTTACCCAGCATGCATTGCAGCATGAAGTTTTCTTTTGTTGATTGTCACCATTGTTGAGTTTCATACACTGATTCTTCATGTCTAATTGATTCAGCAGTGTCACAGATTTTTAAATCACGTGCTCTGTTTGTCGTCTATAAAACGTCTTTAATCTCTTTAATCTGCATCATAACACAGTGTTCACATATTAATAACTACACACTTAGGAGTTGTTTGAGTGACTTCATAGTGATGATATCACCAACACTTTCTGATCCCACTGGACCATTGTTTTTTTTTTGCCAAAACAAATGTGTACGAACACAAATTGGCAGCCAATAAAAACATGACATTAAACCAAGAGTCAAGAGCCCAACTAAAGCAAACACTGATCACAAAAACGGTGGTTTGTTGAAATTTCAACATTAATAGCGAGTGCAAAACTGATATTGATTCAAAGACATAAATATGTTTTAATATAATGCATAGTGTAACAATTATTTTTGTTAAAATGTCTAAAATGAGTCTGCGTTGATGTTATAAGACGTTGAAAATACGTCCACAACGACCACATTTCAACTAAATTCGTACCTTCTATAGATGTCATATCCCACTGAGCAAAAGCTCCTTCTTATAGACGTCTTATAGACGTCCCCTGAGGAGCCAGAATGAAAGTTTGTCTGACGTCTTTTTCTGACGTCTTCTGGACGTCCAATGTTGACATTCATAGACCATCTATAGAAGGTACGAATTTAGTTGAAATGTGGTCATTGTGGACATATTTTCAACGTCTTATAACATCAACGCAGACTCATTTTAGACATTTTAACAAAAATAGGTGTTACACTATGCATTATATTAAAACATATTTATGTCATTGAATCAATATCACTTTTGCACTCGCTATTAATGTTGAAATTTCAACAAACCACCATTTTTGTGATCAGTGTTTGCTTTAGTTAGGCTCTTGACTCTTAACATTCATCAAGTTAACTTACTTTCTTTCAATGTTTGTAATTGTGTTTCAATAAGAACACTTGTGCATTGATAAAGAAATAAAGGTTTTGAAAAAGATTTGAAGGAGTAGTTTGCTTTATGACAAGTGTTAATCAGTAGTAAGTTTAAGAAACTTCTCTAAATTATACTGAGATTTGATCCATTCATGATTGATGTTGACATAAATGTTTACAAGTAAATAAGTACAGAGACAAAATATCAGAAAATGTTTACTGACAAACTTAGACATCAATGTTCATCATACAAACCTCAACAATGGTGACAATAATCAAACTAATTCAGATAACAGATAAACTGCAATGCATGCTGGGAGTCATCAATGAGTTTTTGTACTATGATGTTACCCAGCATGCATTGCAGCATGAAGTTTTCGTTTGTTGATTGTCACCATTGTTGAGTTTCATACACTGATTCTTCATGTCTAATTGATTCAGCCGTGTCACAGGTTTTTAAATCACGTGCTCTGTTTGTCGTCTATGAAACTTCTTTAATCTTTTTAAACTGCATCATAACACAGTGTTCACATATTAATAACTACACACTTAAGAGTTGTTTGAGTGACTTCATAGTGATGAAATCACCAACACTTTCTGATCCCACTGGACCATTGTTTTTTTTTTTGCCAAAACAAATGTGTACGAAAACAAATTGGCAGCCAAAAAAAACATGACATTAAACCATGAGTCAAGAGCCCAACTAAAGCAAACACTGATCACAAAAACGGTGGTTTGTTGAAATTTCAACATTAATAGCGGGTGCAAAAGTGATATTGATTCAATGACATAAATATGTTTTAATATAATGCATAGTGTAACAATTATTTTTGTTAAAATGTCTAAAATGAGTCTGCGTTGATGTTATAAGACGTTGAAAATACGTCCACAACGACCACATTTCAACTAAATTTGTACCTTCTATAGATGTCATATGGATGTCAACATTGGACGTCCAGAAGACGTCAGAAAAAGACGTCAGAAAAACTTTCATTCTGGCTCCTCAGGGGACGTCTATAAGACATCCATAAGAAGGAGCTTTTGCTCAGTGGGAAAAGATGCCGGACACGAACCGCACGCGGTAAGTGAAACAAATTCATATGTGTGTGTTTTGTTGGCAATTGGCGCGTACGTGCATAATGTTAACAACACGAAGGGATTAATGCAATGATGTAATGTTATTGTGTGCTCGTGCTGTAGATCCCTCCCCCCTGGCCTGCCTCCGGCAGCTTGCGTTATTCCGAAAATAATCGTACAGCTGCATCTCTCTTTTATAAATGTGATCAAATTAAACACACTTCGAAGATACGACGTATGCAATACTACTGTATAGGAACTCAAGGTTAACATGAGATTGGCAGAAACTGCGTGAGTTATGCCCCCTTTAATATATGAACACTGAGCTATTATGCAGTTTAAAGAAATTAAAGCAGTGTTATGGGCGAGTAACAGAACACATGATTTTCAAAAGAGTGAAATATTGCTGAATTAATGAGATGTGTATGAAACTCAACAATGGTGACAATCAAACAAAGAAAACTTGAGTCATGATTGGATCAAATCTCAATATAATTTTAAAATCTTTTAAAAGAAACTACTGCTTACCACTTGTCAAGCAAACTACACTTGTTTTGAACAATCACAAATACTCAACACCACTCAGATCATGCTCCCCTCTTCAATATTGCTAATGCAATAAAGAACATTCATCAAAAGTTGGCAGTCGGGGCAGTCGTGGCCCAGTGGTTAGAGAGTTGGACTCATGACCAGAAGGTTGCTGGTTCGATTCTCAGGTCTGGCGGGTAATGGCTGAGGTGCCTTTGAGCAAGGCACCTAACCCCCACTTGCTTACTATACAAAATGTACAAATGTATAGTACAATGTAATGTAAGTCGCTTTGGATAAAAGCGTCTGCAAAATGCATAAATGTAAATGTACAACGCATGTGAATCAAATCATCACTATATACTATGTTCACGCTCTAAAAGGAGCATCTAAACTCATCATTGTGGGTTGAAAAACAAACACTTACAAAACACATTTCCTAGTCACAAACTATAGAAATGATCCCTGAAAGTACAGTTCTGAATTTACTGATAAAGGCCAGAGGAACTCTATTCTGAAGAGCATCTCCTCAGCAACGGTTTGGTGCGTGTGGTATGAGCAAACATTATCTTTCAAGACACTTTTAAACATATACATTAAACCAAAAAGAAAGGTCCTATGCTGTGTTAAAATTTCGATTCCAACATTTTTTTTAGTTTCAAGTCATTTTTTTACAATCATCTAAGGGAAACACCAAACCCCTAAAGAAAAGCATTCCAAGAAAAATGGGAAGTTTGTTCTGTTGTGTTTAGAGGAGTTGTAGAAATATGACCAGATTTCTGGAATTTGGGATTACAGAAACTGCAAAAACCAGCTACGTCCTTTATGTAAGCAGGTACAAAATTAAAAAATATTCATAATTAGTCACAAATTCTACCAAAAGCCTTGTGAAAGCTGTTAATTAACATTTCCCATTAAAATTTTTTCCAAAACCTGACAAGTTGAACTCTTTCAGTTTATTTATTTGCAATCCTTACAGCACTTTTATGTCAGTTTTTCTGAGCGATATAACAAATCCATACAGAAGAGCGTTGCGAAAATAACAGAAAGTTTATTCTAACATTATGAGAGTTACAGGCACATTCCGAGATTCAACAATTTGTGACCATACAAGCTGGAAAAACAGTCACACTCCACATTTAATAACAAAAGATCTAAAACGAGAATAAAACAAAATTCACCAATTATCAAAATCAGGAATTTTACCCAAAATCTTTTGAAGCTTCTTCTAAAGAAAGTTAGCGAACCCAACCGCTGGTTTTGAACCACCACAAATACTCAACACCACTCAGATCATGCTCCCCTCTTCAATATTGCTAATGCAATAAAGAACGTTCATCAAAAGTACAAAGCATTTGAATCAAATCACCACTATGTACTATGTTCACGCTCTAAAAGGAGCATCTAAACTCGTCATCGTGGGTTGGGAAACAAACACTTACGAAACACATTTCCTAGTCAAAAACTATAGAAATGATCCCTGAAAGTACAGTTCTGAATTTACTGATAAAGGCCAGAGGAACTCTATTCTGAAGAGCATCTCCTCAGCAACGGTTTGGTGCGTGTGGTATTAGCAAACATTATCTTTCAAGACACTTTTAAACGTATACATCAACCCAAAAAGAAAGGTCCTATGCTGTGTTAAAATTTCGATTCCAACATTTTTTTAGTTTCAAGTCATTTTTTTCCAATCATCTAAGGGAAACACCAAACCCCTAAAGAAGAGCATTCCAAGAAAAATGGGAAGTTTGTGTTTAGAGGAGTTGCAGAAATATGACCAGATTTCTGGAATTTGGGATTACAGAAACTGCAAAAACCAGCTACGTCCTTTATGTAAGCAGGTACAAAATTACAAAATATTCATAATTAGTCTCAAATTCTGCCAAAAGCCTTGTGAAAGCTGTTAATTAACATTTCCCATTTAATTTTTTTCCAAAACCTGACAAGTTGAACTCTTTCAGTTTATTTATTTGCAATCCTCGCAGCACTTTTATGTCAGTTTTTCTGAGCGATATAACAGATCCATACAGAAAGTTTATTCTAACATTATGAGAGTTACAGGCACATGCCGAGTTTCAACAATTTGTGACCATACAAGCTGGAAAAACAGTCACACTCCACATTTAATAACAAAAGATCTAATATGAGAGTAAAATAAAATACACCAATTATCAAAATCAGGAATTTTACCCAAAATCTTTTGAAGCTTCTTCTAAAGAAAGTTAGCGAACGCAACCGCTTGTTTTGAACCACCACAAACACTCAACACCACTCAGATCATGCTCCCCTCTTCAATATTGCTAATGCAATAAAGAACGTTCATCAAAAGTACAAAGCATTTGAATCAAATCACCACTATGTACTATGTTCACGCTCTAAAAGGAGCATCTAAACTCGTCATCGTGGGTTGGGAAACAAACACTTACGAAACACATTTCCTAGTCAAAAACTATAGAAATGACCCCTGAAAGTACAATTCTGAATTTACTGATAAAGGCCAGAGGAACTCTATTCTGAAGAGCATCTCCTCAGCAACGGTTTGGTGCATGTGGTATGAGCAAACATTATCTTTCAAGACACTTTTATACGTATACATCAAACCAAAAAGAAAGGTCCTATGCTGTGTTAAAATTTCGATTCCAAATTTTTTTTAGTTTCAAGTCATTTTTTTCCAATCATCTAAGGGAAACACCAAACCCCTAAAGAAGAGCATTCCAAGAAAAATGGGAAGTTTGTTCTGTTGTGTTTAGAGGAGTTGCAGAAATATGACCAGATTTCTGGAATATGGGATTACAGAAACTGCAAAAACCAGCTACGTCCTTTATGTAAGCAGGTACAAAATTACAAAATATTCATAATTAGTCACAAATTCTGCCAAAAGCCTTGTGAAAGCTGTTAATTAACATTTCCCATTAAAATTTTTTCCAAAACCTGACAAGTTGAACTCTTTCAGTTTATTTATTTGCAATCCTCGCAGCACTTTTATGTCAGTTTTTCTGAGCGATATAACAGATCCATACAGAAAGTTTATTCTAACATTATGAGAGTTACAGGCACATGCCGAGTTTCAACAATTTGTGACCATACAAGCTGGAAAAACAATCACACTCCACATTTAATAACAAAAGATCTAAAACAAGAGTAAAACAAAATTCACCAATTATCAAAATCAGGAATTTTACCCCAAATCTTTTGAAGCTTCTTCTAAAGAAAGCTAGGGAACGCAACCGCTAGTTTTGAACCACCACAAATACTCAACACCACTCAGATCATGCTCCCCTCTTCAATATTGCTAATGCAATAAAGAACGTTCATCAAAACTACAACGCATGTGAATCAAATCACCACTATGTACTATGTTCACGCTCTAAAAGGAGCATCTAAACTCGTCATCGTGGGTTGGGAAACAAACACTTACAAAACACATTTCCTAGTCAAAACCTATAAAAATGATTCCTGAAAGTACAGTTCTGAATTTACTGATAAAGGCCAGAGGAACTCTATTCTGAAGAGCATCTCCTCAGCAACGGTTTGGTGCGTGTGGTATTAGCAAACATTATCTTTCAAGACACTTTTAAATGTATACATCAACCCAAAAAGAAAGGTCCTATGCTGTGTTAAAATTTCGTTTCCAGGATTTTTTTAGTTTCAAGTCATTTTTTTCCAATCATCTAAGGGAAACACCAAACCCCTAAAGAAGAGCATTCCAAGAAAAATGGGAAGTTTGTTCTGTTGTGTTTAGAGGAGTTGCAGAAATATGACCAGATTTCTGGAATTTGGGATTACAGAAACTGCAAAAACCAGCTACGTCCTTTATGTAAGCAGGTACAAAATTACAAAATATTCATAATTAGTCACAAATTCTGCCAAAAGCCTTGTGAAAGCTGTTAATTAACATTTCCCATTTAAATTTTTTCCAAAACCTGACAAGTTGAACTCTTTCAGTTTATTTATTTGCAATCCTCGCAGCACTTTTATGTCAGTTTTTCTGAGCGATATAACAAATCCATACAGAAAGTTTATTCTAACATTATGAGAGTTACAGGCACATGGAGAGTTTCAACAATTTGTGACCATACAAGCTGGAAAAACAGTCACACTCCACATTTAATAACAAAAGATCTAAAACGAGAGTAAAACAAAATACACCAATTATCAAAATCAGGAATTTTACCCAAAATCTTTTGAAGCTTCTTCTAAAGAAAGTTAGCAAACGCAACCGCTGGTTTTGAACCACCACAAATACTCAACACCACTCAGATCATGCTCCCCTCTTCAATATTGCTAATGCAATAAAAAACGTTCATCAAAAGTACAAAGCATTTGAATCAAATCACCACTATGTACTATGTTCACGCTCTAAAGGGAGCATCTAAACTCGTCATCGTGGGTTGGGAAACAAACACTTACGAAACACATTTCCTAGTCAAAAACTATAGAAATGATCCCTGAAAGTACAGTTCTGAATTTACTGATAAAGGCCAGAGGAACTCTATTCTGAAGAGCATCTCCTCAGCAACGGTTTGGTGCGTGTGGTATGAGCAAACATTATCTTTCAAGACACTTTTAAACGTATACATCAACCCAAAAAGAAAGGTCCTATGCTGTGTTAAAATTTCGTTTCCAGGATTTTTTTAGTTTCAAGTCATTTTTTTCCAATCATCTAAGGGAAACACCAAACCCCTAAAGAAGAGCATTCCAAGAAAAATGGGAAGTTTGTTCTGTTGTGTTTAGAGGAGTTGCAGAAATATGACCAGATTTCTGGAATTTGGGATTACAGAAACTGCAAAAACCAGCTACGTCCTTTATGTAAGCAGGTACAAAATTACAAAATATTCATAATTAGTCACAAATTCTGCCAAAAGCCTTGTGAAAGCTGTTAATTAACATTTTCCATTTATATTTTTTCCAAAACCTGACAAGTTGAACTCTTTCAGTTTATTTATTTGCAATCCTCGCAGCACTTTTATGTCAGTTTTTCTGAGCGATATAACAAATCCATATAGAAAGTTTATTCTAACATTATGAGAGTTACAGGCACATGCGAGTTTCAACAATTTGTGACCATACAAGCTGGAAAAACAATCACACTCCACATTTAATAACAAAAGATCTAAAACGAGAGTAAAACAAAATTCACCAATTATCAAAATCAGGAATTTTACCCCAAATCTTTTGAAGCTTCTTCTAAAGAAAGCTAGCGAACGCAACCGCTGGTTTTGAACCACCACAAATACTCAACACCACTCAGATCATGCTCCCCTCTTCAATATTGCTAATGCAATAAAGAACGTTCATCAAAAGTACAACGCATGTGAATCAAATCACCACTATGTACTATGTTCACGCTCTAAAAGGAGCATCTAAACTCGTCATCGTGGGTTGGGAAACAAACACTTACGAAACACATTTCCTAGTCAAAAACTATAGAAATGATCCCTGAAAGTACAGTTCTGAATTTACTGATAAAGGCCAGAGGAACTCTATTCTGAAGAGCATCTCCTCAGCAACGGTTTGGTGCGTGTGGTATTAGCAAACATTATCTTTCAAGACACTTTTAAACGTATACATCAACCCAAAAAGAAAGGTCCTATGCTGTGTTAAAATTTCATTTCCAGGATTTTTTTAGTTTCAAGTCATTTTTTTCCAATCATCTAAGGGAAACACCAAACCCCTAAAGAAGAGCATTCCCAAACCCCTAAAGAAGAGCATTCCAAGAAAAATGGGAAGTTTGTTCTTTGTGTTTAGAGGAGTTGCAGAAATATGACCAGATTTCTGGAATTTGGGATTACAGAAACTGCAAAAACCAGCTACGTCCTTTATGTAAGCAAGTACAAAATTACAAAATATTCATAATTAGTCACAAATTCTGCCAAAAGCCTTGTGAAAGCTGTTAATTAACATTTTCCATTTAAATTTTTTCCAAAACCTGACAAGTTGAACTCTTTCAGTTTATTTATTTGCAATCCTCGCAGCACTTTTATGTCAGTTTTTCTGAGCGAGCGATATAACAAATCGATATAGAAAGTTTATTCTAACATTATGAGAGTTACAGGCACATGCCGAGTTTCAACAATTTGTGACCATACAAGCTGGAAAAACAATCACACTCCACATTTAATAACAAAAGATCTAAAACGAGAGTAAAACAAAATTCACCAATTATCAAAATCAGGAATTTTACCCCAAATCTTTTGAAGCTTCTTCTAAAGAAAGCTAGCGAACGCAACCGCTGGTTTTGAACCACCACTAAATACTCAACACCACTCAGATCATGCTCCCCTCTTCAATATTGCTAATGCAATAAAGAACGTTCATCAAAAGTACCCTAAAGAAGAGCATTCCAAGAAAAATGGGAGTTTGTTCTGTTGTGTTTAGAGGAGTTGCAGAAATATGACCAGATTTCTGGAATTTGGGATTACAGAAACTGCAAAAACCAGCTACGTCCTTTATGTAAGCAAGTACAAAATTACAAAATATTCATAATTGGTCACAAATTCTGCCAAAAGCCTTGTGAAAGCTGTTAATTAACATTTTCCATTTACATTTTTTCCAAAACCTGACAAGTTGAACACTTTCAGTTTATTTATTTGCAATCCTCGCAGAACTTTTATGTCAGTTTTTCTGAGCGATATAACAAATCCATACAGAAAGTTTATTCTAACATTATGAGAGTTACAGGCACATGCCGAGTTTCAACAATTTGTGACCATACAAGCTGGAAAAACAATCACACTCCACATTTAATAACAAAGATCTAAAACGAGAGTAAAACAAAATTCACCAATTATCAAAATCAGGAATTTTACCCCAAATCTTTTGAAGCTTCTTCTAAAGAAAGCTAGCGAACGCAACCGCTGGTTTTGAACCACCACAAATACTCAACACCACTCAGATCATGCCCCTCTTCAATATTGCTAATGCAATAAAGAACGTTCATCAAAAGTACAACGCATGTGAATCAAATCACCACTATGTACTATGTTCACGCTCTAAAAGGAGCATCTAAACTCGTCATCGTGGGTGGGAAACAAACACTTACGAAACACATTTCCTAGTCAAAAACTATAGAAATGATCCCTGAAAGTACAGTTCTGAATTTACTGATAAAGGCCAGAGGAACTCTATTCTGAAGAGCATCTCCTCAGCAACGGTTTGGTGTGTGTGGTATTAGCAAACATTATCTTTCAAGACACTTTTAAACGTATACATCAACCCAAAAAGAAAGGTCCTATGCTGTGTTAAAATTCATTCCAGGATTTTTTAGTTTCAAGTCATTTTTTTCCAATCATCTAAGGGAAACACCAAACCCCTAAAGAAGAGCATTCCAAGAAAAATGGGAAGTTTGTTCTGTTGTGTTTAGAGGAGTTGCAGAAATATGACCAGATTTCTGGAATTTGGGATTACAGAAACTGCAAAAACCAGCTACGTCCTTATGTAAGAAGTACAAATTACAAAATATTCATAATTAGTCACAAATTCTGCCAAAAGCCTTGTGAAAGCTGTTAATTAACATTTTCCATTTAATTTTTTCCAAAACCTGACAAGTTGAACTCTTTCAGTTTATTTATTTGCAATCCTCGCAGCACTTTATGTCAGTTTTTCTGAGCGATATAACAAATCCTATAGAAAATTTATTCTAACATTATGAGAGTTACAGGCACATGCCGAGTTTCAACAATTTGTGACCATACAAGCTGGAAAAACAATCACACTCCACATTAATAACAAAAGATCTAAAACGAGAGAAACAAAATTCACCAATTATCAAAATCAGGAATTTACCCCAAATCTTTTGAAGCTTCTTCTAAAGAAAGCTAGCGAACGCAACCGCTGGTTTTGAACCACCACAAATACTCAACACCACTCAGATCATGCTCCCTCTTCAATATTGCTAATGCAATAAAGAACGTTCATCAAAAGTACAACGCATGTGAATCAAATCACCACTATGTACTATGTTCACGCTCTAAAAGGAGCATCTAAACTCGTCATCGTGGGTTGGGAAACAAACACTTACGAAACACATTTCCTAGTCAAAAACTATAGAAATGATCCCTGAAAGTACAGTTCTGAATTTACTGATAAAGGCCAGAGGAACTCTATTCTGAAGAGCATCTCCTCAGCAACGGTTTGGTGGTGTGGTATTAGCAAACATTATCTTTCAAGACACTTTTAAACGTATACATCAACCCAAAAAGAAAGGTCCTATGCTGTGTTAAAATTTCATTCCAGGATTTTTTTAGTTTCAAGTCATTTTTTCCAATCATCTAAGGGAAACACCAAACCCCTAAAGAAGAGCATTCCAAGAAAAATGGGAAGTTTGTTCTGTTGTGTTTAGAGGAGTTGCAGAAATATGACCAGATTTCTGGAATTTGGGATTACAGAAACTGCAAAAACCAGCTACGTCCTTTATGTAAGCAAGTACAAAATTACAAAATATTCATAATTAGTCACAAATTCTGCCAAAAGCCTTGTGAAAGCTGTTAATTAACATTTCCATTTAAATTTTTTCCAAACCTGACAAGTTGAACTCTTTCAGTTTATTTATTTGCAATCCTCGCAGCACTTTTATGTCAGTTTTTCTGAGCGATATAACAAATCGATATAGAAAGTTTATTCTAACATTATGAGAGTTACAGGCACATGCCGAGTTTCAACAATTTGTGACCATACAAGCTGGAAAAACAATCACACTCCACATTTAATAACAAAAGATCTAAAACGAGAGTAAAACAAAATTCACCAATTATCAAAATCAGGAATTTACCCCAAATCTTTTGAAGCTTCTTCTAAAGAAAGCTAGCGAACGCAACCGCTGGTTTTGAACACCACAAATACTCAACACCACTCAGATCATGCTCCCCTCTTCAATATTGCTAATGCAATAAAGAACGTTCATCAAAAGTACAACGCATGTGAATCAAATCACCACTATGTACTATGTTCACGCTCTAAAAGGAGCATCTAAACTCGTCATCGTGGTTGGGAAACAAACACTTACGAAACACATTTCTAGTCAAAAAACTATAGAAACGATCCCTGAAAGTACAGTTCTGAATTTACTGATAAAGGCCAGAGGAACTCTATTCTGAAGAGCATCTCCTCAGCAACGGTTGGTGCGTGTGGTATAGCAAACATTATCTTTCAAGACACTTTTAAACGTATACATCAACCCAAAAGAAAGGTCCTATGCTGTGTTAAAATTTCGTTCCAATTTTTTAGTTTCAAGTCATTTTTTTCAATCATCTAAGGGAAACACCAAACCCCTAAAGAAGAGCATTCCAAGAAAAATGGGAAGTTTGTTCTGTTGTGTTTAGAGGAGTTGCAGAAATATGACCAGATTTCTGGAATTTGGGATTACAAAACTGCAAAAACCAGCTACGTCCTTTATGTAAGAGTACAAAATTACAAAATATTCATAATTAGTCACAAATTCTGCCAAAAGCCTTGTGAAAGCTGTTAATTAACATTTCCATTTAAATTTTTTCCAAAACTGACAAGTTGAACTCTTTCAGTTTATTTATTTGCAATCCTCGCAGCACTTTTATGTCAGTTTTTCTGAGCGATTAACAAATCATACAGAAAGTTTATTCTAACATTATGAGAGTTACAGGCACATGCCAAGTTTCAACAATTTGTGACCATACAAGCTGGAAAAACAATCACACTCCACATTTAATAACAAAAGATCTAAAACGAGAGTAAAACAAAATCACCATTATCAAAATCAGGAATTTTACCCCAAATCTTTTGAAGCTTCTTCTAAAGAAAGCTAGCGAACGCAACCGCTGGTTTTGAACCACCACAAATATCAACACCACTCAGATCATGCTCCCCTCTTCAATATTGCTAATGCAATAAAGAACGTTCATCAAAAGTACAACGCATGTGAATCAAATCACCATATGTACTATGTTCACGCTCTAAAAGGAGCATCTAAACTCGTCATCGTGGGTTGGGAAACAAACACTTACGAAACACATTTCCTAGTCAAAAACTATAGAAACGATCCCTGAAAGTACAGTTCTGAATTTACTGATAAAGGCCAGAGGAACTTATTCTGAAGAGCATCTCCTCAGCAACGGTTTGGTGCGTGTGGTATGAGCAAACATTATCTTTCAAGACACTTTTAACGTATACATCAAACCAAAAAGAAAGGTCCTATGCTGTGTTAAAATTTCATTCCAAATTTTTTTTAGTTTCAAGTCATTTTTTCCAATCATCTAAGGGAAACACCAAACCCTAAAGAAGAGCATTCCAAGAAAAATGGGAAGTTGTTCTGTTGTGTTAGAGGAGTTGCAGAAATATGACCAGATTTCTGGAATTTGGGATTACAGAAACTGCAAAAACCAGCTACGTCCTTTATGTAAGCAAGTACAAAATACAAAATATTCATAATAGTCACAAATTCTGCCAAAAGCCTTGTGAAAGCTGTTAATTAACATTTCCATTTAATTTTTTCCAAAACCTGACAAGTTGAACTCTTTCAGTTTATTTATTTGCAATCCTCGCAGCACTTTTATGTCAGTTTTTCTGAGCGATATAACAAATCCATACAGAACTATGTACTATGTTCACGCTCTAAAAGGAGCATCTAAACTCGTCATCGTGGGTTGGGAAACAAACACTTACAAAACACATTTCCTAGTCAAAAACTATAGAAATGATCCCTGAAAGTACAGTTCTGAATTTACTGATAAAGGCCAGAGGAACTCTATTCTGAAGAGCATCTCCTCAGCAACGGTTTGGTGCGTGTGGTATTAGCAAACATTATCTTTCAAGACACTTTTAAACGTATACATCAACCCAAAAAGAAAGGTCCTATGCTGTGTTAAAATTTCATTTCCAGGATTTTTTTAGTTTCAAGTCATTTTTTTCCAATCATCTAAGGGAAACACCAAACCCCTAAAGAAGAGCATTCCAAGAAAAATGGGAAGTTTGTTCTGTTGTGTTTAGAGGAGTTGCAGAAATATGACCAGATTTCTGGAATTTGGGATTACAGAAACTGCAAAAACCAGCTACGTCCTTTATGTAAGCAAGTACAAAATTACAAAATATTCATAATTAGTCACAAATTCTGCCAAAAGCCTTGTGAAAGCTGTTAATTAACATTTTCCATTTAAATTTTTTCCAAAACCTGACAAGTTGAACTCTTTCAGTTTATTTATTTGCAATCCTCGCAGCACTTTTATGTCAGTTTTTCTGAGCGATATAACAAATCGATATAGAAAGTTTATTCTAACATTATGAGAGTTACAGGCACATGCCGAGTTTCAACAATTTGTGACCATACAAGCTGGAAAAACAATCACACTCCACATTTAATAACAAAAGATCTAAAACGAGAGTAAAACAAAATTCACCAATTATCAAAATCAGGAATTTTACCCCAAATCTTTTGAAGCTTCTTCTAAAGAAAGCTAGCGAACGCAACCGCTGGTTTTGAACCACCACAAATACTCAACACCACTCAGATCATGCTCCCCTCTTCAATATTGCTAATGCAATAAAGAACGTTCATCAAAAGTACAACGCATGTGAATCAAATCACCACTATGTACTATGTTCACGCTCTAAAAGGAGCATCTAAACTCGTCATCGTGGGTTGGGAAACAAACACTTACGAAACACATTTCCTAGTCAAAAACTATAGAAATGATCCCTGAAAGTACAGTTCTGAATTTACTGATAAAGGCCAGAGGAACTCTATTCTGAAGAGCATCTCCTCAGCAACGGTTTGGTGCGTGTGGTATTAGCAAACATTATCTTTCAAGACACTTTTAAACGTATACATCAACCCAAAAAGAAAGGTCCTATGCTGTGTTAAAATTTCATTTCCAGGATTTTTTTAGTTTCAAGTCATTTTTTTCCAATCATCTAAGGGAAACACCAAACCCCTAAAGAAGAGCATTCCAAGAAAAATGGGAAGTTTGTTCTGTTGTGTTTAGAGGAGTTGCAGAAATATGACCAGATTTCTGGAATTTGGGATTACAGAAACTGCAAAAACCAGCTACGTCCTTTATGTAAGCAAGTACAAAATTACAAAATATTCATAATTAGTCACAAATTCTGCCAAAAGCCTTGTGAAAGCTGTTAATTAACATTTTCCATTTAAATTTTTTCCAAAACCTGACAAGTTGAACTCTTTCAGTTTATTTATTTGCAATCCTCGCAGCACTTTTATGTCAGTTTTTCTGAGCGATATAACAAATCGATATAGAAAGTTTATTCTAACATTATGAGAGTTACAGGCACATGCCGAGTTTCAACAATTTGTGACCATACAAGCTGGAAAAACAATCACACTCCACATTTAATAACAAAAGATCTAAAACGAGAGTAAAACAAAATTCACCAATTATCAAAATCAGGAATTTTACCCCAAATCTTTTGAAGCTTCTTCTAAAGAAAGCTAGCGAACGCAACCGCTGGTTTTGAACCACCACAAATACTCAACACCACTCAGATCATGCTCCCCTCTTCAATATTGCTAATGCAATAAAGAACGTTCATCAAAAGTACAACGCATGTGAATCAAATCACCACTATGTACTATGTTCACGCTCTAAAAGGAGCATCTAAACTCGTCATCGTGGGTTGGGAAACAAACACTTACGAAACACATTTCCTAGTCAAAAACTATAGAAATGATCCCTGAAAGTACAGTTCTGAATTACTGATAAAGGCCAGAGGAACTCTATTCTGAAGAGCATCTCCTCAGCAACGGTTTGGTGCGTGTGGTATTAGCAAACATTATCTTTCAAGACACTTTTAAACGTATACATCAACCCAAAAGAAAGGTCCTATGCTGTGTTAAAATTTCATTTCCAGGATTTTTTTAGTTTCAAGTCATTTTTTTCCAATCATCTAAGGGAAACACCAAACCCCTAAAGAAGAGCATTCCAAGAAAAATGGGAAGTTTGTTCTGTTGTGTTTAGAGGAGTTGCAGAAATATGACCAGATTTCTGGAATTTGGGATTACAGAAACTGCAAAAACCAGCTACGTCCTTTATGTAAGCAAGTACAAAATTACAAAATATTCATAATTAGTCACAAATTCTGCCAAAAGCCTTGTGAAAGCTGTTAATTAACATTTCCATTTAAATTTTTCCAAAACCTGACAAGTTGAACTCTTTCAGTTTATTTATTTGCAATCCTCGCAGCACTTTTATGTCAGTTTTTCTGAGCGATATAACAAATCGATATAGAAAGTTTATTCTAACATTATGAGAGTTACAGGCACATGCCGAGTTTCAACAATTTGTGACCATACAAGCTGGAAAAACAATCACACTCCACATTTAATAACAAAAGATCTAAAACGAGAGTAAAACAAAATTCACCAATTATCAAAATCAGGAATTTTACCCCAAATCTTTTGAAGCTTCTTCTAAAGAAAGCTAGCGAACGCAACCGCTGGTTTTGAACCACCACAAATACTCAACACCACTCAGATCATGCTCCCCTCTTCAATATTGCTAATGCAATAAAGAACGTTCATCAAAAGTACAACGCATGTGAATCAAATCACCACTATGTACTATGTTCACGCTCTAAAAGGAGCATCTAAACTCGTCATCGTGGGTTGGGAAACAAACACTTACTCAACAATTTGTGACCATACAAGCTGGAAAAACAGTCACACTCCACATTTAATAACAAAAGATCTAAAACGAGAGTAAAACAAAATTCACCAATTATCAAAATCAGGAATTTTACCCAAAATCTTTTGAAGCTTCTTCTAAAGAAAGCTAGCGAACCAACCGCTGGTTTTGAACCCCACAAAATACTCACACCACTCAGATCATGCTCCCCTCTTCAATATTGCTAATGCAATAAAGAACGTTCATCAAAAGTACAACGCATGTGAATCAAATCACCACTATGTACTATGTTCACGCTCTAAAAGGAGCATCTAAACTCGTCATCGTGGGTTGGGAAACAAACACTTACGAAACACATTTCCTAGTCAAAACTTAGAAACGATCCCTGAAAGTACAGTTCTGAATTTACTGATAAGGCCAGAGGAACTCTATTCTGAAGAGCATCTCCTCAGCAACGGTTTGGTGCGTGTGGTATGAGCAAACATTATCTTTCAAGACACTTTTAAACGTATACATCAAACCAAAAAGAAAGGTCCTATGCTGTGTTAAAATTTCGATTCCAATTTTTTTTAGTTTCAAGTCATTTTTTCCAATCATCTAAGGGAAACACCAAACCCCTAAAGAAGAGCATTCCAAGAAAAATGGGAAGTTTGTTCTGTTGTGTTTAGAGGAGTTGCAGAAATATGACCAGATTTCTGGAATTTGGGATTACAGAAACTGCAAAAACCAGCTACGTCCTTTATGTAAGCAAGTACAAAATTACAAAATATTCATAATTAGTCACAAATTCTGCCAAAAGCCTTGTGAAAGCTGTTAATTAACATTTTCCATTTAATTTTTTCCAAAACCTGACAAGTTGAACTCTTTCAGTTTATTTATTTGCAATCCTCGCAGCACTTTTATGTCAGTTTTTCTGAGCGATATAAAAATCCATACAGAAAGTTTATTCTAACATTATGAGAGTTACAGGCACATGCCGAGTTTCAACAATTTGTGACCATACAAGCTGGAAAACAATCACACTCCACATTTAATAACAAAAGATCTAAAACGAGAGTAAAACAAAATTCACCAATTATCAAAATCAGGAATTTTACCCCAATCTTTTGAAGCTTCTTCTAAAGAAAGCTAGCGAACGCAACCGCTGGTTTTGAACCACCACAAATACTCAACACCACTCAGATCATGCTCCCCTCTTCAATATTGCTAATGCAATAAAGAACGTTCATCAAAAGTACAACGCATGTGAATCAAATCACCACTATGTACTATGTTCACGCTCTAAAAGGAGCATCTAAACTCGTCATCGTGGGTTGGGAAACAAACACTTACGAAACACATTTCCTAGTCAAAAACTATAGAAACGATCCCTGAAAGTACAGTTCTGAATTTACTGATAAAGGCCAGAGGAACTCTATTCTGAAGAGCATCTCCTCAGCAACGGTTTGGTGCGTGTGGTATGAGCAAACATTATCTTTCAAGACACTTTTATACGTATACATCAAACCAAAAAGAAAGGTCCTATGCTGTGTTAAAATTTCGATTCCAAATTTTTTTTAGTTTCAAGTCATTTTTTTCCAATCATCTAAGGGAAACACCAAACCCCTAAAGAAGAGCATTCCAAGAAAAATGGGAAGTTTGTTCTGTTGTGTTTAGAGGAGTTGCAGAAATATGACCAGATTTCTGGAATTTGGGATTACAGAAACTGCAAAAACCAGCTACGTCCTTTATGTAAGCAAGTACAAAATTACAAAATATTCATAATTAGTCACAAATTCTGCCAAAAGCCTTGTGAAAGCTGTTAATTAACATTTTCCATTTAAATTTTTTCCAAAACCTGACAAGTTGAACTCTTTCAGTTTATTTATTTGCAATCCTCGCAGCACTTTTATGTCAGTTTTTCTGAGCGATATAACAATCCATACAGAAAGTTTATTCTACATCTCCTCAGCAACGGTTTGGTGCGTGTGGTATGAGCAAACATTATCTTTCAAGACACTTTTAAACGTATACATCAACCCAAAAAGAAAGGTCCTATGCTGTGTTAAATTTCATTTCCAGGATTTTTTTAGTTTCAAGTCATTTTTTTCCAATCATCTAAGGGAAACACCAAACCCTAAAGAAGAGCATTCCAAGAAAAATGGGAAGTTTGTTCTGTTGTGTTTAGAGGAGTTGCAGAAATATGACCAGATTTCTGGAATTTGGGATTACAGAAACTGCAAAAACCAGCTACGTCCTTTATGTAAGCAAGTACAAAATTACAAAATATTCATAATTAGTCACAAATTCTGCCAAAAGCCTTGTGAAAGCTGTTAATTAACATTTTCCATTTAATTTTTTCCAAAACCTGACAAGTTGAACTCTTTCAGTTTATTTATTTGCAATCCTCGCAGCACTTTTATGTCAGTTTTTCTGAGCGATATAACAAATCGATATAGAAAGTTTATTCTAACATTATGAGAGTTACAGGCACATGCCGAGTTTCAACAATTTGTGACCATACAAGCTGGAAAAACAATCACACTCCACATTTAATAACAAAAGATCTAAAACGAGAGTAAAACAAAATTCACCATTATCAAAATCAGGAATTACCCCAAATCTTTTGAAGCTTTTCTAAAGAAAGCTAGCGAACGCAACCGCTGGTTTTGAACCACCACAAATACTCAACACCACTCAGATCATGCTCCCCTCTTCAATATTGCTAATGCAATAAAGAACGTTCATCAAAAGTACAACGCATGTGAATCAAATCACCACTATGTACTATGTTCACGCTCTAAAAGGAGCATCTAAACTCGTCATCGTGGGTTGGGAAACAAACACTTACGAAACACATTTCCTAGTCAAAAACTATAGAAATGATCCCTGAAAGTACAGTTCTGAATTTACTGATAAAGGCCAGAGGAACTCTATTCTGAAGAGCATCTCCTCAGCAACGGTTTGGTGCGTGTGGTATTAGCAAACATTATCTTTCAAGACACTTTTAAACGTATACATCAACCCAAAAAGAAAGGTCCTATGCTGTGTTAAAATTTCATTTCCAGGATTTTTTAGTTTCAAGTCATTTTTTTCCAATCATCTAAGGGAAACACCAAACCCCTAAAGAAGAGCATTCCAAGAAAAATGGGAAGTTTGTTCTGTTGTGTTTAGAGGAGTTGCAGAAATATGACCAGATTTCTGGAATTTGGGATTACAGAAACTGCAAAAACCAGCTACGTCCTTTATGTAAGCAAGTACAAAATTACAAAATATTCATAATTAGTCACAAATTCTGCCAAAAGCCTTGTGAAAGCTGTTAATTAACATTTTCCATTTAAATTTTTTCCAAAACCTGACAAGTTGAACTCTTTCAGTTTATTTATTTGCAATCCTCGCAGCACTTTTATGTCAGTTTTTCTGAGCGATATAACAAATCGATATAGAAAGTTTATTCTAACATTATGAGAGTTACAGGCACATGCCGAGTTTCAACAATTTGTGACCATACAAGCTGGAAAAACAATCACACTCCACATTTAATAACAAAAGATCTAAAACGAGAGTAAAACAAAATTCACCAATTATCAAAATCAGGAATTTTACCCCAAATCTTTTGAAGCTTCTTCTAAAGAAAGCTAGCGAACGCAACCGCTGGTTTTGAACCACCACAAATACTCAACACCACTCAGATCATGCTCCCCTCTTCAATATTGCTAATGCAATAAAGAACGTTCATCAAAAGTACAACGCATGTGAATCAAATCACCACTATGTACTATGTTCACGCTCTAAAAGGAGCATCTAAACTCGTCATCGTGGGTTGGGAAACAAACACTTACGAAACACATTTCCTAGTCAAAAACTATAGAAATGATCCCTGAAAGTACAGTTCTGAATTTACTGATAAAGGCCAGAGGAACTCTATTCTGAAGAGCATCTCCTCAGCAACGGTTTGGTGCGTGTGGTATTAGCAAACATTATCTTTCAAGACACTTTTAAACGTATACATCAACCCAAAAAGAAAGGTCCTATGCTGTGTTAAAATTTCATTTCCAGGATTTTTTTAGTTTCAAGTCATTTTTTTCCAATCATCTAAGGGAAACACCAAACCCCTAAAGAAGAGCATTCCAAGAAAAATGGGAAGTTTGTTCTGTTGTGTTTAGAGGAGTTGCAGAAATATGACCAGATTTCTGGAATTTGGGATTACAGAAACTGCAAAAACCAGCTACGTCCTTTATGTAAGCAAGTACAAAATTACAAAATATTCATAATTAGTCACAAATTCTGCCAAAAGCCTTGTGAAAGCTGTTAATTAACATTTTCCATTTAAATTTTTTCCAAAACCTGACAAGTTGAACTCTTTCAGTTTATTTATTTGCAATCCTCGCAGCACTTTTATGTCAGTTTTTCTGAGCGATATAACAAATCGATATAGAAAGTTTATTCTAACATTATGAGAGTTACAGGCACATGCCGAGTTTCAACAATTTGTGACCATACAAGCTGGAAAAACAATCACACTCCACATTTAATAACAAAAGATCTAAAACGAGAGTAAAACAAAATTCACCAATTATCAAAATCAGGAATTTTACCCCAAATCTTTTGAAGCTTCTTCTAAAGAAAGCTAGCGAACGCAACCGCTGGTTTTGAACCACCACAAATACTCAACACCACTCAGATCATGCTCCCCTCTTCAATATTGCTAATGCAATAAAGAACGTTCATCAAAAGTACAACGCATGTGAATCAAATCACCACTATGTACTATGTTCACGCTCTAAAAGGAGACTCGTCATCTGGGAAACAAACACTCGAAACACATTTCCTAGTCAAAAACTATAGAAATGATCCCTGAAAGTACAGTTCTGTGATGGAAGAGCATCTCCTCAGCAACGGTTTGGTGCGTGTGGTATTACAAACATTATCTTTCAAACACTTTTAAACATTTCCTAGTTAAAATTTCATTCAGGATTTTTTTAGTTTCAAGTCATTTTTTTCCTCATCTAAGAAACCCCTAAAGAAGAGCATTCCAAGAAAAATGGGAAGTTTGTTCTGTTGTGTTTAGAGGAGTTGCAGAAATATGACCAGATTTCTGGAATTTGGGATTACAGAAACTGCAAAAACCAGCTACGTCCTTTATGTAAGCAAGTACAAAATTACAAAATATTCATAATTAGTCACAAATTCTGCCAAAAGCCTTGTGAAAGCTGTTAATTAACATTTTCCATTTAATTTTTTCCAAAACCTGACAAGTTGAACTCTTTCAGTTTATTTATTTGCAATCCTCGCAGCACTTTTATGTCAGTTTTTCTGAGCGATATAACAAATCGATATAGAAAGTTTATTCTAACATTATGAGAGTTACAGGCACATGCCGAGTTTCAACAATTTGTGACCATACAAGCTGGAAAAACAATCACACTCCACATTTAATAACAAAAGATCTAAAACGAGAGTAAAACAAAATTCACCAATTATCAAAATCAGGAATTTTACCCCAAATCTTTTGAAGCTTCTTCTAAAGAAAGCTAGCGAACGCAACCGCTGGTTTTGAACCACCACAAATACTCAACACCACTCAGATCATGCTCCCCTCTTCAATATTGCTAATGCAATAAAGAACGTTCATCAAAAGTACAACGCATGTGAATCAAATCACCACTATGTACTATGTTCACGCTCTAAAAGGAGCATCTAAACTCGTCATCGT